>OY757274.1:6573607-7053965 GCA_963584085.1 Pyrausta aurata
CATATACTAATCACGATACCATCAGTCGAAATGTTCACTTAGCCTAAATATATTGCTATGTGTTAATGTTTATTTTTCCTTGGTGACGTGTAATGACAACTAAAAAGCTTACGCCATACAATATCCCGTTATTTTGTTCCCAAAATTCATTCTGACCAAAAACCAAGCCGCCTTCAAAAGATGCCTCCAGTAACCAACTCATATTTTCCGCTCAATTCCGAACAACAAAATTTACTTATGGGTAACGGGTGTATTGCAACTCGCGGCCGGCCAGTTATTTTTGAGTCGAGCAACAGTTTCCAACCGAAAATTGTCCAACAAAGTTTTTGGCGTCACGTAAATTTTAATAGGGAAGCGGGCAAATTTAATAATGTGCCCTCATAAATTAGGCCCACGGGTTTTTCGTTTGCTGCCTGCGCTTTGTAAGTAATTTCTGTTTGATTCTGATTATAATTTGTAAAAGATCTGAGTTTAAAAGACTGGAATTTATTTTGTATGATTTCAAAGTGAAATATTTTGGAGATTTTTTCACAAAATAATATGTGAATATTTATATAGAGAAAGATGAATTTCTTGTTTACATACCTACATATTTCCACGGAAAGTTTTCAGGATCAAACATATTCTATGTCCTTATTTTTAATATACAGGGTGGTCTAAGTAGTGACGTCAATAATTTTTTTTTAGATTCCTCTCACCTGGGGGTATCCGAAAATACCCCATGTATGTTCCGCGATTTTTTGTAGTTTTCGAGTTATGATTTTTTTTTGTGTTTTTTTAATATTCTCTACCCGCGAGGATTCAAAAATTCATATCTTTTTTTCTATTATGTATTTTGCAATGATTTTTTTTGTGCCGTGGTCGTTGTTAATGCTGTCTTAATAATAAAAATAATGCATCTTTTTAAACTTACTAAAAGGCACTAAAAAAAAACTTGAAAGTTCGAACTCTGATTTTTACTAGGATTTAATCAAAAATTCTACTTCAATTTAAAAATACAAAAAGTAGTTTCCATAGCTTCTGCTTAGGTTTAAAAACTTTGCGGGGTCCTAAGCTCCTAAGATCATTTAAAAAAAATGGTACTTAGTTGGCCTTTTTTTGTTGTAATCGGCCTTCGAAGGCGGATAGGCTAAAAATCGTTGAAATAAAATTAAAGCGTTAAAAATTCTTTTATCTACTTTTTATCATTCTTATGGTAAATTTAAGTTTAAAAAGATATTTTAAAATCATCTTAATTTAAAATCCTGTAATTTTTTTTATTGAAAATCAAAATTATTACTGAATCAATAACAACAGGTAGTTCGTCACCAAAATTATTTAAAAATTACACGAGTAAAATAATTTGAAATTTGCTGTTTTGGATAGCAAATAAAAGTCACAATTTACAAAATAATTTTATTACAATAAATTTTCAAAATTCCTTCCTCCAACTTGAATACAAAGTTGACAACGTTTGAGAAAGTTGCTTTTTAATTGCCTAAAGCTACTTGAATATTCTTGCTTTATTTTTCTTTCCGCATCTGAAAGTTTTTGTCGCAATTCTGCTTCGTTGTTGCTCTCCGTCGCGTACACAAGCTCTTTATAAAATCCCCAAACAAAAAAGTCGATGGGGTTGAGGTCTGGCGAACGTGCAGGCCATTCGATCGGCCCTGCACGCCCAATCCATCTTCCTGGAAAAGTAGCGTTCAAATGCTCTCTTACTTGTACAGCATAGTGACAGGGCGCGCCATCTTGCTGGAAAATCATATCTCGTCGTAATTGGAGATTCACATCTTCTAACAATTCACTAAGATTGTTTTGGAGAAAATTTAAATAAGTATCTCCATTTAACCTGGCCGGTAATTCAAAGGGCCCAATTAACTCTCCATTAAGGACCCCAGTCCAAAGGTTGACACTAAAGCGTGTTTGAAAGTTTGACGCCCTTGCCAAATGGGGGTTCTCTATGGCCCAGCTATGATAGTTGTGTATGTTGAACACTCCAGTCCTTTCGAATCGGGATTCGTCCGTCCACAGTATTTTATTAAAAAAATTGGGATCTTCTTCAGATCTTTGTAACATTGCTTCACAAAAAGCCACTCTCCTTGGGTAGTCAGATTCATGAAGCTGCTGGACACGCTGGATGTGGTACGCATGGTACCCTTCTGTGAACAAAAAAAAACTCTGCTAAGTACTTGTCATAAGTAAACTGGTGCGGCCTTGGTCATTGCTGCTCTGAATGCACGCATGGTTTCTTTGGCAATAGCTAAGACAGAGTACTAAATAGGGATAGACATAAAAGGATAGACATAAAAGTTCAGTTTTTAAGGTAGTTTTACATCACAAGTAAATTTGACCAATAAACGTTAAATTTTGACTTTTGACGAAGCAACGTGTCTGCTATTTTTTTCCATTGCATTAACAAAAAAGTTACTTAAATTTGGTACTTAAAATTAACTTAAGAATTTTTTTTAAGAACTTAAACACCATCGGCTTACTACTTTCTGACGACACCTACATAAGTAACTAAATTAAACCTTCCTTTTTTACAATACTGTAAAAAAGGAAGGCAATTAACAGCTTTGGTAGGTATCTCATTTTTATGGCTTACCTACCTTGGTTAAGAATTTTGAGAACCGTAGTACGCGGAATCCCGGTTTGTCTAGTTATTTTTCTTGAGCTTGTACTCGGGTCTCTTTGAATTTCTTCTAGAACTTCTTCCACTTGATCCGGATCCAGGGGTACAGCTCCGCGAGGTTGATTTCGCCCAGGGATGCGTCCAGCCAGCATGGTGTTGTATGTGTTAATAAAAACCCTGTGATCCGGGTAATGCTCCATTACATCTCCTCGTCTCACTAATGCCTCTCGATAAAGCCTCGCAGCTTCACTACCGTTGCCTTGGGCAACGCCATAAAAATAAAGCATCTCTGCATATTGGCTTAGTGAATAGCTCATGGTACTGCACAAAGAGAATCCGAATCACTGAGTAATAACAACAAGTAGTTCGTAAGGCAAATCAAGGTCCAAAATTCAAGCACAAGTCGTTTGTAAGACTAATCAGGGTCCGAAACACAACTAAAGTAAATCTTGAGGCAAATCAGAGTCCAGTAACACAGCGTAAGTAGTTCAAGGGAAAGAAAATAACGTCAACGAGAGCGAGCAGTCTTAACACGCGCGATGGCAAGAAACGACTAAAATAAAAATGTACCTTTGAACAGAATAGCACAAAGAGCGGGTCATGTAGCAGATAAAAACCGGTCCCATTGCTACCTGATGGCATGTGCGCGACTATTTCACAAACATCACAACTTGAAACATAAAATTTACTGAGACCGAAATTATTGTTAAATAACACGAGCTACCGTAATTTTACAGGATTTTAAGTTAAAATTGACTTTTAATCACATTTTTAACTTAAACTTACCATATGAGTGATAAAAAGTAGATAAAAGAATTTTTAACGCTTTAATTTTATTTCAACGATTTTTAGCCTATCCGCCTTCGAAGGCCGATTACAACAAAAAAAGGCCAACTAAGTACCATTTTTTTTAAATGATCTTAGGAGCTTAGGACCCCGCAAAGTTTTTAAACCTAAGCAGAAGCTATGGAAACTACTTTTTGTATTTTTAAATTGAAGTAGAATTTTTGATTAAATCCTAGTAAAAATCAGAGTTCGAACTTTCAAGTTTTTTTTTAGTGCCTTTTAGTAAGTTTAAAAAGATGCATTATTTTTATTATTAAGACAGCATTAACAACGACCACGGCACAAAAAAAATCATTGCAAAATACATAATAGAAAAAAAGATATGAATTTTTGAATCCTCGCGGGTAGAGAATATTAAAAAAACACAAAAAAAAATCATAACTCGAAAACTACAAAAAATCGCGGAACATACATGGGGTATTTTCGGATACCCCCAGGTGAGAGGAATCTAAAAAAAATTTATTGACGTCACTACTTAGACCACCCTGTATAGACCTATCACCTAATAATTTTCTCCCTCCCTCAAATTCATATAATATTTTCTCGTCTCCAATATACTAGAGTCACCAGGGCACAGCTTTAGCATTTGAGATTACTGCTAAACCTACAGTTATGGTTTAGCTCTGATTTTTCCAAATAGAGAAAATGTTCAAAACTACAATAATTTGACATGAGTGTTTTATGCTTTTTGTTTATATTGTTACTATAGAAACGGATTCATCTCTACGATTGGTACAAAAATATAGTTCATTTATTCACAACAAATATATATGTTGCTACAGCCTTTCTCTTTTTATTTTGCTTAACACGTAGAGGTTGGGGGTTCCATCCTCATGGCATTGAGGAGATTTATCCGCATGGTGATGATGTTTTTGATACTAATTTTCTTTTTGAAATTTATTTTCATTGTTATGTAGTTTTTTTAATAGGATTTGCTACTTTAAAAAAAAACCTAAAAATTTAATTCGTTTTTATTTTTATTTTTTTTTATTTTAAATGTTAAAATGTCCAAAAATTAAAATAAATACTTATTTCGTTTTCTAAAAAAATATTGTGACTATGTAGAAAAATATTCATGATACCCCCGATTTGAACTCGCGACCTTTGATTAGTATAAGACTGGTGCTGATCCAACTGAGCGTGACGCGGCGCGGCGAAATTAGCTATTATTAGTTCTTAGGTGTTTTACGTAATTAAGTACGCAAATAAAATTGCAAAAATTGACATAGGTCCAGCGTTCGCAGTGGCGTCAAGGGGAATGAGGAAATGGTATCTCGTGCTTGTCATTTGAATAAAAAGATAGCGCTATTTCTGCTTGCATGTATAGAACAGAGATGACACGACGATCAACTGTTGCGTCAAAGTCGTTGCGCGAATCACCATCGTCACAAGTGTGAGAATCACTAAATCAGTGTTTTATGAATGAAAATGTTAATAAAACTGGAAAAAAACGATTGGACGCCCTAAACATCTTTGGTGTCTAAAGTAATCTTAAAAAGACAATTGGAAGAATTTGCTGCTTGTAAGAAAGAATACAGACTAATGAAAAAAATGGACCTTTCTTTGCCTGAACATAACACCGATAAAAACTAAAAAAAAAACATTTGATTCATAGCTGAGATCTCACTTATGTGGTCAAAATGTATATTCTTATAATCCTCTGTTCCTCACATCTGTGTAGCTTGAGCAAATCAAGATCAAAAAAGTCGAAATAGGTCAAATAAAGTGTTTTTAGATATTTCGTTATTCTGATCTAAATAACAAACATTTTGAAATCATTTTAACATGTATATGTGTAGAATGGAATTACCTACTAAAATATGTGATTTTCATAAATATAAGTCCAATAATTTGAAAACTACATAGAAAATACGAAAAAAAAGGGGCCCACTTCTGAGGCAATTATTATCGAGCAAAGTAATTACAATCGTGTTTCCAACCACAATCCAGCTTTCTAGTAATCTTCTTCTATAACATATATAGATTCGAGATTTAAATATTTAGTGTTTCCATGTTTAAACTCAATCGAAACATCGTAAAAATGGAATATCTGGCCCTTAAGCGTGATTTTTGTCGACTATGTATTGATTTTCGAACGAAAATCACTCGGAATATTGCCGCTAGTGTTGCAAAAATGAGAGGTCCTTAGCCCCTGGAGATCTATTTTTGAATAACTCGCTTCAAGATAGCGAGTGATTTTCGTTCGAAGATGAATTAAAAGTCAACGAAAATAACTCATGTAATAAATAAAAAAAAAGGAAATAAATAAAGCATGAGGTCTACAATGAAACTCTGTAATCTCGTATTTAACCATGTTTTACGCAAATAAACGATCATATTCTATTAATCTATTCTCGTTTTCGAACGAAAATCACACGCCATATCCAAGCGAGTGATTAAAAAAAAAAGAGCTCCTATTTTTGAATCACTCGCTTGGATATGGCGTGTGATTTTCGTTCGAAAACACGTAAAATATCAACGGAAATCACTTAAAATCTAGACGTGAGTACTCACAAAATTGAACAATGATTTTTCAAATCCTTTTTATGTAGATTACAACTGGTTTTCATTCCAAAATTCGACTTTAAACATTGAATATCACACGCCATATCCAAGCGAGTGATTCAAAAAAAGAGCTCCTGTGCTGTGATAGCGTGTGTAAAGTCGCGTGATCCTATGCATGCGCTAAACCATAATGTTTTATTTTTTAATTCTGATATCTATCTGCTTACTCCATTTGAGTACACTTTAATTAACTCGTTGAGTTAACAATGTATCGCAATGCTTACGTTATATTTAAAATAGGCTTTACGGCTCCATTAAGTGGTATTAAGTTGTAGTTAACAAGTTTTTGTGAGCTTGATTAATTAATGATCCTACAAACCAAGGTCTGTTGCACCATAACGGTAACTACTAACTAAACTGTAACGCTAACTATCATCGGCTTCATTCTTCGCAAATTAAAGCCTGGGATAACTTAAATGGAGACTATATTTTTCTAATTGGTCAGGTACTTTTATTCATGGCATGGTACTATCTTTTGTGTCATATGGAGGTAGTGGTATATTCAACATTTTATACTGCAAACTGAACAATACTACTTACATTTAACTAGCGGTCCCAGCGAACTTAAATTCGCCCCCGACCCCGTCCCGCTCCGACCCCGTTTTATGGTTATTATCGTATTCCGGGCTAAAAAAAATGTACAACAAAGTAAAAATCATGATAATCGGTCCACCTGTGTTTATTCCGTTCGCGGTCGAATGGGATAAAATGTATCCTATGACCGTCTCTTAGTTTTAAGCTATAGATTGTGCCTATGGGCGTCATGCACATAAGAATATTCTAGAAGCAAGTAACGACCTTGTAATACTCGCTCATGTTCACAAACACAATCTCATTACCCCTTGTCGTCTTTCCAATAAACGCTAGAGAAAGTTTAGCTACTAGATTTCTATAATAAAATAGGAGAGATAATGTGGTCTTCCCGTCCGTGTTAGTATGAACAATTATTGTATTCATGTTTAAAATATTTAAGTTTAGCTAAAAGCACACCTACTTTGTGAGAGTACCTACTTACAAAATAAATAAATTATTGGTTAAAATATGTTTGTATGGCTCAGCGGAGTTAATAAAATAAAGCGTAAGAAATCACAAGGAGAATAAAATACCTTTTATTTATTATTAGGCCATTGAACTACTATTACTAGCGTATGGAACTGACACCACGAACTTTCATGCGCCATGATTTGATGTTACTTGGCATCAACGCATTCAAATTCGACATTAAAATTTCAAGGAATACGTCACAATCTCGTTTTGTCGTCGTCTCGTTACATTGCGACACATTTACTTGGCATAGCTTCTCTATACGTAAAAAAAACAACTCACTGTATCAGGCTAATGTTTTTATTGATTTCAATACCAACCTCTTTACCTACTCAAAACTCAACTTGGCTATTTCAGATTTGCTACATTCAGACCAGCCCTAAAGGATAATGCCCATTTATGGACCATGTAACCGAGAAAAGTAATTTGCAAGCAAATAAAGAGCTGTAATATTTTTGTAATGCCTTTTTAATTCTCTCTTGCACGCTTCAAGATCTGCAGCAGACAAACGCCAACGCAATCAATGTTGCACTATGCTGCGTTACACTGGGCGAAAATATTATGATCTGTTACCAGTCGACTCGAAGAAGAAGAAGAAGAACCTTTATTTTGCGACCATTCTAAATTTTTGTCTTGTTTTGGTAAGCCTTGGAGATTTAAGCTTGTTTTGAAAAAGGTTCAGTGAGTTATTTTACGTCAAATACAAAATGTGAGGACATTTTATGATACCTAAGCGTGGGAGCCAAAAAAATATTATTCCATCGGTTTTTCCTGAGACAGATGCAGACAAAGATATTTAACAGATTTAAGGATAACTTTTTCATTTTATTTTAACCCATTTTTTTATCATTTCGCTTAGGTACGTGTATGTGTATGATAATCAAGCGTAGCGTAGATCAAATGTAGCTATAGCTAACAAGCTAAACCTAACAAGTAAGCACTTATGTAATACTAACAAGGAATATTTACAATTGATTGCTTACTTCTATTATTCTATTAATATCTACTGTATAACAAAGATAGAAGAATAGCTTAATTAATATGTACTTTACGTAACGTTTCTTTAATTTTTTTAAGTTGTGCTATCCAATGGTGCCGATCTCCCAAACCAAAGCTGACGGCCTACTACGAAAAACTAAATCCGTCAATACGATCATCGTTTTGCGGATCCGAAGCATTTTTAGTAATGCTTCAGATCCGCAAAACGATAATATTATTGACGGATTTCGTTTTTCGTAGTAGGCCTCGATCTTGCTGTTCAAAAATAATTCCCATAACTCTAAAAAACAGTTAATCGGAAACTAATAATGTAATTACTAATCGCCATTACCCTAATCATTACTAATTCGTAACCACTTACTTTTCACTCGTGAGAATCGATTCGCAATCGATAGTAAGGACTACCGGACAGGACGCATAAAAAGCTGAACCGTTTTCAATTAATTTGCTAGTCCCCGGTTCGTATCCTAAACAAATTAATAATACAGAGTTTTCCGTTAGCCGTAACTTAGGCGATGCGCACACGGTGCCTTGATTTTATGGGTGTTGGATACAGGAACTCTGGTGTAGTTAGTTGACTTGGACTATAAAATCGCATTTGTGTGACGCTCGCGCTCTGATATGTAATAGAGGTCATTTTGTTCAATCCTACGGTCCCTTTAATCGCTCTTTTGTTTTTGATAGCTCTTGGTCACAATTTTGACCACCTATGATATTGGTTTTAAAACAACGCCAAAATATGCAAGATTTGCATAAATTTTTAAGCAACAAAATCTATAAATACAAAGTGTGTAAGAATAGGTTTTGTATTTTGTGATGTTGTTTTATTTATATACAATCTACAAAATTCCAGCCAAGCATCATAATAGCAAGTAATAATTTATTTTAAAAATTTTGTCCAGTACATTGCGCCCCGTCTGCAAGCAGCCTAGTCAAAAATAAATCTGCGCAATTTTAGGCTTTATTTCCACAAGATATAGAGTCAAACTGTTAGAAAGTACACATATGTTTTGAGCAGTACGCTATGAACTTATTTCCCGCATCCTGTAAGGTCGACGCACGGCCTTACGGTTACGGTTGCCGTGAGAAGATGTTTTAGGGGTCAACTTTGGCGTCTGATTTTAAATGTTGGCGCATTTTACCAAAAGAGGTTATTTATATTCGTATTTTGAAAACCTAATTCAGCCTCTTTGAAATCTTTCACTTGGTATCTACAATACACACACTAAACAGTGAATACCTCAGGTATTTACGAACCCTATTATGAGGTGTGATATTCGTTATGGACATCGACAACTTTTTGATGGTAATCGTACGGAACTCTGGTATATTTAATAAACATGTTAAGAAACAGTTCTTTGGTCGGTTTTTTTAAAGATCATAATATCTGATAAGCCTGTCAAATCCGCTAGGTACTTGTACACTTACAACGGTTAACGAGATCTTTACATTAAATAATTGCCGAAAGGTTTAATTTTCATAATAAGGCATGTAGGTTATTCGTAAGCTCACATGAGTGAGAGGGACACCACATGTAAATTTACTTATTTTATTGATGTGTATCTTACTTACTGTTTTTGATTTGTCAAGCAAACGTTGCAACCTCTATTTTGTACACCTATTAGGTGAAAAAAAACGTTCAATTTTTCAAATGGACAATGTTATTGATATTTTTTACGTGATTTTTTTTTCAAGAATGTTTTACTATGTTACTTTTAAATAGAGATGATACGGACTTGAATTCGGACTTTTCAATTTAGCTCATGCATAATGTTTTTTTTATTAATCACAGGTAAGTCACTACTAGTATGACAGGGAATAATCCAAAGTCAACAAATCTTCGTTTGCTTTGGAATAAAAAAAATGTATGTCCTCATATGACCTACGATTATCTGAAGTTTACATAACAATGGTACCCAAAAGTCAAAAAAACTGAGCTCCAAGATAATCTCCGACTTGAGAAGTTGTGACTCAATTCATAAAATAAGGTGGGCACAAACAATGACGGTTTAGCATTGACTTGAAGTCATTTGTTAATTCCATTGTCTATTTGAGATGAAGTCTGAATAAAACATGATATTTACTACTTCCGTGCAGTTGCAATGACAAGTATGTTGTAATTGTGTTCGACCAACTACATAAAAGGGTTAGAGTTTGGCCAGCAACCTTTGTTACCCTCGCCGCGCAAAAAATGGGTGTTATATTATAAGTTTAACCGCTACTTGTGTGAGTCTGTCTGTTTTTCTGTGTTTATATCTCTGACTGTGGTACCATAGCCCCTAAATCGGTGAACCGATTTGGATGCGTTTATTTTTAAGCGGTTTTAATTTTAGCGATGGTTTTTAGCTATGTATGGTGGAAATCGAAGCAGCCAGTCAGCCAGTTTGAAGATGTTAAGCTTTTTATCGTTATTAATATAGTTATTAATTTATTTTTGCGATAGGGTATTATATACTATCTTTCCAGTGCACATTGACGGCTTTCCGGGCTGCAAACTCTTCAATAAAAAAGGCAAGGAAAACTGTGATTAATGATCCGCATAAAAACGATTCCTTTTACGTGTTGAATTTTGATATACATGTGTGCTACGACCTTTTACTCTCTTCCTCCGGTTTAAAGTTTTACTACGCCTGACCCAGCTTTTGCCACCCTTATTCAAAACCAGATGTTAACTTTTTTGTGCCTTCAATGACAATACGTTGAACCCTAGTCGAACCTTATTGTAAACTTGGGACGAAGCCTGACTTTTTTTCACTTGAGCAAACTTTGACGATCTTTATTATGATTTACTCTTTCTATTGTTGTTTTTTTCTTGAAGGCACGTGCTATTGTAACAATGGGACATCTGTTACAGAATATGGGAATAGAACATCTATAATTTTAGACGTTAATTTCACAAATACAGAGTTGAAAATAGTGCAAAATGGCTCTTGCAGATGTGCGGATGCGTTTGGTCTAACACAATAGTAGAGCAGAACCTTATGGGTAGGTAATTAAGTGTAGTTTAGACAAATTGATTAAAGCTTTGAGCATGGATACATCTGCTTGGGCACATGCCAAGTTTGGCCTTGTGTTAAAATAATTCTGATTTACGCGCAAAAATATAAGACCACTTTAGGTAGACTGTGAAATTGAGACCTCGCCTGCGGGGCAAAGGGGTCGGGAGGTGCACTCCTCGCGCGACTCGCTATCGCCTCCCCCCGCGCCCCTGTGCTCCGCAGGCGAAGTCTTAATGAAGCGGTTTACTTATAGGTATATTGGTATATGTTTAGTATTATGGTCCTCAAAGGCGACTCTATCATTTCCTATTTTTTCATAAAATAAAAATATTTACAAAACAGTTTCACAAGCAAATTCTTACGGTAATCCAAATACCTTTTCAAATCTAATCAATTTAAAAGGGCCCGCGCTACCAGGCTGGCAGAAACGGCAAGAGATCAAGGGGCAGAAAAACAAGAAGAACAGTTTTACAGTTGCATGAGGCAATGCGCGTGCACCGACGGGTGACAGCTTCATCACGTTTTAGGGGTCCGTGGAGGGTTCCGTGGCTTCTGAATAAGTTCTGCATTACAAGACCCATATTAAAATCTACAGAATACAATAGATATCAGCTAGTTGGGCACTTGTTGGTCACTTGGAATGAACGACGAACCGTCATGTCTGTATCTTAAAAAAGATGAACTCTGTACCTATGTAATAAAGTTCTTTACTGACTAAATAGTAGACACTTATATTTACTTACTACGATTTAGGCCGTATTTTTACTGGGAGCGAGTTCTTTTAGACACCATTTGGTATATACGAACGTAAGCAAGAAGGTGCATATTTAAAAGATGGTGGCCAATGGGCTTTTGCTTGTCAATCTACCGACAGGTACTTAACTTCTGAGATATTTAACTTCTGAGATATGACAATATCTCAGAAGTTCTGAGGTTCTGAATCAAAACCTGACGGAATATCAGCCGTTGATCCTGGCTGAATAGACAATGAATTGTGTCACGGGCTTCTTATTACTTTTAAGTACTTCATATAAAGTGAACTAGTATTGTACGGAACCATTCTAAATAGTAGGCTAGGGTCACGTCTAAGAGGTCGACATGGGCCAGTGGTTCGTTGCCGGGCGTTGACGGAATTGGTGGTTTCGACCTTGTAGTATTTCTCATAGTACGTGTGTCGGTTTGTTGCGAAAGAATTATGTTTATTAACTGTTATTGTATGAGAGTACACTTGTGTATTGCGTACACTGGGCGCTATAATATCTCCTACGTACCTGGCCTATCTCTGCTGAAAAGGGGCCGCCATTACCGGGAATCGGTGGGAGAATATTTTATTATATAATGATAAAGATGAGTAATGATGAGTTTACCAAAACCCACAGCACAGAGGTATAATAGGTTTACTAGAAGGCAAGAGGGAAACCACCATAGTTTCTTCTCTTTTCGAGTTTTTGTGAAGATGACGGAAAAAACTCCACCGACCAAAGATCTAAATTTGATTATGATGATAATGAGAAGGCCCTTATTCCGCTTATATTAAATATTTTGGGATCCAGAAGGAACCCATAAGGGTTTTTGTAAAAATACTTTAGGCTACCGCCAGCAGGTCGTTTCGGTGTGTATGTAATTAAAAGATTGGATTTTCCTCATCGATCGTTGTTTCTAAAAACTTAATAGCTGATATTTCTAATTTAGGGTATTTTATCTATACTAAGTTTTATGACACATTGACATTTGGCTCCAATCATTTTAATCATAAGTAGTCAGTTCTGTCATTTGTAAGTATTCTTCATTTTCATTCATACGACCTAAGGGGTAGGCCGACAGACCAGACCAAATCGGGCAAATAATTGAACTCTATGTTGAGCTGACAATAACTGTATAATAAGTAAGTAGAAACTACTCATGAACAGTTGAGTAACGCCAATTTGTCGGTTGCACAGTAAAACTGTACCGAAAATAGCTTTGCACAATCCGAGTCAAGTGTCAAATCGATCATTTTTTGTGAATGGCAACACAAATTCATTCAACGTGTCGTCACGTACGTAAAGTTTGGGAAAAACTACACGAAACGCCACGAATAGTGAAGGTACACGCGATTTAAAACCTTCTTCACCAAAAAATAAGAGTGTACCACCTACTTACTGTACCTAAACGCCTTGCGGTGTTTCCCAACAAACGATTTTTTCTGCGTTCTTATGCAGAACTAGATAAAGTTCATTTTACCAAATCAGTTGGCTTTAAGTCTGGTAAAAACAGTTCATCGAACCAAATTGTGTCTTAGTAAATAAATAGGTGCTATTCAAGACTTTGAGTATATAGCCCCTGGAGATGCCATACACGGGCGACCCCCTCCGGCAAAGTACGTTGGTCAACTGTTCAAACGCGTTATATAAAACTACTTGAAGTCGCTACACCGCCATTTTGCATCGTTCCGTATCGCGTGACGCTTCTCTTGAAAAATGGTACTGCACAAGTATTCTCATGTAAAAGGCGATCTGACAGCTCAAATTCGCAACAAGATCGCGTTTCCTACCATAGTTAAGTATTTTTAGTAACTATAAAATGTGTATTTAAGTACAATTTCCATTTAAAGAAAAAACCGTTGCGATACGTAAACGACAGAAAAATGTAAACATGAATACAGTGGTACGGAGGTGAATCGGTCTTAGTGATGTGTGTGACTCAACATAATCATTCACTCACTGGCCTTACTGGAGTTAGTTTTATAATAAGTTTTTTTAATTAGATTTTGAATTAAGTAGTAAGTATAATGTATGTTATATTTAAATCTTGTACGGTAAATAAGAAAAAAATACTTTCTTATCCTCTGGTCATACGATGTTGAAATTTAGTCTGAAAATGAAAAGAATTGTTGGCTATAAAAATATTTCGAGGTAAAAGGAATACATTTGGTCCGGGATTATGACTGTATATGTTATGCATAAACTATATACAGGGTTACAGGCTTACAAGTTAAGTCGACCTAAATCCTGTAAGACGTGGCAGTTTACGTCATGCCTGCTGACTGATTTGACTATCGAACCCTATATTCAAAACTTTACCGTTAAGTTATCGGACTTTGAATTTATTTTATAAAAACTACCGATTTTTGTCTATTGCTCCCCTTTTTCTTGTTTTGTCCCTCAACTTTGTTTTCTTTTTGCTATTTTTTGTGTAGTATACTTGCTTTATTATTTTTAACACTACATCACAAGTAGCTAAACCAACTTGAACCAACATACAATAATTTAACCAACAAAATTGAATACCTACTGCCAGTGCTTCAGCTGCAGCAACAGCTGAAGCAGTTACCCAATCTTCACAATGTGTAATTGTAAGTCTAAAAGCCTTATTGAAATCCTTGAGTGGTTTAAGTATAGATCTGCCGGCTGCTGCATATTAACCTTAATCACATTAAATTATTGGCTTTTGGGTTCTACGTACGTACATATCGGTTTTAACCTACTTAAAAACAAACATTTATGTTTGGCTTTTTAGCTTTTTCAAATCGGTTTTTTCATTATTATTTATTATTGTTCCAGGACAACCCTAGTGCAATCCTAATGCAGCCAGACAATATTCGTAGATATGCATTACCTGTGTTATTCTGTCTTAACTTTTTACGTAAATTAACGTTTATAGAATAGAATAATCAAAATGTGTACTTATAATTTGAAGCTCATTAGTAAATATATATCATATATTAAGAGGCTTCGATTTGGACTAATCTACCTGTTAAATGAATATTTGTTGGGGTTATTTCGCTGTAATGGACAACAATCAATCACCGATCAAGTCACTATGTATCAGGATTACTATTTCTAAAAAATATACACATATTCACAACTTGAATTTATAAAAAATCACATGAAAGGAATTTTCAGCGAGAATCATTCAGTTCATTCAGCAAACTGATCTGACTCATTCTTCGCGTGTCACATCACTATCTTGTTCGTATGTATGCTGCGTAGTTACGTGAAAACTCTGATTGTGTGCGTGTAATGTTTCATGTGTTGAATTTTTTTGTAGTGTGCGTTTATCGCCACAGCAAAATTTGTGTCTGTTGAGTTATTCATCTTATGGTGGTGTGCTGTACGTGTTTACCTCACTCCCCCCTAAAAGTGGTGAAAAAATTTGTTAGACGCGTGTCCGTATTGGCATCTCCAGGGGGCTATATACTCAAAGATTCAAGATGCAACGTGAAAAAGTCGGTGGCACACCATGGTCATTAGGTGTTAGATAATGTACTGTTAAGTAAGAAGAGCTCGTGAAAAAGACCTTCTTTAAGGCAACAAACACTAAAATAGGTTAGTAAGAATTTATACGTGGGTTCGTAGAAACAAATGTTTGCAAATGACAACGACCTACTACTTACATCTGTGAGTAGTGGAGGCTAGAGAGAGATATATGATTATTTAGAGAATACATTAATTTTAACGGTCCATCTTTCCTAAATAGATTCAAAAGACTTATGTTTACTTAGGTTATTCTGAAAATCATTACTGGGCTCTTAGATTGGATTGGAACAAATACTTCCACATTTTCGGTTGAAAGAAATCTTTGAGTACTTGGGGCGTATTGCGATCCAACTTAATCCGTTCGATTCCGAGGCAGTTCAATTCCCTCTCAGTGTAAACGAATATAATCAATATAATAATCCTACAATGGTACGAATATTAATACTTTTATTGTTATATTATAGTAATATTATCAATATAATGCGAAATTGCAATAAGATTTGCTAAAGCAGAGCGTTTTAACTGTCAAAACTGCATCGCAATACGCACCCTTGAGACTTGTTTGCGCCTAAAATATGAAACAAACTATGTATTCGAATGCAAATTAAAAAACATATTACTAAGATCAACATCAACAAGCAAGTAACTAGAGATGCGCCGAGTAGCACTTTTGCCGAGTACCGAGTAACGAGTATTACTCGGTTATTTTTTTTTCCAACCGAGTACTCGGCCGAGTACTCGGCCGAGTCACTCGGTTCAATCAAATTCCTGTTTCGGGTGTGTGTGGTGTGCTTTCATTAAGCCACTAGACCGCGATGATCCTAAAAGCCTCTTTATTTTTTTTTGTATTACTAAATCCACAACATGGTGATAACATAAAATATAGACCGATGACGGATTTAATTTTTTTTAACTAAATTTAAATAAGGTCGCTGTTTCAAAGAAAATTTGCTAGCAAAAGACAAGAGTCCTTTCCAGTGGTGGGCATGGCCCTGAAGAAGGTATTCAGAACTGGCACGCTTAGCAAGTGTTTCTATGAGCACCTTCAAGCACCATTCACAGCGACTGATTATTTTCGGAGGCTGGTAAAGTTTACGAAGAAAACAGGACTTGTCTGTTACTAGAACGTGCAGAGAGCTTTGCATCACCACAACACAATCAAACTTTATAAACTTTCACATATTATTATTTTTATTAACATTTTCCTCATTTTGTCTCTACTCATTCATTATCATAATTGAGGCTGTGAAAGATTTCCCCAGTCGTTTAGATGATATCTATCTAAATATATTGCTTTACTTAAACCGAGTATACTCGGCATTAAAACCGAGTTACTCGGCCGAGAACGAGTATCAAAAAACCTGCCGAGTACGAAGAGTACCGAGTATTAACATCTCTACAAGTAACCATCAAACTTAAACTAAACTTTCCAGTTCTTCTCAACTAATATTGTTGCTATTTCTCGCTCGAACTTTACGGTGCAGTCCACATAATACTTTTACTGCCAATATAAACATAGTTGGGAATCCACTTAAGTGCTGCTTAGCTGATTACCCCCTAAACAGTTGATAGGAAACGGCTAATTAAGAAATCACAGTTAGTTACAGCTCGAAAAGATGAGCTAACACATTTTACTTACATTTTTGTTTTGATCAAATCAACATTTATTTATTACAGACTACATTGGTCCATGGTTTTGATTTGATAAAATTATAATGATTGAAACGACTACCTACCTAGGCAATGTCTAAGCGTAGCTGCAGACTTCCTTAAGCCGTAAACACTGATGGATTTTAAATAAATAAAATAGTATTTGTATGACAAGACTTTCAGATTTAAAATAAGTAACTAATTTTAGTCTTCTTGTATAATCTGAAGTGTATGTCAGCTAGTCTGTTCACTCTCGGCGAGAAACGCCAAAACAGAGAGTGCAGGTAGGTAGTGACCATCCGGGTAGCCGGGTTTACTTACCTATATTTAGCTACTCAAAGAATGCTATTATGAAGTTTAAAATTTTGACAGAATACCATACACATTCTTTCCATAAAATTTGTGTCAAAATTGAAACCGTCAAAATCATCGTAATTGAAAATGACAGGTCACTAAGATACTTGGCTCTTACATTTGGACTGTACTTCTTGTAAATGTTGTAAATAGTCCACCTGACGATGATTGGGTACCGTTGCGATTACTCGAGTCTTCATCTGGTTTATTTGGTAACGGGAATGACAAGGTGGTATAAGTGTCATGTCATGATGGTATGTGGAGTGAGGTGAGAGAAGCAGACTTTGTAATGTTAACACTTTTTTGGCATTTGACAACCCGGTGAGAAATAGGCAGAAAAGAGCCTTCATGACTAAAGTGACATATAAGCTATAACAGTACCCTAAACACGAAGAACTATTGAATACGTAAGCGTATCGAGAAATGTCAATTCGTATGGTAATTGGACTAGCGCCCCTGGAAATAGCCCTAAAAGATTTTTTTTTAAAAAGTAGTATAGTTTTTGACATTTCTCGATACGTTTACGCATTCGATAGTTTTTCGTGCTAAGGGTATGGAAGAAATTATCTCCAAGTGCCTTTTGTTTTCTTTCTTCTAGTACAGTTTTTGTCATTGTTTGAAATGCAGCTGAATAAATAATCCATTGTTTTGTTTCAGGTACTTTCATGGTCTTCTAATTTATAAGAAGGAACTCGTTTGAAGGACTGGTAAAAAGAAAAACATACAGGGTATCCCTTGGTTTTAAAAATCAATAATATTAAGATACCAAACTTAAAAGCATTAAAAATAAAAAAGTTAAGGAGACAAGAAAACCTATACTTGATTTTGTATTTAAAGACAAAAACCAAGATATTTTAACAACAGTAAAAATGGCGCCTGTTAATTGCACATTACGGCTTTTAACTACTCGAAATTAACATCATTGCTAGGAGCACTACGAAAGGTATCCCATTGTATTCCGAAAACAATTAAACCAGTCATATACAACACCCTAGTCAAACCACATTTAGAATACCTAGTGGAAATTTGGGGATCTGCTTCGTCATCTAACTTAAACTCTTTACAAAGAACTCAAAATAAAATAATAAAAGTGTTATTCCATTATCCGTTCCGTACTGCTACAATACAATTATATAATAAAACAAAAATATTTAATCTTAATCAAATTTACATTTATAACACATGCATTTTAATAAAAAAGATCTTAACTAAAACAATAAAATCAAATTTGGATTTAAATATAAAAACTAATAAACATAACTTGCGAAAACAGAATAAACTAGAACTAATTACTCCGAGAACGAATTACGGTAAAAAGACCATACTGTTTGAGGGAGTACAGCCATATAACAACTTGCCAGAGAGCATCAAGAAATGTAAGAGCGTGGAAACGTTTAAGAGTGAATTGACAGTCTGGAGATTCTCAGATTTTACCGAATTTATCAATGTGTGTGTGCGATTTTATATGTCCGGGACACAAAAAATGTTTACTGTAATCAAACAATTTTGATACTTTATCTCTAGGTAGTAGGCTATGCGTATGATGAAAATAGAAAATGATGGTCATGTAAAAGTCGATATGATAAATTAATGTTATACCAGTTTATTTTGTATTTAAAATACCTACGCGAATACAGTTCGGAATCAGGGCTCGCGTCAATTCCTTTCGCAAACATTTTCCTTTTGGTAATTCAATAACTAAATTCACAGATTTAAACACAAACGTACAGTTATAATAACGTAAAAACTTATAACAAAAATCCAAATAAGGATTTTTGTAACGAATTTCTAAAATATTTCGAGATCAAAAAAAGATGACTTGGCACATCACTAGTCAGTCGGTTCAGGTCGGTACCAGTTATCTGCCTCTTTATGTCTTCACCCAAATCGTGACTCTGAGAATAGGTATTTTTTTACGAATGTGAACTCCATGAGAAACGGGGACTAAGGTTTATTGGTGGATGCTGCCGTTGGTTCTGCGCTTGATCTACCACGTGTCATACCAACTGGGTGCTATGAGGATTTATTAACACAAACATACCTTTTAGTGTGACGCTGTTCTTTGATATGATTTGTATTTTGATATATGAAAAATGTGACAAGTTACTATAGCTGTCATTCAGGAAATGTAGTTAAGAAGCTTTCGATCAAGATTTCAAGTATTTAATGTATAACAGATGATAAATAACATCATTTTTATTTATTTTTTTGTTTTAATAAATTTTTTAATAATGAAATATTACATTAATGTGGACTTGAATAGAACCATAGAACTTCATGGCATTTGCGTACAATTTGAATATAGGTTCATATTAACTACATACACATCCCATAAAACTAAATAATACAAGTTTATAGTTAGGATGTGGTTGTGAAAGTCACTGGTGCAATCAGTACCCAGTAAGAAAAGTCATGTTAACTAAGCAAAATATTGCCCTTTTTATTTAGGTTTAAACCATTGAAATACTGCTACTAGCGTATGGAATTAATGCCATGAACAAGTCCCACACAGTATAGAATTGACGCCAATGACCAATGGTACGTACGTACAAGTACGTATCAAAGATTGTGGAACTAAATAACGCCCATATACGGTCCATATAAAGAAAGACAGCTGTCCTTTTACTTTTTGTCGTCCGCTTATTCTAATTCAAAATCCAAAGCACGAATGTTTACTACTCAAAGTCAAATACTAAAAACAAAAGCCCTTATTTGTCTTTAATTTTTTTTGGGTTAATGATCACTTCACCGCCATACTATTTCAACAAAACCGACTTCAAAAACAAAAGTGACCAAAAATTCTTAAATAAACTCTTGAAAGGGCTCTATTTTAGGCAAACCTTGTCCTTGGAATGGAGTCCTTTTGAGAAATTATTTAAGACTTTTTAGTGTATTTTGTTTTTGAAGTCGGTTTAAGTTATTTTATTTGCAAATTGTTAGTGATTAAAATCGAGGGGAGGGGGTTTTACCTTTTGACTCTGCTCTTTAATAAGCTACAAACTACAAAGTACCTTACATAAGTTCCGGCGTCATAATCACTGAACTTCTAATCATTAAGGAGTTCCACTATCAGCTCAGTTCTACAAAATAGTGACTATCAGACGTAAAGACACGTCAACATTGAAATACTAGTACAAAAACACTATACACGTCTTTTTAGATTTAAGGGTTTCCCTCGATTACACCAAGACCTCATCATCAGTTCCGGATTTGGCCACAATGGGACCAATTAAAAGTTAAACCCTATAAGAAAATGAAAAAAATATCTAATCTGTCAACAAATGACTGAGATATGAGGATGATATACATACAAAAAATAACATACAATCTAATTGATAACCTCCTCCTTTTGAAATCGGTTAAATAATAACTATTCGCCAGCAGACACACAATATCATAAAATGTACATTCATTACTCAGTTATCCCGTACGGAACGTGAGTCCATTTTACCCGTTGCCAGTTTTTATGGATGTACTAGTGGCCCCGTAAACTGTGTTTCGTATCGAGCCTCAGTGCGCCCCAGCTCCGTTTCATAATAACTTAAGGGGTAAGAGGTATATACCAATTCAACAAAGTAAATACATATCATGAATAATTCTTAGGACTTCATATTGACGACAAACTTAAATGGAAAGCACATGTTGAGCATATCTGCTCTAAGATTAAGCAATTTGCATTTGCACTTTACCGACTGCAATTGATAGTCAATGAAACTGCTGTTCTGACTGCTTATCATAGCTACGTAGCGAGCACTCTCAGATATGGTGTCATTTTCTGGGGGAATTCCACTGACAGGGACAAAGTATTTAAAGCGCAAAAGTCCTGCATTCGATCGATGTTTAGGATTAAATCTGATGACTCCTGTAAGCCTTATTTTATTGACAAAAAAATCTTGACCCTGCCTTGCATCTACGTTTTGGAATGTGCTTTGTTTATAAGACATAACATTGAAAAATTTGAATTTATGGCTCGAGAACGCCACAAGGATAAATTGTGCTCAATATGTGCTAAATCTAGCCTATTTAGTAAAAGTGTATTTGGTAATGCTCCTCGGGTTTACAACCAAATTCCGAAATCAATCAGAGACATGAATGACGTTAATATATTTAAATCTAAATTGCATGAATACTTAATTGAAAAATGTTTCTATAGCATTAGTGATTTTTTGACAGAGAGAATTTAACTTTGCAAAATATTTATTTTTTTCGTAGTATGTTATTTGTGTAATAATTACTGTTTGCAATACCTTACAGGTTACTAAGTCTTAAGTACATTGTTATTATTTTTTGAACTTATGTAACACTTAGTTTGCAAAATAAAGTTGAAGTTGAAGTTGAAGTTGAAGTTGAAAATCGGTCTACCGTTGTTAAACTATAAAGTAGTGTTAGCAACCCCGGAGTAACGGCAACACTACGGGCCTATATAAACCGAAGCAGACCAGCGAGCGCCCTCTTTTGGCCGTTGGCGTGCGCTCTGTTAACATTGGACTAGGACCGTGTATATTGTTTTTCTATTTATTTAGAAATAAATTAATACTTTTTTTTTTTCGTGTGTAAATTGTTGTTTTTTTTAATCAAATCTGATCTTATACTATCTCGGTACTATTGCCTATTCTTGGCCTAATTAATTTAGTATTAGTCTAAAATTGACATTTAACTGTTTGGTGATAGAAACAGTTTGCTCATCATGTACCACAATTTTATTTTGTGGAGAATTTATTATTATTATTATTTTTGTCAATAATGTTGGTCCTAGTATGTGCACATTTTGTTTGATCAAGTTTCGAAAATACACAATGTATATGATAAAATATCTTTGTTTTAACTCATGAACCTCTTGAAATAGTCGCCATATATGCAAATCTTTCTTGTTTATAGTATTAATAAGGATTCCTTTCTATGCAAGTTTACTTAACATTGATTAATCATTTAAATACAACTACAAATCGATACAAAAGAACGAATACTTTTTTGTTATAATTAGAGACCATCGACGATGTGGAATGCACTATGTGGCTTTATGCCTGTTGCATAAAGCCTCAAAGCGAATTGGTCGCCGTATAAAAATTGTGCAAAGCGTGATATTTTTAAATTTGGAATGAGTATCATACACGAAATAAAAGACTAGCAGCGAAGACAACGAGCGACACACCCTTCCCCTCCGAGCGCTCGGCGCTGTCTGTCAAATTTCGATCGAAGATGAATGTTCGTGACAGCTCCAAATCTCAAATTTATAGGTTACTTTAGTAAGATATTTTGAATATATTGCACAAGATGAAATCAAGAATTTACATGCTAAGTCAAAGATAGGAACCTGTATAACATTGTTTTATCAAATAACACAGAATAAGTGCAATGTATCTCAGAGATAATCGCCTGTCTTTAGGTGCGTATTTTATGCCAAAACATGGTTTCAATTTAGTCTTCATTTGGAATAACCAGAGCGATAAATAAAAAAAACAGAGTCGACACCTTGTATACGAACGTAATTCCCTTCAAGTTTATGTTATTTCGATAGCTGATGTCAACAACTGATCTAGAAAAGATCACCAGAAAAACCGTCAATTTGGCTGCTATGATTGCAAATTACAGACATTTTAAAGATTGAATCAAAAATTCAGAGTCGACATCTTATGGAGATAGTTCATTTCTACACAATTCATTCAAAAAAAGTTGTCAGTTTAGTCATTTTTGGGGAGAAAACTGCATTTGAACTTTGTTAGAAGGTAGGTGACAGCAGCCTTAAGCGCAAACTCAAAATACACATAACAGCGAGCTGCGACGACTAATCATTACATTATGTATAAATTTAGTGGTAGTTATCTCATTTTAAGTGAAATGTAAATTTCTTATGAGAATAAATTCTTTAAACCTAACTACACCAAAACCAAATTTTGAAAGATCCCTGCATTCAAAGTTTTGGTTAAAGTTATAATATACCTTGCCACTCTTAGAAGTGCAGAATAAATTGCATACTCCGATAGCAAGAAAACGTAAACAAACCCGACCTATAAACAATTACATAACGCAGACTATCGTTTTGCTAATTACCCAAACAATGGCTTATTATAATAATAGCAGTGCACTTTCCTGGTGACGTAAGTGCGTGGAAAATGGCGCGTGCGCTAGCTAGGCTTACGATCTGATCTGAGAGATTTATGGCAGACCGCGTAGAGTAAATATGCTTGTTTATTACTATTACTCTGTTAGATTGCACTTGGCTTATAAAATGTAGTGTTCTGTAAAAAGTAGAAAAATAAATTTGTTGATCCATCTTGGGTTTTCATGAGCGTAAGAAAATATGTAGGGCTTAGGAATAAAGACTCGTAAAATAATACAGATAGAGCTTAAACCCCCTTATTATGAAAAATAAAAACCACTAGGTTTAAACCAAGACTATGGTTAGCCCAGGGGCGTAGCTACCGCCGTATCTGCCGTATCAATTATACGGGGCCCCCGCGCCACGGGGGCCTCCAACGTGCGTAAGCAAAAATTATTAAAAGCTTTTCACCCAATTTTTTTTTCAGAAATGACAAAAGTTCAAAAAGCGATTTCTTTTTTTTCCCGCGTAAAGCGTGCGTTCAAAAGTTGGCAACGCCCTTCATCAGTTATCGCGGGCTGCGGGATTTCCCCGTTTAAGTCATTTACTTCAACGGGGGAATCCCACAATAATCGATGTACATACGATACGATGATAAACCATGGAGAACAGTGTTTATTGATGCGTTTTATTTAATTGTGCATTACATTGTAATACAATACAAACGTTTTTTTACAAATACTGTTACAAATATATGCAAACGTTTTTTTTCTTTTGTGAGAAATCTTTACCCTTCCTGAGGGCCCCAAAACAAATTTTTATACAGGGCCCCGCCAAAGCACGCTACGCTTCTGGGTTAGCCACCATTTAAAAAGTATACCTCCATAATTGAATGCTGTCATGAGGTACCTATAATATGACATTACATATTTTAAAACTGTTTGGTTATTAGTTAATACCCTGTACGGTTTTAAGCCTGGTTTTTCATTTTGGAATAAAGCTTTAACATGATAATAAAGGGTGAGTACCTTACGCTATCTGCTATAATATGGTAACATAAAGTACCTAGAACTTATTGATTCGACTAGAACCGCATTGTGATCTTGTGATGCAAACACATTAATATGCATACACATTACATAATTATTGTTAAAGAAATAAATATTTTCATTTACTTTTGTTTTATGATTCGTTTATAAAAAAAAAGGTTTGGGTAGCCTCGTTTAACCTCATCAAACAATTGTTAACTCATAACTCATTCATAACACTAACACGAATTCCAATAATCCAATTAAACTCTCGTAACCGTAACTTCTCGTTCCATTTCACGCAATCGGCAAATAACTTTCGTTTTCATCAACCCATTTCTGAGCGCAAAAAGCCTAAATCTAACAATGAGCGTGGGATCCAGATGCGTGCGAAGGAACGTATCATCGTGACACCATGATGCAATGGTTATATCACTTCTGCTTCTTGTAAGGAACGTCCCAGATTTGAATATGGAATGTCATACTTTATTTTTTTTGTGAGATGTGACGTCACAATAGGAATGTTCGTTATAATAAATGAATGTCACCATTTCTCCATTCTATCTGTATATGGTCACTTGTCTGTTTAGGACCTTGGCTTCTCAGCCATGTTTACTTACTAGGGTGAAGAAATAAAGAGGTCACTAAAATTTGCCCGCTTTTTTGTTTTTTTTAAATATTTTTTTTTTATATAGCCAGACATTTGACCACGATTGCACCTGATGTTAAATGACAAGGTAGCCTAAGATGGATATGTAAATGTAGCCTAGTCTTCACTCTTGGATTTAAAAAAAACAAGTAGTTTTCGTCTAGTTGTAAGTCACAATTTTGTATGTATTCTCAACTGAATTGCTATTATTATTAGCAATTCAGTGGTATTCTCTAGGGGTATCCCAAGTCATTTCAGTATTTTTACACCCTGTATTGCTAGGAATTAATGACATGATTTAGCATTTTCAACCCACCATGATGCTCTGGTTTTACACTAGTTACTTTATCCATAATATTTTATGGATAAAGTGGATAATGCTATTGCATGAGTCTTGAAAAATGGGCTTTCTGTTGTGTCCAACCGAAAACTTATACAAGTTTCTCGAGTGTTCTTTGGCATCTTCAAAACCAGTAGCAGGTGATGCACATAAAAAAACACGTTTTTCTGCGGTTTTCAGCAAACCGCAATTGAAAACGAAAGCGTTAGGAAGCTTAATAACTTAATACCAATCTGGGTTGCCAGTAATTAGCGTGACCGAGTTCCAATACTCGATATTACGCTGTGCCATCGTAATACTTGTAATAGTGAGAACTTGTGCTACTACATTGTAATTAATGGCAATTAAATAGAATCGGTGTATTGCAATTATTATCACAGTCAAGTTGTCATTACTTCCATCCGATCGATCATTTTTGTTTAGTAACGATTCTATGGTCTCACAGAACGGAGAAAATGTGTATTTGTTTTGGGCCTTTTTAGGCCATCGCAACTGGGCTGGGATCTCGTCCTGAGTAACAAAGAAGCAATAACTAATGTACTAGCTTTAAAACAGGACAAGAGTTTCACTATACCTATCTATTAGCCTAGCATCTTGGCATCTGCCAAGGAGGGCAGTGATAAATGATAGCACAGTCGTCAGGCGTGTATTGATGGCGTGTCGGCTCTTGAAGGTTGGAATAAGGAAGTCAAGCCATATTTAAATTAATTTTAGACACTCTTGCAACGTAGCGTACA
Source organism: Pyrausta aurata (assembly GCA_963584085.1). Taxonomy (NCBI): domain Eukaryota; kingdom Metazoa; phylum Arthropoda; class Insecta; order Lepidoptera; family Crambidae; genus Pyrausta; species Pyrausta aurata. Next base: position 6,599,711 of record OY757274.1, read on the forward strand.
GAAAATTGTTTTAACAGATGAAGTCTAGCGGTCGATACTACTACTACCTGGTTATCGTAAGTATGAACCACACGGCCACAATGTCACTATCACAGCGCGATGATAAAAGTCTAAAGAGCAAAAATGAACTGTATTGACAAGAAAAGGACAAACGCGTGTGGATGAGGGGAGAAGCAGGAGGAATTTGACATGTTTGACAAATCCATTCTTATGATAATCAAGTTGTATTGAATATCATTATTATTATTAACTTATTAGCCAAAGGACGTCCACCGCTGAACATATGTCTCCCCCACGGATTTCCATAGCGACCGATCACAAGCTGCATCCAGTTTGATCCTGCGATCTTAACAAGGTCATCTGTCCATCTTGTGGACGTCCTACGCTTCATTTTTGGCCCTACGCTGCGTATTGTAAAGGTATATGATTTTACGATATTATATAACGAATTCCTTGGTCGAGATTGGTATTCGCACGTCGGCTTTTACGGTATCAATACTGCTGAAGTCCCAGGTTCAATTTTCAGTCGGGTTGTGTAAAATCATATTTTGTGCATGTTTTGTGGTTACACCTTTGCTCCTGATTTGCTCGACACAAGCGCTATAGCTACAATATATGCGATACTGACATAAAAGTTGTGGTTAGGCTGGAAAAACCGTATTCTCGAATCAGAAAGCCGTAGGCCCGTGGTTGAAAATGAAAACTTTTGTGCAACGTTTTCTGCTATAAACTTATAATAACTTTCCGGGTTAAGTTAATTAAATAATACACACATTATTTTTCTGCAGTTATCTAAGAAAATCATATCAATAACAGCATACAACACCAGAGTGGAATGTTAATAAATCATGAGCATGATTCGTTTGGATGCCATAACAATGGTATGCGCATTCATCTTGGCTATTCTGCGCGGGGTGAAGTATAGTTTAATTGCCGAAGTCCACAAAGGGCATAGCGTGCAAGTATGCACGGTGCTTAATAACCAGAGCGCAGGCGCGTGCCAGCCTCTTGTGACTGGGGTGACCATGAGTACTCCGTATGACGAAGTAATTTGCAATCATCTAAATCCTATTCAAGAACTATTCAATCAAACACAAACCCTTGAAAGAAACATACAAAATAAAACAGTTTGATTTGCTCAGACTCGATCCTTGGTACCTGTGTATGGTACACATAATTTCTGCGCCCACAATCATTTCTGCTTAGCCCAAAGGTATGACTGGTAGAGAATGCCATATGGTGTTAAGTCCACCTTTTGTACAAACTGTAGTTGTGCAATAAAGTATAAATAAATAAATAAAATGATTGTTTGATTTGAGAATTATCGTAATAGTTCAGTAAAATGTGATATAGTTTAACTACCTAGCCTAGATAAACGCTAGATTACATGTATTTATTTATTCAAAACATATTTGTGATAATAATAACGTATGGACTTGCATGATCACCAAAAACATTGTTAAACTTTTGAATAGAGGCATTGACAATAGTGATTGAGTTTGTTGCGCAGCTTCTTCTCAGCACTAGCCCACAATTGTCCCGAAGCTGTGGTAGGGCCTATGTTGGGACGTGTATAAGTGCCCCCAGTGGGTCTTTATGCAAAAATAAACGACTTTTATGACTTTTATGTCATAACGGGTGTTGCTTGGTTGTTGTATCAATTTATCTCGCTAGACTTTAGAGTATTCTGTTCGTCACTGTTCAGAAGTTGCGTCATGCAATGGTGCGGTGCTAGAAACCAAGGTCCCAACCAATGTAAATTAAGCGTTACCGCAAATGCGCTTAACACAGTCGCTTCATAGAGACTTTGATAGGTACTGAGTTTGCGAATGATAATCTCAATTGCAATTTTCCAGGCAGATCCGCATCGTACCTGTCTTTCTCAGCTACATGGTAGGACAGTAGGACAAGAGTATAAATAAAAATAAAAAAATATATGCGCCAGACAACACACCAATTGTTTGGTTTCGTGGTAAGGAATTTTCTTCCTTGTGTTACGAAGTACCAGACAACGATTATGACGGGGGCGTCTCCCATAAATACTTAAATACATATAACATCCATGACGTAGGTACAAATGTTCATGTTCATCACACAAACATTTGCCCCCTGCGGGATTCGAACCCGCGACGGCCGGCGTAATAGTCAGGAGCGCTAACCAATACACCAAACGCGTTGTCAAAAGAGTCTCAAACATACACGGACTATCCTCACTTTACACCAAATCATGGCTACCCTACCACTGTGCCCGTACGCGTTGGCTTACGAAGCTTCCTGCTCGCCGCACGAACTTGACCGATCCTGGTAAACGACCCACGGGTGGCCACCGACTCCAGTTAGAAGTCCTGAGTGCTGTTAATACAGGGTGTCGTATTGATATTTGCTAAAAGAAGGATCAGACGTAGTACTAACGGTCTAAAGTGCTTTCCGAGGCACGGAGGTGTATTTCCACCAACTTCCTGACTCCAAGCTGTTTCCTGAATAATTAGATTGACCCCTATGGTCGGATACGAGGACGTTTCGTTATTAAAAGAAGGATTTTTCCATCAACAAAAAAAGGGTGCACATCCATTGCTGAGACCTCAAAATGAGTACCTACGTATCTTATCTTGGTCCTACGAGATTTTAATTCTGGAGTACAAAATTTGAATACTGAGTCTGCAAATTTGGACCTATTATCTTTTATGGTGTATATTAGCCATTTAAATATCATGTCTAACTTTTCCTCGCGTAAATTATATCTATTGTTAGCAGTCGAAAATTATTTAATTGAAAGCTTAGCAGTTTCGTATTTTGAAGCGTAAGCATAATGTGATTCGCGACGGGATCACAGTCCTAGAGGGGCATTCGAACGTTAGCTGGCTAAGAGTAATGTAGTGGTGGATTGAGATTTATGGATGACGCAAATTAATGTTACGGTTTAGTATCAAAACGGATAATGTATTATTATGGTTTAATCATTTGAAATATAGTGTGATAATATGAAGAAGCGGATTTTATTCAGAGTCATAATACCCTGCCAATAATTCCGAAGTGGCAAAAGGACGCGCCCAATCTGGTATGTATCTTGCGATGTCATTTGTTATTATGTTACTAGTGGTTAATAAATCAATTTATGGATCAAGTACGAACCGATCAATGAAATTATTTTATACGTCTATGATTAGTTCGTACCTAATGGTGGTCATGATAACTTAGGTACAATTTGATAAAATTTTGGTTCAATTTGATGTATTTACTCATTAATTGTGTTTTTGAACTTATTTATTTCTGTGTGCCTTCATACTTACATAAAATATTGGTATCTTTTATGTACAAATTAAAAACATATTGCATTGACCCTAAATTGGGCACAGGGCTAGGAAATGAATATAATGAAATTAATCCAGATAGATGTGATGTGCCCTAAAATCTAAACAGACTTACAAATTGTAAATATTTCGATTGTGTTGGGTATTTTGGCCCCGTGTCTACAGGTTTATTAATCAGTCAGGTATCAAACGAATGCCGAGAGTCGCATAACAATGGAATTCTTATTGTGTCTCGTTTACACATACTTGACGAGTTAATTATTATAAATGAGATGATGTTAACTGTGTACCTAAGTGCAGGTTTCCAGCATGTTACTTCCATGGTGCCCATTGATAGATCCACACAATGACTGTTAGCTGATGTTTTGAGACAATACTACGCAGTCTAAGGAAGGAGGTTTCAAATCGTATGTTGGTTTCATGATATCAAACAAAACATGGTAAGTGTTCTCATTTAAATTATTTCCACCGTCTTGTTTTGTGTTGCAAGTAGAATTAGAAAACTGATTTGAAAATACTCGGTTATGTGATTGAAATATAAAATCATTTTAACCAGTGACTATCCCTACGAAATAATCTCGATGGGAACTTCCCAGAAATGCGTACCAAGGTCAGGTGACGCAATGTTTACATTAACACCATTAAGTCAGTCACCGTGTCGGTACTGGGACGCTGACTACAATGCTTGTATTACTAGTTGTTCATTGTTACTTTTACCGGCCTCAAAAACAGGAGATTATCCAGATGACTTGCGAATAAGTGATATTGTTGGATTTGATTATAATGATGTGGAAGTCTTCTAAACACGTAAATATGTTATGTTTTGTTAGTTTATGTTGTTTGATATGTTTTCATGTTAATACTCGATTTCCTTGTAAACGACTCGACTTCGAGATGTTTGCTTTTGCTTAAATTGGATACTTATAGTACAGGATACTTATCGGGAAAAGTTCTAATTTCATGAAATGAAATGGTTTTCTCAAATAATCAAATGCGTTATTTTAATCATTTCATGTTTCGAAAATGGGTTAACATTTTATGTGCAAATTATTAGTAAATTAGTTGCAAATTCAACACTTCAATGTCACTACCTACGATGTGATAATTTATAACCGCAAACAGAAAGGGTTAATGTGATTACTTCATCCCGATGTACGAACTTTAAGTTTTATACTACAAGTGCGTAATTGCACGTAAAGATCCGGTGTCTAACTTTTCTCAACGAATTGTTACTTACTTAATAAGATTTACAAATCAATATACTTATTAAGTAGTATCGTTCATATTGATTACTTTAGAAACTTGTCTTCAGTTCTGTAAAATGTTTTGTCTATATAAATATAGGTATTAGAAATATAGTTTTGGTACTCTTGATCCGACTGGTCAGAAATTGCAAACTTCTAGTTTCTGCGGCTGAGAACTAACTGCTTGCTCTACATTTTTATTATTTCTTTTGACAAAATGTATTCACTGGAAGCTAATTAGGACTTGTTAGATGAGTTGGGATTTTAAGGTTGGATCCTTCGATAAACGCCTTCTTTTAACAGACGTATTTTAAAGTTACTCATTATGATTTCCCGGATTACATGTTTTGGTTTTCAACATCAAACATTTTGAGTATATTTTTGGGTATTTCATAGTAAACTATGTTGCATTAACATACCTACATGTTACACATTATTTTGAGACTCAACAAAGAAAATGTAACGACCCTTTATAATATTGATTGTGTGTGTAATTTAGCACGCTGTGGATGTTGATCATTTGACCTTCCCGGATCTAAATCAGATTAGTGCAATTAAATATAGGTACTATGAATTCGCAAAGATAATAAGTAAAATATTTATAGCAATGTAACTTATCCGAAAGTGAAATACACCAGCATGCCAATTAGTAGAAAAGTAAAAAGTTGCAAGTAAGGTACCTATTATAGAATTAGGTTCAGAGAACAAGAAACACAATAAGATGTGATTTAACTGAATGGATCTGGTAATTAAGTACTACTTAACATATTCAGTGTTAATACAGAATCACGTACTTAAAACCAACTTTGACTAGATACCAAGATGTTTGGATTAATTTTGCACACTTAAAATGACTGGAGTCAGGTGGATTTTATATTAGGTAACGTGACTACCTACATTTAACGATAGAAAGGAAAGCAGACATGGATTTGTTATTCGATTATTAGGTATACTAAAAGTTTTGGTAACAAAAGCGAAAGCATTAAATGAGAGTTTATAATATTATGAAGAACGTAACATATGTGGCAGTATACAGAAAAAAAATATATATATATGAGCTTGGACTAACTTAACGATGTGATATGATGTGCGACGTAAAGTACAGCTTGTTTCAAAATGATAGTATTTCGGTAAAGTCTAAATAATGAAGTATATTGAAAGTCTAAATAATGATCAATTACATTTATGGCAAAGCAAAGCACTTGTGTGCTTTGGGTAAGTAAATCTAATTCAAAATCGAATATTGAATGTTGCTCTTACCTGTTGTTTTATTATCATAAGTAATCTATGTACAAGTTAATGCACCCGTATGCATCTCACGATACTGTTTTGTGTTTTGAATTTCTCTAGTTAAGTAAACTATTTTCTTTTAGAGAAATAATTTATTGAACCTAAAATATGGTCCATAATCTAAGCCAATGTAATTGATCTCAGACTCAAGTATTTGTATTCTTAGTATTTGTTATTCTGTTACCGTTGCTGACAAACTCCTACTACACGATCGTTATTAACGACTGACGTTCAAGTATACTTGGTGGCATTCTGAGAATTAGTTTATGTTAGCCTACCAGGTTTGGTCAGGTTTAGTTGATACTGTGATAGCTCAAAAAAAAAACAATAAAAAAAAATAAGAGAGTAAAATGCTTGCAAGCTTTGATATAAACAAAGGAATTAGAATCAACATGAACTCTGTCTGATCCTATCGTAACTATAAGTTGTCAGATATACACAATACAATAGGCATTACTTATTGCGCTGTACTGATTGCACAATGTTGAGTTTAGGGATAAGGGCAATTTTAAGGCAACTAGATACTTATTACAATATTTTCGTAATTGAAATGAAATAAAATACAAAATTGAAACCCATAATATATCTAACTAAATTATATATCACATTAAATTGTCTGGATACGTTGACGTTGAAACTTTACTGATATTTCCACTTAAAAGTATTTCGAGACAGCTTCATTCACGATTCACGAATTAAAAGTTCAACTTGAAACCGGGTGTAAGTAACAAAAGTAAAGAGATCAAAATGACAAGTACCTACCAATTAGACACACGTCACACATCTAATACTCTTTTACCAATATACTGTTAGTACGAGTGGACATATGAAAACCATTACCATCAAAATTGCAAAATAAATGAATAAAATAGTTATGTTGCTGTTCTCAAGGGTCGCTATTCTAGCAGTAAGATTACAAGATGCGTATTCCTCCATTGTTGTTCATACAGGTGTCACACAGTTCAGTGCACTAAGAGGGTGTACCCACAACTTACAAGTATTTTTAAGCATTTTACATCTATAACACAGCGTAATGACACATTGGGACGGGAAATAAATATTTCCAGTGATATATAGACTTTAATAACATAGTTAAGGTATTGTGGATTATGTTTATGGTTCATCCATTCATGTATGTAGTTTTAAAATGTAAATGTTTTCTATTACGAATCAGACAAAAACTTGTGCACTAGCTAATGAGTTGGTTTGAATTCAAAATGAACTTGGAAGGGACTACTGTTATTATTGACAGGATTAATAAATCCATCATGTGCGAGCCGAGTCGAATATCTACTTAAAGAGATAAATAATGCAGCTAGCAAGTATTAATTTAACTAATTGAGTAAAATTATGCTTAGTTCTATTCAGTAAGACCCATAACGTCGAAGAGCTTTCTATTCTATTTGGGCTCATAACAATGAATGTATGCCCTATGTCACTTTGCCTTTTGAGGATACTTTTGTGAGTTTAGCAATGAGACAACAAAAATGGACATATTCACATTGAACATGAAAATGAAGTGCCAGTTTTACTTTGTTCAGATAGTTTAAATAAAAACAAAACATATGGTATGGATTGGAGAACTAGAAACAGGTGGTACCCAAACGAGAATGAGTCTTTAAGCGTGTATTAAAGTAAAACTTTATTGATAATGATTATACGAAATTAATTAATTAATAACATAAAGTTTGAATGACATTATGAAGCCAATAGGGCTGTGTATATATAAAATATGTACGGACAGCAGCAAACGATATTATATGTCTTATGCAGTTGTAAAGAGGATTCTTTCAACAGAAATATATCCTGAAGTGCTAGCGACTGCACATTTAACTTGACAAATATGCTATAGGTGCCAGCGCTAATAGAATCACATGAGGCGGATATTAATCAGATGCGCATGGTGATGAATCTGCAATTCAAGAAATGAATGTTTAATAATGTGGACGCAGAGTAAGCCGACGTGCAAGCGGTACCCACTCACATTATGTGTTTGGGAGGCCGTGCCACGAACGGTACTGGCCAATGTTATTGATTGCTTGAATGAGTAATGTTATTGATTAATTGAATGAATAGCTGACGTGCAAACGGTACCCACTCACATGGGTGGCTGGGAGGCCGTGACACGGATGGTTCTTGCCAATTGTTGATTGATTGAATGATTCATGTTATTGATTAATTGAATGGGTGGCCGACGTGCAAACGGTACCCACTATCTTGGATAGTTGGGAGGCCGTGTCACGGGCGGTACTTGCCAATGTAATTGATTGATTGAATTGATAGCCGATGTGCAAACGGTACCCACTCACATAGGTGGCTGGGAGGCCGTGTCACATGCGGTACCTACTCAAATGATTGATTGAATTGATACCCGTCGTGCAAACGGTACCCACTCACATGGGTGACTGGGAGGCCGTGTCACGGGCGGTACTTGCCAATGTAAATGATTGATAGAATTGATAGCCGATGTGCAAACGGTACCCACTCACATAGGTAGCTGGGAGGCCGTGTCACATGCGGTACCTACTAAAATTATTGATTGATTGAATTAATACCCGTCGTGCAAACGGTACCCACTCACACGGGTGACTGGGAGGCCGTATCACTGGCGGTACTTACCGGAGTTAATGTTTGATTGAATTGACAACCAACGTGAAATCGGTACCCACATTGCTGGCTGGGAGGCCGTGATACGGGTGGTTTTGTCGAGTTGTAAAATGAAATTATCATTTGAAGATTGAAGGCATTCACGCAATATCCACTTACGTTATAAGGCTTGCTGACTGTGTCACACAAGCAGTGTTTATCAAGTTATTAAAGCAAATGCTTATAAGGGTTACACGAATCATAAAACGTAAACAGTGCCTTAAATATCTTGATTGACCTTAAGCGACTATGTAACGAGTGCTTTTTGCAAATGAAAATATTACATTTATCTCCCTATATTCACAATACTTACACGATAAGTCTGTTCTTTGAGAAAATGCCTTAATGAATCATAAAGTTATTGATAATATGTTGAACCAATTAAGAATTTTACTGAAAGTTTAATAGAACGTCATATTCTTACGAAAGATTAATCAATAAATCGAAATATTACTTTTTAGATACTTAAATATGTTTGTTCCCCACAGACTATAACTGATGATGTGGTGCATAAGCAGAGGCAGTATTTGTAAACGATAATCGCTCGAGTCCCTATCCGCTACCGAGGAGGAGCAAAGGGAACTGCACACTGCACTGCGTGGCGGCATATGGCGGGCTCGAGAGAGGCGATCTTCAGTGAATATGGTTCGACCTAATTGAAGCTGTAGTGAGACAGAATTTATTGATGCTGACCACTGATGAATTAATATCTTGAACTAACGAATCTATAATGGCAATATTTCAGTTTTAATATTTTATTTTAATTTACTTTTCATGTGATTGTTCAGTAATTATGTTACGAGGTCTTATTAAACCGTTTATTTAAATGTGCCTTGTGCTATTGTGTAGCTGTTAGACTCTTACAGAGAGGATCACATATATTGCACAATTTTGATTAATAACACATTTCTTGTAAATATTCATAGTAAAATGAATCTTTGTAAAAAAATATATGTAAGAAATATACTTCATCAATAGCTTTTGATCATATCACGGTAATATGTTAAGTACCTACATCATACCTATTTTATTAGGTTATTTACTAAATGATAAAGATACTTACATATAATATGTTCCTTAACAAAAATGTATATTTTAAATTTCCAAAGTAAAGTCGACTATTTCTATTAAAATACAAATTTAATTGGTGTTGATAATCTATCAAAAGTATCATTGATTATATTGTATTGAGATTTGTTTACATACACAAAGATTAGTAATTTATAATACTACTTAGGTGTACGTTAGACTGTTTAAACATTTATTTACTGTTAATACTCTTAGAACGGATGTTTATTGTAATTAATAGAAGTATTAGTGTTATATGCAAAAGTTAGATTTAAATGTGTTAAAACAAGAAATAGCATGTTGTTGTACTGCAAACAATAATAATATTTGCATATTATTAATAAATAAATTGTATATTGAAAAGGGAAAATGCATAACGGAAGAAGAAGCATATTGTTATACAACTTTAGTCTTCATTTGTATCACTATTTATAAGTTTTTAGTAAAATTATGTATTTTATATTAGATAGATATCACCCTAGGAACTGATTGTAAAGTCCTTATTTACACTTGCAACAAGTGTTATCTGGAAAAACCTAAAACGAGTATTACTAATTAACTGTAACTCTATACTTAATGTTCAATTATGTTATGTTAACTAAGTATCTACACTCTAAAGGGATAAACTCCAATTAAGTATATTATGTGTCATATAAGCACAAATTATTTCATATTTTAAACACAAGAAGATATTTGGTAAGGTTTAAGGTGCTACATTGATCTAAATCGTTTCAAATCTTGAATTGAGATTATGATTAACTTGAAGCCTAAACATCTACGAGAGTCTTTAACTAAAAGGAAAATGATGAATTGAATGGTTTTAAGCAGAAATTATTTAAAATATTTAAAAAATATATATATTAATATTGTTTTTTTTTTAAAGAATACTTTGATGCTAAAATCTCTAAGTATGTACTTTATCATTCATTGTATACTAACTTGTATTAAGGTTTTTTTTAATATGTGGCATGTAATTATTTTCTTTAGTGTATGAGGACATACATTTAACGTTCGAATGGCCGTAACGGAATAGGGACATTCCGTGATCAGGACGGCCGTCTGTTAGCAGTCGAAAATTATTTAATTGAAAGCTTAGCAGTTTCGTATTTTGAAGCGTAAGCATAATGTGATTCGCGACGGGATCACAGTCCTAGAGGGGCATTCGAACGTTAGCTGGCTAAGAGTAATGTAGTGGTGGATTGAGATTTATGGATGACGCAAATTAATGTTACGGTTTAGTATCAAAACGGATAATGTATTATTATGGTTTAATCATTTGAAATATAGTGTGATAATATGAAGAAGCGGATTTTATTCAGAGTCATAATACCCTGCCAATACTATCGTTATAAAGTTAGATATATTTAACGCATAGATAAGTAAGAGCCAAGCCACTTATATTGCTTTGCTAACTTTACGTTACATTTAATGCTATAGGCACTTAACTTGTACTTAGCTAGGTTGCGGTAAGGATAACACTGCAATATTATGTGTGACATTGTCATGGTATATCGCTGTAATCTTGAGGTAATCCGCAGTTAAATGTCTGCACACAGACTAGGTATTCAACATGCCATGATAATTACAAGTCTACTTTATATGCGTAGTATAACAACGATACATGGATATAAACCTTGACTGATATTTACAACGTTTAGAGCATTTTGTATGAGGTATGTACATGTAATAGCTAACTAAAATGTAACATGTACGAGTATGTTTACAAACAAAACATTCTTAATTCGATCTTTAGACAAATGTTTTTAAAATTTGGCACATAAGTAATCCTACTACTATTATAAAGGCGAAAGTTCGTAAGTATGGATGTATGGATGTATGGATGTATGGATGTATGGATGTTTGTTACTCTTTCACGTAAAAACTACTGAATGGATTTGAATGAAACTTTACCACAATATAGCTTATACATCAGAATAACATATAGGCTACAATTTTTGAGGTTTCTAATGTGAGGTCGTAAAAAAACACATTTTTTGCGCTACTAGACGGGACGAACCTGAAGTCCACGCGAACGAAGTCGCGGGCAAAAGCTAGTAGTAGAATAAATAGAATTTAACTATTCAGTGACCCTGAACTTGGGGCGTATTGCGATGCAGTTTTGACAGTTAAAATGCTCTGATTTACTGTCAAATTAGCAATGCTTATTGCAATTTCGCATTATATTGATAATATTACTATAATATAACAATATAAATATTAATATTCATACCATTGTAGTATTATTAGAATATTAATATATTGATAATATTCGTTTACACTGAGTCGGAATTGATCTGCCTCGGAATTGAACGGATTAAGTTGGATCGCAATACGCCCCCTTGACATACTTACTTATAAATTAATAAGTTTGACAATAAAGGCTCAATATATTATTATATAGATCTTTGTCTATTTGGGCCAAATAGGATACTGGTTGTTGATTTAGCAGTTATAATCAGCTTAACTGTTAAAGCAACCAAATTAGTATTATGCTTGAATTGTACACTTAATACTCACTTGAAATTAAAATGCTTTATCAAAAACATCACTGAAATAGCACATTGATCTACCCCTAAACCAAAAAACTCTGTACGAACCAGTGAGTTGTTATTCTAAGTATAGAGATGCTATGCCAAGAAAAAAATGTGTCATAACTCGAAGACAAGATTGTGTCGAAGTCCTTAAAGTTTTAATGTCGAATGCCGTTTGTACATATACGTTGATGCTAAGTGGCGTTAAATCAAAGCGCAAGAATTATGTTCGTGGTAACAGTTCAATACGCTAGTAATAGTAGTTCAATGGTCGGAATTAACTCTTATCTTTAATTAGGTACTGCAGAATAGTGATTAAGATAGACTGTCATATGTCGCTAAACAACCGTGTTGTCCTAATACGCAACCTCAAGATCTCTATCAGTACCCCTCGGTAAGTAAAAACCAAGGATTTTCGTACAATTACGAAGGTGGCGCGTGGGAATCCGCTAGCCATGTTAATTGTTTATTGTTCGAAAAACAATTGTAAAGTTGCGAAGTAGGAACTCGGTGTGACCCTAGATACGAAAGGGTTGGCCAATGTGGCGGTATTAGGGTTAAGACATTGTTCGTCATTTCGTTAAGACGAGATAAGCTGCATAGTTAAGACTAGAATTATTTGGCTTAGTCGGGCAGTAATTTGAGTTTGGTAACTAATTTTTGGTGTGGTTGGAAGAGGTGTTTAACAATATATATTTATTAAATGCATTTTATTAAAATAGTCGGTAAAATTAAAAATTCAATGTGAATTTCACCATCTTAATATGGACTCTAAGCAACATTGTTTTCTATCAAAGAAAACTTCTTTCTTAATACCATTCTCTGGACGGTCAGTTTACGCAACCGAGTCTAACTAAATACTTGCTTATGGCAGAATTGTTTTATTCTTGAGATGAAACAATATTAAAAAATACTAAAATATCATTGATACAATGGTTGATAAATCATTTATTTGCATTTATACACATAAATAGGCAAGTTACAAACTGCACACTATTTAAATTAATATATATAAATAAACTAGCGACCCGCCAGCGACTTCGTACGCGCGTAATAGTTTTACTCCGTTTAGTTCCCATAGATAGAAAATATTTATAAGCCTATACGCATTAAACTACTTTTATAGCCTTCCTCGATAAATTATCTATCTAACAATGTATCTAAAATATTTTATAACCGAACCAATAGCTCCTGTTATTAGCGCGTTCAAACAAACAAACAAAAACATCCAGTTTTTAAATATATACGTAAAAATGCGTAAAGATAAATGTTATATTTTATAAACACACAACACGCAGCCCGGTTTTTAATCTGGTCAAACTTACACGGGGATAATATCTTTTTATTTTACAACCAAATGGAAATACTTACTACGCCTATCGTCCATCGTATATTACTTTCGAGAGCTAATGAAAAAACCAGGCTATTATATACTCCGTGTGCTTACACAGCATCACGCCACATACAGGCTTTGGGAGAAGCAAATTCCTTGAAGTCTTCTCCCGCTACCTTAAGAGTTTGAACTTGAGCTTTGTTTATAGTCATAGCGAATACTCTACTTTCTTGAATTCAAATCGTGAATTCAAAGGGTTAATTATATGTAGGGATCTACCCCATCATCATCATCATCAATACCCAAAAGCCGTCCACTGCTAAACATAGGCCCCCACGAAAAGTTTGCAAAAAAAAAAATTGGATACCCTTTGACCACAGAAACAGCGTTGAATGTCCACCGACAATATGAACAGACGACCTTCAATCTACACTGTACACAGACCGCTTGATACCTACCCTGTTTAAACACAAAAAAATATTCTTTACTGTTTTAAGGAATAAAATCTCTTCTCAAGCATTTTCTCAAGAGCAACATCAATCATCAATAACAAACATGTGTCAAAACATTGTGTCTCAGACATGTCAAATGATTGTCAAAAATGATTTATAAAATATTTTTATCATTAACACTAAAGAGTATTGATATCAAATTCGAAGCAAATCACCCCCAGAATAACTTTGCACCCCTTTTTACCCTCTTAGGAGATGAATTTCAATAAAATACAAAATAGGTCTTCCGTCAATTCTGTTAAAGAATGTGTATGCAAAATTTGAAGTAGATTGGACCAAGGGATCTGGTTGTCCCATACAAACTTTGCACCACTTTTTTACCCCCTTAGGGGTAGAATTTCTGAAAATCCTTTCTTATCGGATCCCTTCGTCATACAAAGAACACACCCTCCCAGTTTCAGGTCCCTACGATCAGCGGTTTAGGCTGTGCGTTGATCCATCAGTCAGTCAGTCAGTCAGTCAGTCAATCAATAAGTCAGTCGTTCAGGACAAAGCATTTTATAGGTATAGATAATAATACAAATATAAATTTCAAAGATTACTGTGGTCATATTCTTGATAGCTGGTAAACGTTCCGAACTTAAGATGGCGACTTAGAAGGCTTTATTCGATAATAAGTCTCTTTGGGCTTTAATATGCAAACATTCTTGAGGAACCAGTGCGCCCATTTGGCCCTTTGCTGTCTTGCCTTTTGCGGATAGGGCTGCGAAATAAAACGAAAGGGAACAAAATAAAATAAAATGTGAATCTATTTTGGCTGATAATGATATGATGAATAAGGTAGATTGTAACTCATTTTTATTTTCAATAGAAAATATTGTCATATAATATTTTATTTGTAAAATAATGAAAGAATTCGATTAAGGTTTTATTGAATGAATGAATGAACGAATGAATGAATGCATGATTTATTTATTTATAAATGGCAAACGGAAAAGTGAGTCAAAAGTTCCTTTAAATTATCTTTGGCAGCCCTGTACCATTCTTAGGGCCTGGCGACCTCACTCACTATGGTGTCGGCGCAAGCGGACGGCGACGATTATGACCCGAAATGGACTCGAACGCGCGACCTTCGGCCATTGGTACGAAAATTGGAAATTGCTTATTTGGAGCTTTTGATTTATGGCGCGTATGTGAACCGGGTTTAGAGTCTGTTAAAGCATTAGTATGTTAGAGTACTGTTAAAGTAAAATCAAATATATCTTCAAAAGTGCATTTCTATATAAAACTATACCGCGAAGAGATCATTAGAAACAAAATACCTCTTGACTCTTATTCCTTATTTCAAAAAGTTAGTATCATTAGGTTCAGAACCTTAATAAGGTATTAACCTACCAATTTAAAAATAACTTCATGAAGACAGCATTCAATAATGGAGGTTTACTTTTTAAATTGCTCCACCCGTCCAATAAAAAAAACCTGTGGCTTTGTGTAAACCCGGCGGTTTTTTTTGTAATAAAGGAAAAAGTATCCTGAAAGAGTTCTAATTTAGTACGGTTACTACTTCTTCTACTAATTAATAAATAAAATACTGTACTTAAACCAAACTTAAAAAGGCTAATCATTTTGTACCGCATTATTTTTGGTATTTTAACACCGAAGCTGCTGTTGACTGGTACATTATGTATCTTTTTTCACCGCGTATACTTACCCTCTCGCTTCAGCTTATAACATAGCCATTTAACCCGTCGACCTCACCGCTCCATATCGGTAGAGATGACACTTGTCGCGAGACAAGTTTTGCAAAACGAAACCATTTATTTTGTTTAAAATATCCCCGTTCTGAATAATGGCGTTTTTTTGGGAATAAGCGTTTCGCCTGCACATTTAAAAATAAATGCTAGACATAATATGACCGAGGATTGAGTATGGCTGTATCCTTTTTTTTTTTAATAAGGTACATCAACAGTATAAAGTACACAGCACTTACATAGATTAAGACACAGTTTAGTTCGAGTACATTACACTAATTATAGACATACACAGCATATCCTCCTCACTCTTGAAAGCAGTTAAACTTAAATAAAAGCTGTTACATGCGAAATGATGATCCATGAGAGTGGGTGGATGGAGGGTTGGTATAGTTTCTTAAAATCACCTATAAATCGAAGACCACAATACTTAAATAAATAAATTTGGCCAACTTTAAAAGCTTTGTAAACACTACAACAAAGAAAACTATGATGTCATAGTTTCGAATCGCCATAGTCAATCTATAAAAAAATAGCATTTTGTCAATTAATTAAATTTACGCTAGCCTATTATCATCTTCTATACATTGTCCATCTCACAAAAGAAATAAGGAGCCATTCAATTACTTTTTTCACTTCGATGAATTAAAATTGTTTTCACTGGTGCACTCACAAATCTTCACGTTCGTCAATTCCAATTGAAATCATCCGCCTGTTGGCATTAATACGAAAATACTACAAAAAAAAAATCGTATTAAGATTTACAATTACGCAATTTAGAACCATCTTCGCAAGTTAGCAAATGTTTCAGATAAAGCATTTTTAGTATGAGTCATGTATGTGTTACAGTTATAGATGGGCGCCTACCCGGATATAAACCCAGCCTACTGGATAAATATCCAATCCACGCTATTTTAACCCACCCGATTCCAATTGATACCGGGTATAAATTAAAGCCTGTTTTTAAAAATTAAATGAAATATTTTATTGAAGTTTGACACTTTTATGGTGTGATTCAATTTCTTTTCGAGTAGTTTTTAATACTGAACTATAAAAATGGTATATTTTTAGCAAATACAGTGCGTACTTGCATTTTGGCAATCCCAAAGGGGAAGAGGGAGACTGTGTAAGGTTAAACAGTTTTACAGGACTAATTTTATAAATATACACATATAATGTGGTTGAAATTTAAGAAAGCTTATCGACAAAATTTACTGCAATAATGCAGCCTAACGTATCGATGTGTAAACCATTAAGCGTTTTACGAAAGGTCACGTCAACGAGTTATTCTAAAAATACTACGAGAGTATTTAACACATAAAAAAATAAAATGAAGTGCTCAGTAAATTCATTACTTGTCAGCTCTACGATCACACAATGGCCATAGTCACACAAGCGATAAGTATGCAAACAAAAACAATACCTTTCCGAACCTTCCCTTTATCTTTTCATCTACCTAGGATTGCCACGTGCGCAGTTCTATCGCCGTTGGCTATAACTTGCCAGTTTTGAATGTAATGTCGCTGCGCGTAGTCTTTGTAATAACTATTATTACAACTTCTCGACCGACGACGGATTTAAGGTAGTACTGTTAAACATTGAGTTACAAATCTTACAAAAATCGCGTAGAGTGCATTTATTGCTATGTAATACTTATAATACAAGAATGCTTTAGCAATTAGGGATGATATGTCAAAGTGTTAAACGTGCTCAAAATATAATAAATTCAAATACTGATGCAAAACAAAAAAAATACGACGATATGCAGATTTACATTGAGTGCTGTCACCACTTCCAAGTACCCCGTCATCAAGTGAAATATTGTAAAGTTGAGATAACTCCTTTTGTCTCTGTCCTTTTGTAAGTTATACTTATTTAAACAAAACGGTTGGTTATACTACTCAACATTATCCGATTATGTTGAAACGAATAATATAGTTTATGATTTTAAGTGAATATGATGACTGACTGTATAGCATAAACGATATTTCTAATCATATTGTAGGTCTAGGTATTAATACACAGCCAAATGATACTCAAAACAATGAGTATTCAACGTAAATTTAATAAATACCCAGCATTCTTAATAAACACCTGGGTAAATTAGGTAAAAATCAATTTTTACCTACCGGGTGGGAATAAATTGGATAAATATCCACTGTATTTTTACCCACCCGCCCATCTATAGTTACAGTCGATTTCATGTTGACATTGAAATGCTTATTACTTTTTTGCTAACTTTTTGTACTCCCACAGTAACCTGTATTTAGGCGGTATGCTACAGAGACGCGACTAATCGCAAAATTATTTATTTTAATTATTATGACACGAGAACAAATTATTAGGTAAATAATGTAAAAAAATACCCGTTTTTTAAATTCATGCAATTGCATGCATTGTATATTGTCAAAACGATTTTTTTTCTGTAGTGCATTGTACAAATCGTACAAAAAAATACAAAGAATGAATACTATACCACACACAATCAATAATTCAAACTAAAACTAAAATTATATTTTACACCATTTGATAAATATAAGGAAATTCTATTACATAAGTGATAAAAAGAGTAACTATTTCCGTAATTGCAATGTTGTTACAACAGCCATTGTTTAAAGAGACAAATTGGTTGAATGTAAGGCATATTCTACATTTGATGATACTTAATAGGATTCGCCTTGGATTTTGCAACTTCTGCTTATCAAGCTTATCTATGCTTGGTAACGATTACAAGTTTCATTTCAATTTAATGAGTGTATTATACGTCGCCAGTGGTAACTCTGTGGCAAATCTCAGTTGTTTTTGTTTTACAAGCGAATGATTAGTCGATCGGCTCGCCTCTTATGTACCGATAAATTATTACCAACGTAATAATAATTAGATCAAAATCATCGGACGTTGCCTTATTTTTTGCGAACTTGTAATATCCAATCCCTAGGATGTACTTGTGCGAGTGACTGACAAGTTTTTGTTGTAATGTAAGTATTTAAGTACTGAGTACGGCTATAGATAGTGCCATCCACGAAGGCGCGCCCCTCCACTCGTCCAAATCGTATATAGTACATGTGTGCAAGCTTTTTCCAACATTTGAATTAAATTTTGAACATCATAATGACTTATGAATGACAAGCACACTGCAAAAAATACATTCAAAGGGAATGATGCTCAACTTAGACATAGGTTTAAGTGGGTATGGTTAGCTACTAGACAAGTAATATTTTTTTAAAAATTGCGCCAGTAACATTTTTACTATTGACGTAAACGAAATATATAAGAACGTTTTATAACATTTAAAACAATATTTAAAAGTGTCTTTATAAGAGAAATATAGGTCCACCGGGACTTCATACGTGTGAATTGTTTTTTCTTCGTACACGTAGGTCCTAGCGTGATGTTTAATAGCCTTCCCCGATAAAGTACATCCCGGTAATATTATAAGTACCACATGGTTTTTTTTATTTAAAATTGATTTTGGTGTTTAAGTTACCATTCTAATTCTTTAAGTAAATGTAATAATGACAGAAGATTATACCAGGTTTATTTTTTAGTACAACACACTGGGTTTTCCTTGACATTTTAAAAATAATTCAAGTAGAGCCACTTGCGTGACGAGCCTGAATTTTTGAAAGACGGCCGGCTCGCAACTGACACGCGTGTCACCCCCCGCACCCCACGCCTTCCTCAATCAAAAAAAGAGTGGGGCGCGCCTTCGTGGATGGCACTATCTATATATGGTACCTACTCGTTACGAATTAATTACTTTGGAACGGGACATAGGTGATCTTGATTAACGTGCTCTCTAAAAATCTAATATTGTATGTGTTTTAGATTATATTCTGCTGAACTTATGCCCAGTTTCGTGTTCGATAGTTAACTCAACTAATTAATTGTTAAATAAGGTGGCGGTTGAATAATTCTAAATGTAATGTTATATTAGTGTGAGAAAACTAAATTGGTTTAAGTGTTATTTATGAGTGTTTTTTTTGTTTATTCTATAAAATAACTGTATGTTTCCCAAATAATAATAAAATAAAATAATTACGACAGTGCATGTTTTGAACAAAATCTTAATCAACTGACGGAATTACATTTTTAATGACGTTTGTTTACAGATTTATCCAACCAATGGTAACGACTTTTTTTAAACCATTGGTTGAGTTAACTATTGAACACAAATCCGGGCCTTTCAACTCTATCCTGAAGCTTCCGTATAAAACGAATATTGAGTTGATATTATCTATGTTTTAATTGATGTACTTATTTAATTTAACACCAGTCATGAGTACATCTCAACCAGGAAAATTCCATCTCATAATAACCATAGATTTAACGCCTCGGTCAGCCCGATACTATAATATTGATTGATTGACATCCTATAATTTTAACCTTGCGCAGGACTGTATTTTTTGCCATCAAGTACGCTCCACTACCATTTAAATTGACCACACGTAAGTGTAGTTAAATAACTATAGTTACTCAGTAGTTCATTGTAGGCACCTGTCGAATTATTGCTGACATTTCAACGGGCAGTTATTCCGTAACGGACGGTTTTTGAAAAGATAAATGAAGTTTTAGCGAATCGCGGCAACTATGTTTATATCTAACTGTAGCTGTGTATCTAGTTTGTAAGTTAGTTAGGTATATTATGGTAAAAAAATGTTTTCAATTCCTGTTGACCATATATTTTTTCAAAGAAAATCATTCGGAAAAAGCATACGGTTTCCATTTAATATTCTATTAGATCAGCAGTAAGAACATACAAACAAAAACATGTCCTTTAAAGCTTACAAAAAACATTTTACTTGTGTTAAAGTAGCCGGTAGTAAATCGTCTGAAACTTAATTTAGAACTAAAGCTACTTTTACAATTTGAGTTATACATGTGAAGCTTGAGTTAATTTCCGACTGTACTTACTTAATTAATTATTTGATGTCACCGTTAATCAGGCGAGTAAAAGCAACAAATAATTACTTGATTGAGTAACATTTGAAAGTGAATATTCAGAAGCTACACAATCTTTTTGTGTCATCGTTTAACATTAATCATTCACAATCAGTTTTAATCAATTAAAAGTTAAATGTTCAACAACTATTTTGGGTGATTGACATTCACAAGTTTTTTGGATATTGTTACCTAAGTATTACATAAAAGTATAGCAGTATATAGGCTTTTACCCGAACGGGGTCCATGTAAAAATAACGAAACTATTTAGCTACAAAAATAGAATTTAATTCACAAATCTAATTCATGTTGGTGTATTAAATGTAACTGAATAGTGTTAAGTTACCATTTGTTACAGTTGTTTATGTATTGTGCATGGAATTAAATAAAGCTTTATTATTATTACTTATTATTATAGCAGTATTGCTGTTGATGTTCAGGGAAAAGTCTGAACAGATTCTGAAAGATAATGGTCCACTAACTACTGCAGAAGGTGTAAAGTCCCTTTTTCCTTAATTGTCGAATATTGTAAACTATCTTTTGATATCTTTTAAAATAATGTCAGTGAATTAAATATTTGATTTAAAAAGATCTCAGCGTTCAACGATAAATTACCTATCTAGGTTGTAAGTTTTGTGTTTATCTAAATTTAAAATGAATCATTTCGTTTAAAAAGGAATGTCAAGATTGCTTACAATATTCGACAAGGCATGTAAAACGGACTTTACTGAAAAGTTATTTGGTGAAATAGCGTGTTACATTACACTTTGCGAGAAAAAATTTTGAACATTAATTTAAGGACATATTCTGGAGCTTAGTTTAAAAAACATTTAACTACATCAATAATCATGACTGAGCTTAAATCGCGATTTAAAATTGGTAATTCAACTATTTACTACCGACCAGGCGTTAAGTAGCTGCAATCGGATGAGAAACCGTTATAATTACCTCACATGGAAATTAATTTATATTGTTAGCACTGAAACACACTTTGCGTTAAATCTATTTATTTAAATATCAATTATTATTTAATAATCAATTATTATTGATTAATTATGAACGGGTCTCCGTGACATAATAGACAGAAGCGCTCAATGCGCGTGCTAGTTGACGATGAAGATCGTGATTTCCCCTCGCCGAGGAAGATCACCGAAGGAGAAGATAACTCTGGCGACGAATATTGAGGAGGGTCAACCGTGCCGTGATTCTTCGCACCGGGCAGTCCTTCCTGACCTTCGGGGACCGAAGGATGAGCAGGATGGCCGAATGTTAGCGAGTAGAAAATCGAGAAGCATGGAACGGCACTAGACAAGCGAGTGATGGTGCCCCTCCCTACGCGAGCTGTCATTCGGACATGGACCGACGCGCAATACGCGCGCAATTATCGTTTAGCTCTGTTTTTGATATTTAAATAAATAGATTTAACGCAAAGTGTGTTTCAGTGCTAACAGATCAGAAGCGCGATATCGGGGCCTTCTGCCCACATAAAGGTTATGTGAAAACATTAGTGTTAAACGCTCGATACTGACAGTACCTACGCTTGGTACACGAAGTAAATCAAAGATGAAATAAAGTTACTAGCATTAGAAATACACTTTGCGATGCTAAGAAGAGACGCCGCTGCCTTGGTAGGAGTACCTCCTACCTCGAGCATTCTGTCCCAACAAAGTACCTACGGCAATTGCGTCGCAGACGCAACACGTTTGCTGACGGATGAAGTCAAAAAGTTGAATGTGCAGTGCAGTGCGTCTGCGCATATTGTGCGCATGTATTTCAAATGAGAACCGGACTGTTGGAACCCATTTTAGAAATGACCCAAGTCAGGTATTGCTATTTTGTGACCCAAGTCGTCAAATGATAAAATGGCGCGAAAGGTAAATCAACAAAGTTGTGTTGTGTCAGGAAGCAATACACACATTCTACCTGAGACCAAGTTAAGTATGACAGTGTTTTACTATTTGCTCTTACGATAACCTACTGCTGAACAAGTAATTTCCCTAATGTGTGACATGTTTAATAAATAATTCCTAACCTTATGAGAAACATGTTTGAGGTGTAATTCTCAATGTGAGCTTATCATTATTACTGAGCTCTAACATTAAATAAGCTTGAATAAGGTGCTTAAAGATGCTCTGAGCATGAAATCCTTGGCCGTTACTTGAAAATTGCAATTGAATTATACTTGAAGTATTACACCAAAAGCATGATGCATTTGCTTTGTTTAAGTGAGTTGACTTGAAAAGATCACTAATGCATGAATTACTGGTATGATAATAACATCACATCATGAAGTCAGTGAAATAATGATAAGAATCATTAAAAATGAATGCTGAGTAACGGCAAAGTTAAAAATTCAATTCTGTAATGTTATTGATTACTCGGATATCCACAATAGTTTATTGTTAGTGTTACAAAGAAATAGAATAATGAAAATGGTTGTTGTTAACATTTCTTGTCAAAGTTTATATCACGCTGCACTTAGAGATGCAGTAATAACTTAAGATATTTAGTTGGCTATATCTAAAGGTTTCAGAAAAAAAAAAAAAGAAAAGGAAGTTTACATTAATTAATGTAATTCAATCACTCAGTAGAAGTGGTTGGTTGAGTGAGAAATAGTGATATCATGTACAATTACTTGATCAATCATTTAAATGTTTTGGTGGATATTATTACAATGCTGTAAAAATTGCATTCAATAAGTGTGAATGTGAAACTTAATCAAGTTCAATAAGGAATAGTAATAGAATTCCTATTACATATCTGTTTCTTATGTTTTATTTGTGTGAGTGATGCTTAGTTCTGAGAATAAATTGCTAAGTGGCATATTCTAATCTAACATTATAAGTTTTAGATGTGCATGTAAATGGGAATGACAACTGCCTTGTGAACTGCAACTTGTATGTGTATGAGGGCAGCAATGCCTTGTTTGACAAATCCGGTATAAATTATTGAAGGATAAGGTGTGAAGCACTGGTGAAAAGTAATGCTGATGCAATGAGTACTACATGAGAACATCGAGGTAAAAAGCTGTGATTTGGTGAGTTAATTATTGTATTGCAGAATTTTATTTGAGTTTTCAGCATAACAAAATTCATGCCAGTGATGTTATGAGTCACAAGTAGTCATTTATCATAAAGAAATGAATCTCAACGCACTCGGGTAATCGAGATGAACAAATTTACTTGGACATGAAGTATGATGATTAATTTATTTATTAGTCCATGGTATGTATTCTTGTCTATCCAATTCTAATATGATCTAAATTGGTTCAGTAAGTTGCCCTCTAAACCTAACTTATCACAGTAGAAAAAAAAAACAATTTCGACCAGTCAACTATTGCTCTGTAAAGTAAAGGTATAATGTGTATAAATTATTCCATGAGAAATCATCATGTGTGACATATGATTAAGGTTATTGTTAAATTTATAATTATAATAATGACTGGCAGCTATCCGATTTGGAAAACCCTGAATATATGTTTGATATGTTTCTGTTTTTGTGCTTGTAATAATGACTTTCAGAAAGAGAGAATGGCATCAATATGGTTATCATGAGATGTAGTGTTCAATCAATGTGGTACCTACAATTTGTCAAGTAGAATAACCGGAATTTAATGAGACGACACTGCAGTCAACTGCAAGCTGGTGGTTGAATGAAGAATAGCACAGAATTGAAAGATTCTATGAAAATGTGACTTAGCACTACATAAGGTTTGCTATCACTTACAAGGTCAGTGTCATTTATGACAACTATAACATTTACAGGCTATCTAGTTGGAACACTATCTTCCAAGAATAATAAAATTGATTTGATGTTATTGTATTGAGATAAAATGCAATGTGCACTAAAAAACTAATGATCATTTTACCGAAACCAAAAGCTCTTAGCAAGAAATTTGATGTTTTGTTCAGGTAAATATTTTACTAAATAAATATATCTTGCAGTGACTGCCACTATCATAAGTGTATAGTGCATCTGTACAGTGTTTGGTTTTGGTAAGAGATAGAGATACCATTGCCAACTTAGTCTAACAAAGTTAGCCTAAAAAGTAACTTTATTAAATATTTTAAGATTGATTACTCTTAAGTGAAAGCAGTACTTATCAGTGTTAATCAAAGAAGTTTTCAATATCTAATTTTTACTAGTGGTTGTTGTGTTGACTGAATTAACATGGAGTTAAACTGCCATTAACCTACTGTACTGTAGTACTTGGTAAGATGCTTTTTATTATAGTACTAGAGCTAGTATATTTTCTGATGCGCACATACCCACATGTATTGAGTTTTGTTATGATAGCTCTTAAATTAGTGTCAGAAATTCATGAAAGTTAAAACAAATGCTAGCTATTCCACTCAATATAGCATGAAATGCATATTAAGTTGAAATTGTGGTTAAAAGCCAAAACTAAAATATATGGTTTCCCAGTACAAGAACTATAGATTCAACTATTTGAAAAAAAAAAAAATTCTGGTAATGGCATTAGCGTCATGTTGTGAGTCATGAGTTTCACATGATAACAGTGGTCTAACTTTACTGACTGGATGAATCAAAAATATTGTATGCAATTGACTAATGCAGTGTTTTCTCGAGTTCACAGTTACTCTATCTGCAATAAACGGGACCTGCCCTATGTAAGGAAAGCTAACAGCCAAGCTATCGCGACGACTATGCAATTGCTTTCGGGGCCTGAACATTGCCGTGCGATCAAGGAGCTGTCAGCTAAAAGTTGGTTCGTTACCGGTACATGGTATGAGAATTAAGAAAAATAAAAAAAAGGTATGTTACACATTCTTCTGGTTAATGAAGGAATAGTGCCATGGGGTACGTTTAAGTTTTGACAAAGAGGGCTAGTCTCAAATATTTAGAGTTGTATTATCACCACCAGTATATTGTTGACTTGTACCCATTATGTCAAGTTGTTTCTTGGCTACGCAAGCAAACCACCACACCACAGTACACAAGGTCACCACAGTAGTGAACTGGGTGGCTGATACCTTTCTTTCTATTGATTTGAGCTCTAGGCTATGTTACGCCGATGTTTAATGTGTTACTCAAACACATCTGATTGATTGATATTAACTGAAATATGATCAAAATGAACAACTTCATTTGAAAACTTACAAATGTTGTCTTTGAGTCGTCCAATTGTGCACAACTGGTGAACAAATTGTTGTTTCGAGAAATGTCCTAACATGTGTCTAATTTGATGAATTGCAGAAACACGGCGAAGCCTACCACGCTCTACCGCGTGTGCTTGCCGGCTGACACAGAGATTGCCGAATGGTGGCGCGTAGCACGTTGCCTACGGGGCCTGGCCACGTGTGCCCATCGTCGAGAGCTCGAGCGCTGCTGTGAAGCATGGCTGAATGTACCACGTGTGCCTACGGGGCCTGACCACGTGAGATATTACAGGAGTTTACCACGTGTGCCTGCGGGGCCTTACCACGTGAGACATCACAGAAAGTTTACCACGTGTGCCTATGGGGCCTTACCACGTGAGACATCACAGAAAATTTACCACGTGTGCCTGAGGGGCCTTACCACGTGAGACATCACAGAAAGTTTACCACGTGTGCCTACCTGGCCTTACCACGTGAGACATCACAGAAAATTTACCACGTGTGCCTGAGGGGCCTTACCACGTGAGACATCACAGAAAATTTACCACGTGTGCCTGAGGGGCCTTACCACGTGAGACATCACAGAAAATTTACCACGTGTGCCTACGGGGCCTCACCACGTGACATATCACAAAAGTTTACCACGTGTGCTTGAGGAGCCTTACCACGTGAGATAAGATGAACTATTCGAACGGTACCACGTGTGCCTGAGAGGCCTTACCACGTGTGATGAAGTTAAATAATCCGAACTGTACCACGTGTGCCTGAGGAGCCTTACCACGTGAGATACAGATAAACCATCCGAATTGTACCATGTGTGCCTGAGGGGCCTTACCACGTGAAATGAAGACCAACCATTCGATCAGTACCACGTGTGCCTGAGGGGTGTTACCACGTGAGATGAACCTAAGCCATACGAAAAGTACCACGTGTGCCTGAGGGGCCTTACCGCGTGAGATAAAGTTGAAAACATCAAAATCGTACTACGTGTGCCTTTGGGGTCATAACACGTGAAAACTAATTGAATCATGTCTGACAATACCGCGTGTGCCTATGGGGCCTACCACGTGAGATGTAGATGAATTCGTGATAAAATATATATCCCTTGTGCTTGAGGAACCTCGTGAGATTAGTCGAATAGAATCCAAAACGTACCACGTGTGCTTGCGGAGTCTTATCACGTGACCTTCCATTAATTCGAAGACAGAGGAAGTTACCTGAGACAGAGAAAAAGAAAACCACGTGTGCCTAAGCGGCCTTGCCACGTGAAATGTCATTGGGATGAGTGTAAGAAACATACGTGTGCCTGAGCAGCCCGATCACGTAAGTCTGTCCATGAAAATTATTAACACACCGATGAATACTACAAACTGCGTTGGCTTAAGCAGCCCTAATGCGTAGATGTTGATGAACAAAGTAGTTTGAAGTTTTGGTGATTGTGCCTATATTAGCAGCCTTATCAATATGCGCTAAGACATCGAGAAGTTATTTGTCTGAAAATTCCCTATTACGTGTAGCGCACAAGATAGCATAAATGACGAGTCAGAAAGACCGATCGTACATGCACGAGTGCTTCAAGTTAGGCCATCGAATGAAGATGGTGTGATATCAAAGAGATGCCGACGCGCGCCTAAGCGGCTAAGAACGCGTGTGTCTATTTATACTTTTAGCCTTTGCAGGAATGATTAATTATGAACGGGTCTCCGTGACATAATAGACAGAAGCGCTCAATGCGCGTGCTAGTTGACGATGAAAATCGTGATTTCCCCTCGCCGAGGAAGATCACCGAAGGAGAAGATAACTCTGGCGACGAATATTGAGGAGGGTCAACCGTGCCGTGATTCTTCGCACCGGGCAGTCCTTCCTGACCTTCGGGGACCGAAGGATGAGCAGGATGGCCGAATGTTAGCGAGTAGAAAATCGAGAAGCATGGAACGGCACTAGACAAGCGAGTGATGGTGCCCCTCCCTACGCGAGCTGTCATTCGGACATGGACCGACGCGCAATACGCGCGCAATTATCGTTTAGCTCTGTTTTTGATATTTAAATAAATAGATTTAACGCAAAGTGTGTTTCAGTGCTAACAATATGGAGTTGCAGTATGCCATAGACTTAAGAGTCAAAACGATGGGTACTTTTAAGTTGGCGCGATTACCGGCTGAAATTGATCACATTAATAAAACCAATTATTATTTTGTTCCACAAAAATCCATGTAGAATATTTAACGATCACAAAGAAAAATCCATCTACAAATGAAAGCAAGAATGCTCAGATCTGTGGTAGTCTCGACTAGTTTTTAGTCTATCGATCACTAATTAGGGCTGGTAAACGTTGAGACAAAATGGTTCTCTCGAGATTTAATACATTCTTCTCCTCTAATTTAAGAGCCGCGCTCTTGTCGGTGGAGTAATCGCCACTGTCTTACCTACCTGATTTAATTAATTGAATAAATTAATTTTATTTAAATTAATTATTGAATAAATTATTTTTTCTTGGAATAAATAAAGGTACATAATATACTTAATACAAAATTATGTTTTATGCAGCAGAAACATAAAAAGTTTTGTTCTCACAAACATATCTCGGCGAAGTGACAAATATTGCTTCGGACTGTGAAGGCAGATTACAACGTGATGGAAAAGAAAAAAAATATTTGATTGTGACGTTAACAAAAAGTTACCCCTGTATACTATGTTTTATCCTATGTATTTACTTAACAAATCCTCTATTCTTTAAGAATATTGCTGTCACCGGATCCATATTATCGTATGCCTTATTACTTATCTCCTCTGAAAAGGCGTCAATCTACCCATATATTCATTCATTATAAAATCTCTTGTAAGTTATGAAAAAATATCAATCAACCACAGACAGGGGTGCTGAGAAATAAAAAAAGCTATGAGTAGTCTATTTTTTTTATGGTAATTTTTGAGTTAAAAGGTTGAAAAGTGAGCATTATGATCATTTTAAAGGGTTAACCTACAAAAGACTATATTTTAATGATAATAATGAGTAATTGTATACCTACTTGTTATTAAAAAAACACAAAGATGAAAGACGCTATTCAATCAATGTAAGAAGATCAGTCCGTGTTTCTTGTAGGAAGCTTTACAGCGTTTTTTGTGAAGTTTTTTTTAGATCAATATTACAATACTTATGTCAATCATAGAGGCAACATAAAGGTAGGTAGGTATAGGTAGAGCATGGAAGGTTTTTATACAATTTAAATAATGTCACAGTAAAATCATGGTAAGTAGGTAAACAGTGTAAATTAACTTTACTATGTAGTTAGATTCTGAGTTTATAGTACCAAATCTTTGTGACATCGAAACCGATTTTGAAAATTCTTACAATAATAGAGTAGTTAGATACGAGATTGCTACCATGTACATTATTATTTATGAGCTTCCGATATCCATTCCCGTATCTAACTATTCTAATGTTAGTGACCATGAAAGTTTAAAACAATATATTAATAATAAAGAGATTCTTTATTTCCTTGTCATAAAGTCTTAAAATTTTATATTGCTCCCATCGGTGCGAAGATAGGAGGTAGGACAGGTATCTTTGAAAAATACTAATAAATTGACGAGAAAATCAGTATTTGGTAACTGATGAATGTGTACTTGTTTAAAATGAACGAATAAAAAAATACATGAGCAGTTATACGTACTTCTACTTTGTAAACAACTCCTTAGTATACTTTGACAGTCTAACATTATTCATTTAAATCACATCAAAATATTACGATTTAAATATTGAACTGGTTTTTATTGGATCTAACTAATTATAAGAGACGCTTTGGACTATTTTACATAATCGTTATATTGGTGTCATTATTTCAAGACGTTAAAATAATTAAAAAGTAACTAGTTTATCAGTAATTTTTTTCTTCTAATTTTGCCATTACTCAAGCAAGACTCTATAAATAAAAGATGTGTTTTTTCGTATTATTTTACTAATTTTAACAGTGTTGACCAGAATATTGCCATATTTCGTTTGAGGTTGTACCAAAATCTCATTTTTTTTTTTCATTTTCGTACAATTTGCCAGAAATCGCATGTATCTTAACCAGCACTTGTGGTTACAAAACTCTATTTAATAGTAAAGTAATAATAATAAAGTATAAATTAAACACATAAAAAAAATATAATTTACAAACAGTCTTCATCTTACGTTGACCAAAGAAAAAATATGGAGCGACCGGGCTTTAAAAGTTGCATCATTTAAACGTTTAGATTTTATAGACAAATCGATGAATTGGCTTTATGCCCCAGCCGTTAAGTTCAATTTTAATTGTCTTTCGATTTAGCTGACGCATTTTTAATTCTGTTTTTTACCGTTTCTGCTGGATTGAATTTGAGTTGTAATTCTTGAGGGTAAGGTAGGAAATTGTATGGTATTTAAAAGGTGGTCAGGTAGCATTGATTTACGATTGATTAGAGAGGACAACGACTTTTCGCTGGCTGTGATGTGAGTAGAAAATTAATGGGTATTTTTGCTTTAGCAAGCTGCGTAGGTTCTTTCTGACAAAGATAGGATGAGATACTATTAGGAAGGACACATTTAGAAAACATATGTTTTCTGCACCGACTGATGTACCTACTTACCTTTGATGATTTTGATTTTACGGCAGCTAGTGGTGACTGAGTTTGTTCCGGCGTTTCTTCTCAGCACTTGCCTAATTGTCTGTGTTCTGTCTCGAAGCGCTGGTAGGGCCCAAAAGATAAGGAGACATGTTTCGGCCCTTTCAGGGCACATTTATTTTTATTTTTTTTCACTGTATATTTTGACGTTCATAAGTGTCATTTCATGACCTAAATTGAAATAAAGATTTTGAATTTGAATTTTGAATTTTGAATTTTGTGGGTTCTAAATTTGTCGCATTGCTAGACTATTTTAATATCTTCGACTCTTACCACATTTGGCTTGGTCTGGCTGGAGTGAAGAGCTCAGAGTCAGCTTCAGATTTTCGCCTCACCAATAGAGTCTACTATTTTGTTATGTTCTTAAGAGCTAAAATTAATTTTCAAGAATTTTACAAAGTGATATATTGGCCCATCGAGATGGACATGGGATGTTTTCGACCTTGGAAATCATTCCCTTATTTAGATGGTAAAACTTAAGAGTGGAAAGTAAGAAAGCGCGATAAACTGATGGCCGTCGGGGCAGAAAAGTTCTAGATTTGTGACCCTTAGACCAAAAACGCAGTGAAAGACGTCCAACAAGATGTACAGACGACCTTGTAAATATCGGAGTATCACACTAGGTGCAGACCGTTTACAACCGGTCGCGTGTGTGGAAAACCGGTGGGGAAGGCCAATGTTCAGCAGTGGACGTCATTTGGCTGATTACGATGATGATGAGTGGAAAGTGCCTGGGGGTTCCGATATAAGCGCAGTTATAGAAAACGTACAAAAAAAATAACCGAGTCAAAACAGTGTTTGAAAAATGGCTGATCTCGATAGAACCGGCTGATAGGATCGTTAAAAAGGTTTATTATTGGCCTGATCTAGTGCTGCTTCTGTTTTATAGCCCAATAAATGTGTACCCTCCGGTATTATTGCTTATTTAATTGCCAGTTGTTTTAGAAGAATAATTTACGGGCGAACGCGTACATTTTTATAGAGCATTTTTTTAGCTATGTTTTTGGCCTGGAGCTGCTAATTCCTTTTTTTTAGGTTACCTAGATCTTTAACACGTTCCGGGACAGTGCCCGCCTACAGGCGTGAAAGCAATAAAACATCTATTGTGTCTGGAGTAGTGTCCCGGAACGTGTTAAGTGCATTATTTATTTTGAAATGAATAAAATCTTGGATTTTTAACTTTAACTTTTTAAGATTTTTAAAAGTGATAGGTATTTGATCGTCCAGTGCAATTTTTGATGAAGATGAAGCTCTATTATAAAAGAAATACTGAAGAAATGCATTGCAATAGCAATTGCAATGGGCATTATGTACCTAACTGACCTCCAAGAATCGCGTCAAAAATATATTAATTATAATTTAGCCGTTCAGAGAATGCTATTTTGAAGTTTTCAATTTTAAAACTAAATGTATAAAAAAATGACAAACTTCCCGACTGAAATTTTTTTTATACACTTTTCATCAGAAACGTCAAAAAAACATTCCCTGAGCGGCTAAACTTTAGGTACAATTAAAAAGATTTATTAAAAAGTTAGTTATCAAGATTATTTTAAGGTATGGTTACCTATTGCTCTTAAACTCATAAGCTTGGTGCTCACGCCAGTTTACACTAATATTACTTATGAACGGAATGCAAGATTAATTCTACGAGTATTAGATCATCAAGTCGTACAAACAAATACTTGTTTAGTCAAAACTTCATGACATAAAAAGCCTCATCTCTTGCGATAGCAACGAATCAGTTGACTCGACTCAAACTCGTCAGTGTAGTAATGAGTTTTTATAATCTCAGATCTTTATCCAGCCTTCTGCATCGCAGTACCACCTGTTCGCTATTGTTTAAGCCACAGCCAAAAGAGAACAGACAGTACACTTCAAGAAACCTAATATTCCTGAACCTGATAGTCTCAGGTTTTAGGTGTTATTGTGGTGCCACTGTTTTTTCTGATTTCCATGTCACAAGAGAATTAGCTCTTACTTTGGGATCAGAGCAAATGTATCAGATAGGTGTCCAATGAGAGAATGGCTGGCTTAAACAAAAAAGTTTAAAGTAGAGATAAATGTTAGGAACTACTCAGTCGTTTTTTAAAATTATTTCATCAATAAAAAGTAGCATTTTTTTGAGAGATTAATTCCACAAAAAATCATGAGCGCATGCATCTAGCTAAACTTAGTTACATTTACGAAGCGTAAGGCTAAGATTCGTTGCCGGTTGAAGTGTTTCTTACACACTAAGATTAAGAAGCTTTCAAGGAAAGAGTAGGCTGCTATATTCAGACATACTTACTAACATGCATGATCCATCTGCTAAAAATCATCAGGTTAATCTGCGGCTAAATATCGCGATTTTTAAAAAGTACACTAAGGCTCACTTGCTCACAGAGACAGAATGATGATTTAATCCCGGGTTAGCATAATCCTGGGCTAAATCATCGTGCGCAAGTCGGCCTTAGCAACGCAAAATATTTCAAAATTACCTCTGTACTGGCTGACTTCCATAAACTTTGCTATTGTCTCAAACAGTCTCATGCGCTTATTACAATACAATACGCTTGCGAAATATATGAAGAAAAGTAGGTTCTGTTTATGCCAACCGGCCATTATTAGATTCCAGTCGTTTAGTCAATCAATCAAGAGGTGGCAACAGCTAATTGTTCTCTGGACAAAGAATCTCGGAATTAAGTCATACGTGCAATAGTTAGCAGTATTGTTTGTGGGTTTATGTAATTTTGATGATGTGAGATCTCTTCTGCGTCTTTGAAGGTTATGTGGATTCTACAGTTGAACTAAATTCAGTTTACAACTCAACAATTTATGAAATGGCATGGTAGGTACGAATGGTTGTAAATACCTTAATCCGTCATACCCCAACGACATAATATGGGACACGATAACAATTTGATGCATCTTGGTTCTTGCCTAATATAAGAAGTTTTCCGGGTGGTTGACCACATTTTTTTCATTTGATATGGGTCTGCTCTTGTTTGCTCTTTTTACTTTCGAAGTGGCTTAAAATCTTGCCTTTACTTCTCCGCAAACTTGGCCGTAGCCGTGTGTCTAGATTACTGGGTTCTATATTCGTGTTTATTAGTAAGGCGTTTCAATCGGGATTATTACATTTGAGAAATCACAAGAGAAAAATATGTTTCATTCTAATGACATTATTTCTATTACAAAAAAGAATTGCTATAACAAGAGGCTATTTATGAGATAACAGCCTTCACGAAATTGCCAACCTGACAGCTACAAGAGCGGCAACAAATCGCGAAATAAATCAACAACAACAAAACTAATTAATCAAAACAGTAGCATGGGAGAAGCATCGCTTGTTACGTCATAACGTGCAGACGGATTTGTGTCAATGAAACATGTAATAAAAATACGATCTAAAATGTTCAGTGATTGCTTTGAGTTAAAAATTGTAGAGGTAATATAGTGAAATCATTCACGGTTTGATTGTAAACATACGGATAACCATTGTAAATAAAGTCACCTTATGTATTAACATGGAGCAAGTCAACAATCATGATTAAAAGTGAAAGTACTTAGACGAAAGCATTAAACGTTTTATGCGAAGAAAGTGGTAAAAATGGTAATTTATGTTCGTTATAGCATTTTAATTACAATACAGAACATTACAATGTAAGTAGCCCACTAGCCATGTACATTGCGGACTTCTTTAATCTACCTTGTGAAACATTTACCGCCCGTTCCCCAATGTTATAATAAGTTCTGGTTACGTTAACTGTTCATTACTTAATACAAAATGACGTTCCATATTTGAAATATTCGTAGGTTAGTGCTTATGTGTCGATGGTGAAACAGGCCTTTAACCTTTTTAAGCTTCTTTGTAAAGAAAGAAAGAAAATAAATTTATTCGACCTAAATTTGTATGTTTCTACACACTCGGCTTAAACAGATAGTTCTAAAAGATTAATTAAGTACTTTCTTCTATATATATATATATATATATATTCTAAAATAAAACCATTATAAAGTATTTTTACGGACCACGGTCAGGTCAGAAATATCATCTCGTATGTTCCTATCTAGGCGGCAACCAATCAAAGGTTATTGATGCCGCCATTTTTATCCGCACGTCTGACGGTTAACGTATGGCCGTCTATTTACTTGTCATTTTGACGTATACCCCGTGTACATCACTAGTGTTGCCGACGTGAAAGGAGTTAATATGGACTCTACTCTGTAAGATTTTGTCCGTACTTACCCGACAGCGAAGAAGCAAAAAGAAGGGTTTTAATTGTACAACCTGTATGTATGTGCGGTAGAGGTCTTTCGCGCCTAACCACTTTACGGAAACAGCTTGCTATTCGACACAAAAACTGGCGTAACTTCAATCAAAAGAGGACGCGAGGTGTTAGGCGGTGAAAGACGGTACTTATGTATATTTTCATTACTTAAAAATTATTTGCTATAAATAAGCAACTGTGTTAGACAAGGAATCGAATCCTGTGTCATACGCTATCCGGGCACATGCCTATACCACTTGGCCACAATAGCAAATAATGATGTGTCAATGCGTTAAGATTACTTGTCATAATTTGCCCATAAAGGTATCGATAAAAGCGTTTTCCGTCAAGCGTAGACTTTTAGCAATCAGTATAGTCCTTATCACCTTTTTGAAATATTCATCTAGCTCAATCGCATCGTAATATCACACAGGTAATGCGTAAAAGAGACTGCAAGAGTTAATAATACGGAAAACGTCTTGAAGAGTAAAGTCCTCAAGATGATAGAAGACGGATGAAAGTGCTAGAGCACTGTTAGGTAAGGTCAGTTAGGATTAGTGCAAATTATCTTTAGCCTACATTGTACCTGTATTATTTATAGCCAATACGTCTTTGCTATGAACAGTTTTATATTATAATCTGTGTCGATAATTCAATTACGTGATAAATGAGTATTTGTTTTAGTTAGCTACATTTTCTTTTGAGAATTACAAGATGTATAGTTGAAAATATACTCATATTTTTCACTCAACATTTTGAGTTAAGCACCTGTTTTCTTAAGACTATGACGACATGTATATCTTGTGTGAAGATCAGAATGTCCTCACCTCAAAGCTGGTGGGAACTTTTTGCATGTTATTAGAAAATTGGTAGTGTTGATTTATGTAAGATAGTGTTATAGATTTCTCATTAATTTAATCGCGCTTTGTTCACTCAATAGCAGATAGACCTATTGAAATACTAAACTATAACTTTTGAATCATTAAGTAAGTACATAGTACATTGCAGTATCACAGAAAAATGCATTCCCTATAGTTCGTGGTTCAAAAGACATATTGAGTTGGGCCCAGTTGCGTGATCAGTTGTTATCTCAACTAATGGTCAAATGCCGCACCCAGCGGTTGAATATTTACGACTGAGCGCGTTTTGAAGAAAAAGTACATTAACCAATTGTTATAAATAAAACAGCCATTCTGACATTTGGTTAACACGTTCCGGGACAGTGAACGCTTACAGGCGTGAAAACAATAAAACATCTATTGTGTCTGGAATAGTGTCCCGGAGCGTGTTAAGGTATTTTTTCTTCGCAATCGTAAATATTCAACCACAATATACATAGTCGTTACTTATTTTCGGTATAAGCCGACAAGGACAGCTATAGGCTACTAGTATTTTTTAATAGTTATCAAATTCTCTTCTTTGATATGTTAAACAAAATTCAATGAGAAAATGTGGTGCAGAATTTACTGAAAGTCATGTTAGTTATTGAAAGGGTTCTTCGAGATATTTGACCTAATGTCCCAGTATATTCTGGGATTCCAAGGGTATTAAATTACTACACTAGTCTATTAAACCACAACCTCGTAAACACATGGTTAATGTCTTCCACAGTGTCATGAAACAATCACAGTAATTTATGCCATAGAAACGAATCCGAAATGGCGTACACATTAGTGCCGTACCTCACAGAGACGCCATAGCGACGTCACCGGCTAAGTAAATATAAATCTTATATCTTATATTATGTATATAAAAGAAAGTCGTGTTTGTTACAACACTTATAACTCAAGAACGGCTGGACCGATTGCCATGGTTTTTGATTTGTTGGATTTGTTTCCGTCCCGAATAGCAGAATACATCTTAAAAACAATGAAAACTCGATATGTGTAATAAATAATTAATCATTCATTTCTATAAAACGGGGCCGGGGCGGGACGGGGCTGGGGGTTCGACGAAGTTCGCTGGGACCGCTAGTATAACAATAAATATGCCCCAGACAACACACCAATCGTCTTATTTTGAAGTAAGGAATTTTCTTCCTTGTTTTAGGAAGTACCTGGAAGTACCAGACAACTATTATAACAGGAGCGTCTCCATAAATACTTAAATACATGTAACATCCATAACTTAGGTACAAATGTTCGTGCTTATCACACTAACATTTTCCCTTGGCGGGATTCGAACCCACGGCTAGTTTAGTAGTCAGGAGCGCTAACCACTGCACCAAACGAGTCGTCTAGCAGCCCTATCGTCGCCAAGTGAGTTAGGTACAGTCGCCAGCACATCATATCTTCCCACTTTCGTTGCAAACTAGCCTTTATTACAACTGCATAAGATACCGCGGTGTTTACCTTGACGTGCTGTTGTCCGTACTTTACATTTCAATGTTACCTGCTTGGATACGTAGCAACGCACGTCGCAAGGCGTTTCGGTGAGGTTCGGGTTAGAGAGTTCAACTCCCATGAATGCTAACCATCTTATTCAGGATAGTTTATCATTATTAAGACAGCTATGCGTCTTAGTTACATCTCTAGTAAGTTTTATGAGAATTTATGTACGCGTGGATGAATGCTGTTAATTTGTAGAGAAGATAAAATATGTTGGCGGAACATTGTGAACTTAACATTTAACTTATGTGATTTGTATACTGGATGGCTTTATTTTTCGAAGACCCTTTTGATATGATAAGGTGCCTTTTGATCGGAAAACTATGGCTAAATAATTATATTGAAACAGTTACAGGATTTAACTTTTGTAAGATATGTAGCTGAAACCCAAGTAAACTGATTCTAAGAATCTGTAACAAAAATATGCGAGATTAGATAGCCACGTACACTTGCTTACCCAAAATGGTCTCTGTCTCTTTTCGTTATTTATCAGCGTACGGTCGAGGGCTCTTGCGCCTAACCACCTTAAGAGCGAAAGTCGCTTGCACCTCGCGTCGTCTTTTGTTTGGAGGGACTCCCGTTTCGTTGAAAAGTGATCTAGACCGTACCTGACACTAGCTTAGGGTATCTCTTGACCGTTGTACTATCGTGATACTATCGGTAGCTTTCATTTATCATTGTTTGAACTAAATTCTACTCTCTCTTTCCAGGTGGAGACCCTCGCATCAATGGCCTGACACGATGTTCAGAACGGCGTCAGTCGAGGGCTCGGGGCCCCGGACGCCGCCGGCGTATGCCCCCCACCCACCCTACGTGCCCCCCCGCTTCTTCCCCCCCAGGATCCGGCCACCACCCCCCCAATACTGTTTCGACGCCGCGCGGTTCGCTTCTGACGCTTCGAAACCGAGGTACTTAGATGTCGAGAGGGAGAGGTTAGTTACGAGATGGTTAGCTGAAGCAAATGAAGCGTTAGTGAGACGGGAAAGACCACCAAGATACAAGCCTAGAAGCAGCGAGCGAAGACCTGACTATTTAGATAGAAGACCGAACGCTCCAGAATGGGCAGACAACTTTCTTTTAGGACGAAGAAACGGTTCTGTAGAGCCAGAAGATGAGAGCAGTGAGCCCATGACGTTAAAGGAATTTGTGGATAAGTTCTCGCTTCCGAGAGTGGTGAAGTTTGAGGGTGACGAGAGGCCGGTGCTGCTGTACAGAGTGCTGGAGGCTCACAGGAGGGTGGAGGCGGTTCCTTTATCGGGGAAGAAGGGGAAGCTGGTGGGGAAGCCTCTGTATATTCCTGATAGCTATGATGGTGAGTGTTTTTTTAATATTTTGTATTTTTAAAAATTTGCTAAAATTTACTATTTTGACGATTGGCTATGGCTATTTGACTGCTATTGCCTGATATACAGGGTGTTATAGATAGTAAACACTGACTATACTATAAAAGTAATGAGGAGGTATTTTGTAGTATTCTGAGATCTAAAATAGTTAGTAACCTTTTATCAAATTTTAAAATTGTACGGACAATAACACGTCAAGGTTAACACTGCGGCATCTTATGCAGTTGTAATAAGGGCTTATTTGCAACAAAATTTGGTAGCCTGATGTTCTGGCGACTGCACCTAGGTATCATTTACCACGTTTTATGTAAGGATGTTAGGTAAATCGAAGTAGAAACATCTATGATTCCACGTGTCTTATGCAATTAGTTCCATTTACTAGACCGACTAATGCACGTTATAAGATTGCATTACACTGGCTTTAGTTTTTGCTTCAATTAGCAATCTCACAAAAACATCTTATAAACCAACGTTGTATCCGATATCGCAAGAAATTGATAGGATACAATAGGTTTTAATTAAATGTACACGCATGTAGGCAGATATTGGGTGGATAAATGTGTGTTTCTACATGAAAACTTATAATCTAAGGACTTTGAAATCTAACCCACACTTACATTAATTACAAATAGAAGATGAACTGCATTCAAAGGTGATCTAACTATGACGACAAAAAAATACCCGCTGTATGTTATGCAATCAGTAACCTCAAAGATTGGTACCTTAAAAAGATGTCAAAAAAACAAAGGATATCTATTTATTTATGTTTTTTTTTCTTATCAGTATCGCTTTGGTTATTCAACATTGTGACAATAAACTTCCTAAATGGCCTATGATCGAAAATAACCAGTGGCTCTGCTTACATAATCGGTAATGGGCCCATTTTCTAAAGCCTTAATTTAATGGCCCATTGTTGTATTTAAGTTTAAAAGGCGTTTTTTTTCTTACTGGTTATACAATTCTGATATATGATTGTGCAATATGAAGTAAGCACTTTGGACCGGGATGCCACCAAATATTTTGACTTATCAATCTATCTTTTACTTTTAAAACTGTAGTGTTTATCAAACGGTCACCCATCCACAATCAGACCACACTCAAAGCCCCTTAACATTTCCAATCCTTCTCAATCCATCTAACCAATGAACCAAACGCGCTTCGGAAAACTCGACGAAAAAGTAAAGACGTTCGAGACAGATCAACAAGAGACATAGAGCAGTAAACATTGGCTGAGATTATGGTTTCGGACAAGCGGGGCAATTAAACTTATTGATGTGTACCGAGGACTGTGTTCGACCAATTACTGGGAAGGTCAAGAGTGACACAGCTCAGATGAAGCAGCTTACTCAGTCAAAGTATTTATAACTTTTGACGTTTGAATATTTTTAGTGCCTTTATTAATTTCTCTTAATGAATGATGCCTAGAGCACAGATAATACCTAGAGCTTAATAACCTCATCAACGATTTGGTTGAATAATGACATTAACTGCGTCTACAATAGTCTTTTGTTTTTCACTTCAACAATAATATTTTTGGCATATTTAATACGTAAGATCAGTTTAGAGAAGCTATGACGAAAAATGTGAACTATAACGAAAAATGATGATGTAACGTATTCCTTGAAATTTGAATGTCGAATACGAAACCGTTTGTATACGTTGATTACAAGTTGCGTCAATTTTTGTGGCACGAAATTTAATCGTGTTGTCAGTTCTATACGCTAGTAATAGTAGTTCAATGCGAAGATGCACATAAAATTAATAGAGAAGAAAAAGTATTAAATAAAAAAAACTTAAATGTCTACAATTTACTTTAATTGAACCTGTAATTATTGTGAAATCTGCAAATGTGTTGGCTCGTCGCATAAACAATTTGTGCGCCCTAGATTTCGAGTACGTTAACTGACTGTTCTGTTTATCCTATGTCTCTACGATAGAATTATGTTTGTGATTACTTTGTTTGTGATTAACTTATACCTGCGACGTCTTAAACGAACAGTTAAAAGGCTCAATTATTCCTATTTGGATCGATTAAATGCACATTAAGTTATGCTGAGGGCATTCACAGCCTTTTGGAAATGTCAGAAGACATTACTTCCGTAATTTAATTGGTCTTTATCGTAGCGAAATGAATGACAAAGACCACTGTTATTATTGATTACAGGTAGATATATGAATTAGTAGAAATACTAATTTTAGTTATGTCAACACTCTTGTTTATCATTCTCTCTTTGGTGTGTGCGATTTGTAACTTATGTGTGGTAGGCAATAACATATTGTTTTTTTAACCAGTTATCTATGATTAAAATTGCACGAACATTTCCACCCAAGTCATGGATGTTATATGTATTTCAGTATTTTTGGGAGACGCCCCCGTCATAACCGTCGTCTGGTAATCTTCACAAGAAAGAAACGTTTGTTGTGTTGTCCGGTGCATATTTATTTATTTGCTTAAAATAGAGTAAGGGTACAATACCCTGCCTCTGCCAGTTGACCAAGGCTCATTTGTACCTGGGATTAGGTAACCAACTCTGGGTTAATTTTTATTCTGTTAAGTTTCTTAAATAAATTGATTGATCACGCAACAAATAAATTGATTAATTTAATGACAGGAACGTTGATAACTGTGAAATGAGCAAGTGGGCTTTACCTAGTTGTTCTCGATAGTGCACCCTGTATAGAGGTACTACACCATACGTACTGAGTATCTTATCTATGGGATCGGGTGCAGTGCAACACACCATTAGGCACGTGACCCCTGGCCCGCTACCGACCGGACTACGCTTCCTCCTTTGACTAGTTCTAGCCAGATATTCACATATTCGCTGAACTTACACATCTATAAAGCTGAAGAATTTACACATCTATACTAATAACATAAAGCTGAAGAGTTTGGTATTTTGAAAGCGCTTATCTCAAGAACTACTAGACCGTTTAAAAAAAACTTTTGTGTTGGATTCTTTCATTTCATTTCATTTATTCATGCATGCATACTAGGTGTTACTAACTTACATAGGTGACATAAGTGTAAAACATAATAGGTGCATAGGTAATAAACAATACATAGGTCACATAAGTGTATAGGTGACATAAAGTGTACTTATAGCTTACTAGCTTTTGCCCGCGACTTCGTTCGCGTGGACTTCAGGTTCGTCCCGTCTAGTCTAGTAATAAGTAAGAAATACGGTAACTAAGCACTGCAGAGCCCTAAATTGTAGCCTATATGTTATTCTGATGTATAAGCTATATTGTGGTAAAGTTTCATTCAAATCCATTCAGTAGTTTTTACGTGAAAGAGTAACAAACATCCATACATCCATACAAACTTTCGCCTTTATAATAGTAGTAGGATTTGAAAGGTAGAGGCCCCCCACTGGCTACCTGGCGGTCCACGATAGCCATATCTTAAAGCTTGCCCAAACAAATATTTCGACAACCCAGAACAGACAGACCTAGCGCCGCAGAACGAGGAGAACCGACCCCAAATAATGGGACAAGGCTAGGACAAAGAAGAGTTGGATTGCTTATTTATCGGGGAAGGCTTTGGGGTATTTAACATCACGCTGCGACGGAAGAGGAGGGAGCATACAAAACGCGCGGATGAAGTCGTGGGGACCGCTAATAGTAGAAGAATAGTCTGAGGAAATAAAAATAGGTTGATTGATACTTATTGGTGTTTGGATGGGTGACCATTCCGACCATATAAGTGACGTATATCACGAGCATCTCCGTGCTTCGGAAGGCACGTTAAGCCGTTGGTCCCGGCTAATATCGATTGGTAATAGTCGTTGAGCCTAGTCAGAGGCCCTATGGGCGGCTTGATAAAATCTGACAGCAAGGCGCTTGCCTTGCAAACACCCCTCCGCCTATCCGCACTGAGCCCGCGTGGTGGAGTATGGCTCATACTACCTCATATTTGAGGTAAGGCCTTTGCCCAGCAGTGGGATGCTTACAGGCTAACTTTACTTTTTTTTTTATACTTATCACTACGTTTTTGTGTAAATGATGTGTGTGTGATGGGTTATCAAAATTAGCTGCATTTCTTCTAGCTAGTATGTATAGTTGCCTTAGCAGGTGAGATAATTCTGTTGCTTCTTGGTATTGTTATTATTTTCCGAGTAAGCACTTTCTTTGCTCCGCCTGTATAATATTGCTTTGTTTAAGTTTTAAATAAATATGAATTAACCGTTTATTTAAAGAAGTTTTAAAGAAATCATCGGAATTAGAAAAATGGTAGCCGTAATTCAGTTTTCTTATAAAAAAAATACCTACTGTCAAGAAGATTTAATAGTGTTTTTTATTAAATTTCACACTAGAGCTAAGGGTGTGTCCTCAGGTAAAGTTTTGCGTTTCAATCAATCTAGGTATACCACTTTCGCCATATCCCATCACAAAACCATAACAAAGACACATCATAAGCTACGTCGTCAGTCAAATCCAAGTCCGTACATGGGCAGCAATAAACTAATTAACATACATCGTGAGGCCGCGGCCTCGCAGCCTAATGGCGTCTCCCACGCACCAGGAAGGCTGCGTGTGCTCAGCGCCTTAGGTTTAGGGTTGGTGCTGAGCTGTCAAGTGTACTATAGGTAAACCGCTTCTATGGGACTTCGCCTGCGGGGCACAGGGGCGCGGGGGGAGGCGATAGCGGGTCGAACGAGGGATGCGGGTGGCGCGGAATCACCCGCCCGCGGCGCTCACTAACCGCGCTTTCGTCTCCCCCCACACCCCTGTGCCCCGCAGGCGAGGTCTCAGTTTCGCGGTCTACCTATAGACTGATTTAGAGTGCGTATCTGACAGACTGCGTAACCAGAGAAATGAGCTAACTGAACTCAAGCAAGCGCTTGTCGGTGGCCGAGTGGTTAGGCATACGCCCAGATA
The DNA here is from genome assembly GCA_963584085.1 of Pyrausta aurata. Taxonomy (NCBI): domain Eukaryota; kingdom Metazoa; phylum Arthropoda; class Insecta; order Lepidoptera; family Crambidae; genus Pyrausta; species Pyrausta aurata. The sequence continues at coordinate 6,642,906 of OY757274.1, forward strand.
GGTACCGCAAGACGCATGGGTCAATGTCTTGTCTGATGATTATAATACTTTTTATTGGGTAAATGCACCATATAAAGTCGTTTTTTTATAATGTTAATTATTATTTGATCTATTTTTTTTTACGCGTAATCAGTCAGGTATCAAACGAATGCCGAGAGTCGCATAACAATGGAATTTTTATTGTGTCTCGTTTACACATACTTGACGAGTTAACATTGTTAACTCGATTTGCATGCTGTGTGCACTCGCCCTTGGAGCTGCAACAAATCATAAGCATTGAAATAGATACTTATATTTTGTAATGGTTGTAACTCTGTTGTGTGTACCAAAAAAAAAGTAATTCCCAAATTTTCTTTCTGTTTTTTTTTGTTCTTGAATAAACCTCAATGCTTTAAGAAGTTCGATATTACACCTAATCCAAATGAGCATGTTGAATTGCTCGCAGACCGAATCTATTAGATTACTTGTTTTATAATAAAAAAAACTCAAATGATCTTTTACTAGAGGCAGCCCTATTAACGAGCATCATAGACAGTTCAGCAATTAGGCTCCCGACTGCCCTTCGATGCCTATTGCGCTAACAGCCGTCAGTCAAGCCACGGTTCTACCCGCCGTCAGTCAGGCCACGGCTTTTATCTGTCCGTCAATGATGGAGATAAGACTGGGACGTTTGGAAGATCCTGGAATGTGATTGGTCGGTTGACATTCCAATTTTAAATATGACTTTTTTTGGAGAATCAACCATTTTTTTAATATTAAATAGAAATATATAGATGTGCGTTTTCTCGATTCCTCCTATTTGGTTGTTGCATGGTTTTATTAAAATGTTATTGATTTCATACCTACTGCTATTAAATGTAATTTAAACGACGAGTCAGGTCGCGTCAATACAAACCTCAGTTTCCGCATATAAACCGCATTCTAAATGCGACTTTCATATGAAATATTTCTGTAATATTATTTTGATTGGTAAATAAAAAAATACAATATCCACATAACAATTAAATTCTTAGTCTGTAATTGTCGCTGGATTCCATTCAATGCCCTTCGCTCACAAGACAAATGCTAATTTGTTTTGAAATTATTATTTTTTAGCCCTCTCCCTTTCTAGCGCGCATTGAATAAAAGCACTAAGAAGTACCATTTTTAGTTGGCAAACCACAACTGATTGTTAAATCAAAGTACTTAAATGTAACTGTGTAAATGAATACTTAATTGTGTTGGCACTTATTCTTTAAAAAAATATTTTTTGTTCAGTCACAAGAAAGTCTAGCTTGTACCTATCTTCACAGATCATCCAAAACAAACCACGAAAACATTGCCAGGTATAATTATCCAAACGCACTATCGGATGCCGATGATGCCCCGACAACATAACCTAAACGCTGAAATGACCCTTAAAATTATCACAGTAAGGTTCACAAGTATAACTGTTAGGCATAACGGTGGATTCAGCCGGGGTCGCGGGTTCAATTCTGGCACAAAAACGGCGGATAGTTGCGTAGCCTTTTGATAGTCGACTGTCGATGGTCTATCGATAGACTTCGATAGATAAGCAAAAGCAATAGTGTCGATAGGTTTACGATAGTATTGAAGATTATGTCCTATTATAAAGGGTCCGTTAATATTTATATAAATAAAAATATGTTTCTTGACCACATAAATTAATATTGATTAATTAATAATAAGCTAAAATGAAAATATAACCTTAGCACCTTTAAATCTCACAACTTACCAGAGACTCTCTAAGTTGGACTTGCGCACGACGTTTTAACCCAGGATTACGCGTCTCTGTCAACGTCAAATAAACTGACAGAGACAGAATTATGATTTAATCCTGGGTTAGCGTAATCCGGGGCTAAAGCATCGTGCGCAAGTGGGCCTAACTAGGCTATACGTGTATCCTGAGAGACCATTTGCAACTACTGGACTAAGAATTGCTTTAATGTACAATCAAACAGCCTACTATCATTAGCGCGAAAATATCGACACTATCAATACCTAGTATTAGTTGTAGTTAATATAGTCAGGCAGACTACTATTGATAGTAATATCGATATTGAGATGATTATTATAATTTCTTGCACAAACAAAGGAAAAAACAAACTAGACTTTTTAAAGCATTCTCTACCAGTCAACCATTGGGTGATACTATCGATAATGGCAGTAAAGCGATACTATTGTACTAAACTATCCATGTTATAGATGTTTTTCCAAGTCAACTATCGATATTCATACTATCGGTCATTTCGGCGACACTAGCGGATAGTCGAAATTGCTATGAGATTATCGTTTCTTTGTTTGTGTTGATGTAATGAGAGTCATGTACTGTTGTCCGGTGCAGTGATTGGTGTAACGAGGTGAGGGATGGCTAGAAGTGAAGCCTTTTTACAGAACATGCTTTGTAAATATAATTATTTCCTATTCAAACAAAATTATACATATACTACGTAGGTATTATTTACCGCTGCTTAACCACCTTAAGAGCCAAAGTCGATTGCACCTCGCGTCCTCTTGTGTTTGAAGTGACGGCCGATTTTGTGTCGTGTGTGCAAACGATTTTTGTTTTAAAGTGGTTAGGCGCCAGAGACCTCGACCGTAATTGTAACGTGCTAAATGACATAGGTAAAAGTTCAAAGACCGGTGGGACACACCTCTGCTGCGTCACTGGATGATGCTCCACACCGGATGAATTTTTTGCTATTTTCGTGTTTTTGTTCTACTAACCATAATTTATTAGTTTATTTATCTCTGTTTTTATTAACTTTTACTAACAACAATATTTGGAACCTGGCTTTCTGAAATAAACAAATTGAATTGAATAAGTTGGTATCCCAGAGTTATCCATTTAATTATGTAAAAGTAGAGAAACACTTCATTCAAGCAACGCACCATAGGCATAAAATTCATTTCTCATAAAACCCTCGCCATGGCATAACGCATCAAATTCATTTGTCTCAAAAAACAAACCTCAAAATTTTCCTCCTCTAATCGATATTCACGACACACATCGATCGTAAAATCTCTATCGATAGTCGAGTCTGAATCATTGGTAATCGATGCAGGAATTCCAAACATGGTGTAGTTTGAGTAGTTGTTTTCAAAACAATGTACACAACAACCAAGGTAATAGCACGTGTCAAGTTATGTTCAACACTCATACTTGCTTGAATAATCACGGAATAGGAATAGTATTAATCATTATACAGATGATTTTTATTGGGTAATGGGGCATTTCGCACCACGGGGCTTTCGGACCGGGGGCGAATTTCCCAAGTGCTGTCTCAGAATAGGGGTAATTCGCATCGCAGTGGTCTATAAAATGGGTTGACTCAAAAGATACCCCGGGCGATTTGCACCGCTAAACTAATGGGCGGTGCGAATGACCTCATTCTGAAACAGAACTTGGGCGATTCGCACCGAGGTCCGAAAACTGCGGTGCGAAACGACCCAATACCCTTTTGTTATCTAAGAACCAATTCATCTTGACGATAATTTAGTAGACTCTATTCAGGATATTTTGTAAGTAACGTAACCAGTATCATTGCATCCTTGCCACAAGGAAACGGCTTTGATTTAAAAAGGTAGGTTTTAAGTTTATTTTTCAGTTAAACATGTCTAAGTTTTAATTGTTTTTGTCTAATAAAGTTATATAAAGATAAGTAAAAGCTATACTATTGTACTTTTATTCAAATATTTACAGTAATTACAAATAACTACATACTTAAGTAAATTAAGTACAATAAGTTTGTATTTAACCAAAAAGGATAGGTAAAATACAGTAATATTTACCTTTCATTTTACCTATAACTTTCCTTCCATACGGGAATACCCATGGATATTATCTGTGCCCATGGCAAGTCTACAAAACTGCAAAACAAACTCCGATTATTCTAAAAATCAGCGGAATTGATTTTTCAATACTAGAAATAGAGTTCAGATTCAATTAACATGCATAAAGTAATTTCGTCAATCAATTTTAGGACATAACTTCAAAGTTATAAAGTTAAAAACACCATGCTTCAAGTTCACATAAGGCGCCGTCCACACGTGATGGAGATTGTCAGCGATATCTTAAGAATCCCATTGTCTGTTACGAAAGGGAATGTATGGAATCACACGATACCATACATGCATCTCACGTACGCTTCTAAGGACGTTTTTTGACCGATTACAAGGAAGGAGGGTGCTGTGTTTGTTCTTGGAACTACGAATATGGTGGCGAATCGTAGAGTCATACAGTTATAGGTAGGCTTTAGAGGAATGCTAAAATGATAAGTTTGGATGTAGTGTGAAGTAACAGACTTTTAAAATCCCCCATATTTTTAGTCGTCTAAAACACTCGGCTATAAATAAATATGCGCCAGACAACACACCAATTATCTGGGTTCGAAGTAATTACCTTTTTTGTGTTACGAAGTACCAGACAACGATGACGGGGGTGTCTCCTATATATACTCAAATACATATGTAACACCCATGACTTAGGTACAAATATCCGTGCTTATCACACAAACATTTGCCCCTTGCGGGATTTGAACCCGCGACAGCTGGTTCAGTAATCAGGAGCTAACCACTGCACAAACGTCGTCGCTTTATTTTTGTAACCTCAATATGGTTGTTTTTTTGTCCGTTTTTGTTTTTAGGGTTCCGTACCTCAAAAGGAAAAAACGGAACCCTTATAGGATCACTTTGTTGTCCGTCTGTCAAGACCCTTTTTCTCAGGAACGCGTGGAGGTATGAAGCTGAAATTTATATCAATTACTCAGGTCTACTGTCCCTTGAAGCTGTGAAAAAATCAAACTTCGAAGCCAACGCAATCAAAAGATACAGCCGTTTATGCCGCAAATTTTCGACACTTGCAAGGGAATCAAAACCTACAGGGTGCTTCCCGTGAACTCAGAATCTTGAAATTTGGTATGAAGCAACGTCTTATAGCATAGATAAAGGAAAAATTACGAAAACCATAAATTTTTAGTTACATCACATAATATATATTTTTTTAATAATTTTAAACTTACTACCCATTTCCTCATAAACGCGTAGAGGTATTAAATTGAAATTCATACCAAATACTCAGGTCTATAATACCTTTAAGCTGTTACAAAATCAAACTTCTATGTCAACGCAATCAAAAGAAACAGCAATTTAAGCTGCATATTTTGAAACTCGCAAGTACTCGCAAGGGAATCAAAACCTAAAGGGTACTTCCAGTCGACCTAGAATCTTGAAATTTGGCATGAAGCAACGTTTTATAGCACACATAAAGGAAAAATTCCGAAAACCTTAAATTTTTAGTTACATTACAAAATATATATTTTTTAATAAATATAAAATTATTACTTTTTTCATTTTGCAATAAAAATACCATAGTTATGACTCGATTGTCGTAATGAACGAACTTTGTAAACCTTGCAGGTTTGTACGGAACCCTCGGTGCGCGAGTCCGACTCGCACTTGGCCGGTTTTTTGATTGTTTTCTTGTTTTGTTTTGTATTATGTAAATTTGTCATGTGATTGTGTATGTTATTATTTTGTGAACTCGTTCAAATGTGTGTGTGTTTGTGATGTCCTAAATTAATAAATTCATTTTCTTTCTTTCTTTCTTTCTAAATAGCAATAATAAACCGTTATTTACGAGTATACCTACTGGCCACTGACATTCCTATATCTATTGGGTCTAGTGTGAGTTTTTGCTACCTTTTTGATCGATTTAGTATATTTTATTTACTCCCTATCTTATTTAAGCATATATGAGCAAATAGATAAATTCATCCCCATCAAATATCCTGGTTAGAAGATTTGTACTACGAAGAATGATAAGAATTATCTTGAGCCTAAAAATATGAACTGCAGTAAAACGCAGTTGGATATTTATAGTTTCGATAACATGTTGACAAAATTAAATATCAATATCTTCATAGGTAAATTTTATGACATCATCAAACATCGGAGAGATTAGTCATATTTAATTGGATGTTTATCTAAAAAAGGACACTATCCAGAATGTCCCAAAAATTGCGTCAAGACAGAGTTCAGAGGCAGAGTATCACTAAAGGTTACCTGAATCACCCCTGTATGTTACGCGATTTTTGATAGTTTTCGAGTTGTGTTTTTTGTTCAATTTGTTTTTTGTACCCAATCAACCGTACCCATTTATTTTCATAAAAACTTATTTTTTTTGCAACTTTTTATGCTATCTTTAGCTTTTAGATCGCCTTGGTCATAACCTCAGTTTATCAAACAAAGACTATAAAATATGTTTCTCATTTGTACCAGTTTGTATTGTAATTTGTAAACCCCACCAAACAGTTAAACACACACCGTTAAAAACATGTAAACATACTATTTACAAATAATAAACAGCGGGAACTCACATCATACGGATAACCGTTTCGCGTAGAGTGCCGTGTGTACATAGCCTAATAGTCGGACAGTTATAATAATATGATGTAATTCGCATAACTGAGTCCTAATGTCGGTAAACTCATCTTGCCGGAGGTTAGACATAGGTTAATGTCGAGATGTAAATATTTACATGCCAAAGCTCTATCTATATGTTTCCTTCCAATTCAACTGATTTTTTATGATTTTGGGTCGTAGCAGAGAGATCAATTTTGACCTCATAGAATAGAAAAAATGCAATTAATATGACACTGCACACTGTTTTAAAACGACTTCATGGCATCTAACTTATTTAAGAAACGAAGGCCCAGTTTCGTAATCGATAGTTAACTCAACAATGGTTAAACATCGTTACTAGCGGTTGAATATTTACGATTAGTTTCGAAAAAAACATATCTTAACTAAATGTAGGAATGGCTTTTTTAATGACCATAATTTAATATTGGTAAAGGTATTCACTCTTCAAAACGTGTACAATCGTAATTATTCAATCGCCGGTAACGACATTTAACCATTCTTTAGAACTATTGATCACGCGACTGGGCTTTAGTTATTTTTGGCTTTTGTAAGTACCCTGACTTAACGCTTAATATAGAGAGTACTTATAGGTATTTTGTTTTTTAATATTATTTTGGCTCGTTTTATTTTAAAGTTAAGTACTTAACCATAAAAACGAATACTTTAGTTTTATGTGTTACGACTCGCTATCATTTAATAATACCCAATTAATTAATAAACAGGTACTAACAACTACATATTTTTAATACCTATCCCTCGTTAACATAAGTGATTGATCGTTCAACTATCGCTTTTAACATATGGCCTACATCCACAGTCATAATAAAACGATGACTGGGCACTTTATATTCATAGACTATTGTAATTGTTTTATATCTTTGTACTTTATGATATAACTAGAGTTCGGATATTCGGATGCATACTTGCCTAAAGTTTAGAGGTTAGCTAATTTGGTAATCACATTCTTACCAATGTAGAAATTATGGAATGAAATAAACTAAATTTGACACAAACAGCTGTAGCCCTTATAAGTACAATATAATGAAGTAGTTTTCATATTTTTTAGTTGAGCAAATAGGTATTTTTCTGAAGAGGCAGCCTCCATAATTCTAATATTAGCCAAAAAAAAAATACTGCAGGTTCTTCCTCTTATTTGTTCTACATTTAAGAGCTTCACGCTTGTCGATGGAGTTTTCTCCAATTTGTCTAGACTATGCCAACTATTTCACCTCTTGGTTCGACTTTATATCCAACTTTTCTTCTATTTGGGTAATTATGCATCCAAATATCCGATCTTATCTTATGATATAACCTTCCTTAGGTGCACGTACTTAGCGTCAAATCGCCGCCATTGTTGTATACTCTATGGTTTCGCAAGTGTCCCATAGAGCCATTGTCTGTGTTTTGCAACCAACCACAATATAATTTGCTTTTCCACCATTTATATCGGTGGAAATAGAATGGCTATGAAATTATAAGTACTGTAAAGTATGCTATTGGCTCAATGTCAAGAGGTATGTAAGGTTTATGTGAGGTCAAAGACTTTAATTCATTGATAAATAACCACTGGAGTAAAACTTGCTAATGGAATGACAGAAGGAAAAATGAAACAATAATATTTTCAGAAGTTAAAAATGATAACAGGGTGCAATAAATACTAAAATGCGCTTTCATTAAGTGTTCATATACCTACCTAAAAGTTTCATACACCTACGTTTAGGTATACTAAGTAGTAAGTACATTTATAGCAAAATTTAAAGTTTAAACAAAATACACATCACCTCTTTTGATAACTTTACAAATTAACCTCCAAAACGCGATAAAGTGATTTTCTCATACAAATTAACTTTAAAATTGAATACGAAATAAACAGAAGGACTTCTGAATTACGTAATTTCTGTTATTACTTAATATTTGATGACTGTGATTTCCTTCGCCTTATCGGTTAAGGAATAACGATCATTTTAGCGTGTATTTTGGCGGTTCATATCTTCGGTACTTACTTAGTGATGGTCGAATGCAACAATATCGATATGGGATAACTTTGGAATGTGATTCTGATTTTGCTCCTCTACACACTTATAATATCAAATGCATATTTTTGAGCATAATATTTTACTGTTCTAAAAAAGAGTCCATTTTGAACTAAGTACTTATTACTTGCGTATGGAACTGACATCACGAACAAATTTTGTGCTCCATGAATTGATGACACGGTCATCAACTCATAGTACGGATTCATAATTCGAAATTCTAATTTCATAGAAAACGTCACAATCTTGCTGTCGTATTTGCGACACATTTTTTGCTTGGCATAGCTTCTCTATACGTATTTAGTAGTTACAACTCACTGATTTTGAGCGGGTTAGAAGGTGTATGTATAAATAAAACCTCAAAAAGCGGATTGGAGGCGGTTGGAGGTATTTATAAGTAGGCCTTAATATTGGAATTGGGGTTTGCGCTTGACTCACTCTACGTGGCTAATACAGAATTGAAGATGTTACAAGCTCGCCCAGAAGAGCTCACTCTGAATTTGTAACTAATCTTAGTAACAACAACTGACAGCGAGTGCCACTCTATAATCATATTTTTTTGTTTTACCCATCACTAGTCTCAGGGATACAAACGAGTGGTTTGCGTTAAGTGCGATTAACAGCAATTAGGCAAAGATAACGATCGAGTGAAATCGCGGCTTAAGGTCGTCACGGACAGCTTGCTGCGGATCACACTTTGCCACTGAGTGCCTTTCAAACTGGTGTTAATATGTAAAGTGATATTAGCTTGAGGATACATCAAGTCAGGGTATCAGAAGGAATAAGTATTCGATGCACCATCGCACTTTGACGATAGCTATAACCCATGTTATTTCGTATGGACGTTGCCACCTCTTTGTAGCGTCAAAATTTATAACCTCCTTTTTTGAGGTCGGTAAAAAGAGTAAAGATTAGCTCCATCCATCGGCAGAGCTATCATAATAAGTAACAGCGGAATATGTGTCGCTTAATATGCAAAAAGAAATTAATTATGATTTTTTAAAGATACGACACGTCCTTCTACGTTATCAATGCGTCCTTACCCATTCTTATAATTTGTATATTAAATAAATACGTGCTATACAACACACCAATTGTCTGGATACGTGGTAAGGAATTTACTTCCTTGTGTTACGTAGTACCAGACAACGATTATGACGGGGGCGTCTCCCATAAATACTTAAATACATATAACATCTATGACTTAGGTACAAATTTTCGTGCTCATCACACAAACAAATTGTATATCTATTCTGTAAGTGAGGAAATGGTGAAAGCTTCCACATTATCTACTACCTTTATTTTTAAAACTCGAAATCTTTCATCTAAACGCTGATCCCAAAATCCTTGCAACTTAAATGGGAATGTGGACTTCGCTATGAAAACCTTCAAGGTATGAAAGAAAAGCATATAAAAAACAATATATAATTTGATTTTGTTCTCTGTCCCACATAAAGCCTAAGCCATACCGTCCACATTCCAAAGACAATCTTGACAAACGTAAAGGAAAACTAATTAACGATCCGTAAGTCGTTCCGGCGCGCGCGCATGTGAAATGGAAAGTATAGGTAGGGCTGTCAAAGGAAATAAATATGTGCCTTTGAACTTTAACTATAGAAACGGATCCCTAACCCCCTTAGTCCAGATGCTACTTACAACTTGAAAATTACTTTAAGTATCGATTTTAATAATCTTTTAATTTAAGTTTATAACAATAGTATGTAAATAACAAAGTTTTTTGAAAAAAGTAAACAAAAATATAACATAAAACGTGCTTGTATTTCTAGGACTGCATATTTGTTAAAGTTTACCCTTATAGGTTGGAAAATATATGTAAGTATAAAGATGTCTATAATTTGCACCAAAACATTATCTTTTACCATGAACTTAACACAGATTAAAGCTTTCTTATAGTCCTAATGCCTGCAATCGGATGGTTTGATTATTTTTTCATAATAAAATAAATGCACACAGGCCCACATATTGTGATGTTTTAGAACATCCTAAAATTGACTAATTTTTTTTATTATTCCACTTTTTTAAGACACAATTTTTAAGATTGGAAGCAAAGACGATATCAACAATTACAGGCCAATATCTGTGTTACCAGTACTCTCAAAAATTGTTGAAAAATTAATTAATTCTCGCCTTTTAAATTACCTAAATAAATTTAACTTACTATCAAACTGTCAATACGGCTTTCGCACAGGAAGGAGCACAGAAGATGCCATCCTAGATCTAACCACACGTGTAACAAAATATATCGATAACAAAAAGAAAACCATTTGTATTTTCCTTGATTTAAGAAAGGCCTTCGACGCTGTCTCTGTTCCTTTTTTGCTACGGAAAATAGAAAAAATGGGAATTAGGGGCTCATTTCTTAACCTAATTACTAACTATTTAGCCGATCGATCGCAACGCGTAAAAATTGACCAAAACACTGTAAGTGATGACACCTTAACAACAAACTTCGGTGTCCCACAGGGTAGCGTCCTTGGGCCCACTCTATTTCTCATGTTTATAAATGATCTCACAAATCTTAACTTAGACCGAGGACAAATCATCTCATATGCAGATGATACCGCTCTACTTTTCGAAGATAGGGAGTGGACAACTGCATTTCAAAGAGCCGAGTCAGGGTTGAATAAAGTCATTAAATGGTTAAACATGAATCTACTTACCTTAAACACAAGTAAAACCAACTACATAACATTCTCAATAAATGACTCCACGCAACCGTCAGATGAACTAACTCTAACTGCCCACTCTTGCTCGGAAGATAGGCAAGATTGTAGATGTGAATTAATTGAAAAAGTCACTACTACTAAATACCTTGGCGTGATCATAGACAAAAACCTTTCTTGGTACTCCCAACTTACCTCAGTGGCAAACCGAGCCAAAAAGCTTATTTGGTTGTTCAAGCATCTAAGAAACGTCTGCGATAAAAAACTTATTATGCACATCTATACGACCCTTGTACAATCTATACTACTCTATTGTCTTCCAATCTGGGGAGGTACTTGTAAGTCTCAATTTCTGAGTATCGAACGTGCTCAAAGAGCCATACTAAAAGTTACTTTAAAAAAGAAAAAAATTTACAGCTCTTCTCAATTATACAGTGAAGCTGACGTTCTAACTGTAAGACAGTTATATATACTGCAATGCGTACTTTCAGTACAAAAGGCCAATCCTATAGACCCAGTAATACTAAAGAAACGAAAGGTATACTCAGCAATAAAACCTACAATCGGTAGAACAGTTTTTGCCAGACGACAATACGTAATACAGTCAGTCGCAATTTACAATAAAATAAATAGACTTCTTTTAATATACACCATGTCATATAATCAAATAAAAAAAGTGGTTACAAAATATCTAAAAAAATTAAATTACGATGAAACGGAGCACATTCTACAAAGACAATTATAATACGAAGCATCCATTCACACACACACACACACACACACACACACACACACACACACACACACACACACACACACACACACTTACGCACATATACACGCACACACACACACAAATTTAAATGTAAACTTAATTAATATGATATATGTAGAGTTGTTATATGTATTTCGTTATTTAATAATTATTTCAACTGTATAATCGATAAGAAAGAGCGGGCTTCTCCTAATACAGGTTATTTTCAACTTAAAAGGAGATTCCCAACCCCCTGTAATATTATTTTGTCGAAATAAACTTTACTTTACTTTTTAAAGTTGGCAACCCTAAATGCATTTAACCGGCGAGAACGCATTTGCGTACGCACCAAGTGTCACACAAAAAAGGTGATAAAACCCGGCAAAATATGATTGCTTCCTTATTTTTAGACAGCATTGTCTTGGGAATACTGAAGAAAATAACACTAAAGCACAGAATATATACACTAATATAAGGCATGCGCACTATAAAACATTATGTAGGCCGTCAAGTTCTAGCGATACTTTTATGCATAAAACTCTTGCGACTTTTGCAAGGGACAATTTTACATTATATTTTTTTTAACATTGTCAGACCAGTTTTGGTTGTTTATTTATTGAAGGATTCCCTGATAAGGGGACCTTTATTAATATTAATAAGTTCCCATGGATCATGTAGCATTATTTTACCGTTACTACATACGAAATGACGTTCCATATTTGAATTATTTGTTGGTTACAGCAAAGGTTACAGCTTATGTGTTGATGGTGAATCAGACCAGAGGGCCTAGTTTGAGAATTTTCTCCTCACGTTGGTTGTGAGCTCGTTAGAATTTAGAAAAAAAATGTACGAACGAGATAAATTTGAGGTAGAACATACAACATTCTAACGCGCTTGCAATCAAACGTGTTAGGAAACACTTAAGCTAGAGCCTCTGAACTTTCTGGAAATTAGGATTGTTTTGTCCTTTTTCAACTTCTTTTACAAACTAATTTGAACTAATTTGAAGCCAATTGCCGACCTCAAATCGAATAACAGGAAATCAACGATTGTGCAGAATCATATCGGATTTGCGGGCAGATTGCAATGGTGGATCCAATGGGCTAATACCAGGTCGGGTCTGTCACGATTTGCGAAGCATTTAGGAGTTAGGACATATACCCAGATATAATTGAGTATAGTAGGTATGTTGCGTTTACTAGTCTGGGAAATATTAGTCATTAGGTTTGTGTTTGTTGAATGTGTAAACTTAAAAAAATGAAACCGAAGCAAGGCACTGATAGTGCTACAAAATTTCGACGAATTATTAAAAGGAGAATATTAAACGAATTTCTAGCCAAAGCAGTACATGCATACATTAGGTAGCTCAGATTTTTTTCCTTCACTTGAGGCTTTGAGCTGTAAAATATTGTTTTTCTTAGGAAACTGAAAATCATATCCTAATTCAAATTCAAAATCTTTATTTCAATTTAGGTCATGAAATGACACTTATGAAAGTCATGAACACAGTGAAATAATAAAAATAAATGTGCCCTGAAAGGGTCGAAACATGTCTCCTCATGCTGAGATAGCGTTAGTTATCAAGTGCAATTTTTACACTTGGAAGAGGCTGAAAATCCATATTACTTTATTTTTTAGCTTAATATCTGTTTGCGTCTTCGAAAAAAGCACAGAAAGATGATCAGCAGACAAGTGCTCGCTTTTTATATTACGTAATATTAACCCTGTGTGATGTGCTTTAAATGCTGGATTTGGTTCTCTTTTTATCTTAAGTGATATTAACCCTAAATTGTGCCCTAAATGGTGAATTTGGTTCTCTTTTTATCTTAAGTGATATTAACCCTGAATGTGCTTTAAATGTTGGATTTGGTTCTCTTTTTATCTTACGTGATATTAACCCTAAAATGTGCTTTAAATGCGGGTTCCAATTTAACAAAGACCAGCGCGTGCGCTGCGTGTTGCGTAAGGGTGATGGAGCATCGATGGGAGCCGGTTCGGATCGAACACATAGTGGAACACAAGGCTACAAACCTGTGGATGTGGCATTTGCTTATAACTTTTGGAAAGAGTTCAGATCTATCAGATTATGACCAAAATAATGCCCTGGGCCTGAAAGAAGACGCTTAAGGGGCTTAGAGTAAACTAACGATGTACAGTCAAGTATATTTACAACAAAAATGTGTAACCTGATGACCCTGATGTACTGGCACATCAGGTTACACATTTTTGTTGTAAATTTGCTCTTATTACAACTGCATAAGATCCTGCAGTGTTTAGCCTAACGTGCTATTATCCGTACAGTGGTAAATTGAAGATCGTTGGAGCCATTGCCAAGATTCTAAATAAATATGAGAATTGCACGTTTAAAAGATAGGGTTTGTAATCTAAAAACTGCTGTATCCAACATCTTTCGTACATCACACACTCTGTCCTACTTTAAAAGTCTGTGCAACTCGAGTAACGGTGCTCCTGATAACAGAACTGGGCTACCGTGCTGATAGCCAAACCACTAGGTGTAGGCATCACTTAAATACGGGTTGGGGATGCTTAGGTGACAAGCCTTGGTTTAAAATGGACGGAAAATTATTAATATGGAAAATTACTCTAGAGATCTAAATGTATCTCTCTGTTAAAGCACTGTTGTTTTCTGCTTTCTATTACATAGTTGATTTTTGTTTTTATAGTGTTTTGTCACCATACAAACTTAATAATATAAATTGCACTTGTAAAGCGTAAGACACGGGGTTCAATTCCTCGTCTGTCACAGGTTCACAGTTGCTTTTTACAAGTGCAATTTATATTCTATTACATAAATAAATTTAACTAGGTATTTGCAACCGTAAGATCTTTGCATTTTGTTCAATAAGGATCATCGATTTCTCGGTAACATACATATGTAGATCCTTGCAATACTTTATATTGGTCAGGTCAGTTACCTTATCCTGATTTTAATATTATTCTTAACTTTAACGTTTTTCGTAGTTTTGCGTTTGCTATAGTTATAGTAGGATACTGTAAGTCACCCCAAAACTAATAAAGCCGGCTGGTTCCTAGCCTAAAGGATTAGCGTAGCTATCCAACGCGGCGACGCAGCCAGCATCATAGCCTCCTTGTCAACGGTTTAATTTTTGAATAGGTAACGTTTTAAGTTTATTTTTCATGATGCATGCCTGTATTTTAATGTTTTTCTCTGTTTAATAAAGTGAATCATTGAAAAAAGCCCTTACCTATGTCTCAGCATTTATCTTTTACGCATATCTTAATGATCAAAAGTTACCCCAACTAAGGTACCACTTAATAAATCAGTCAATTTGCAATAATTACCACAATCCAGGTGGCATCGGTGACGAAACGTAGCCATTCAATGCTAATCGCTAATTGTCACTTGACGGCCATTAGGCTGCTAAACGCTTTCATAATGCCAGATAATGAGCTAGGAAAGTCTATACCAGTGGTTCTCAAACTTTAGGTATGGTTGCACGGTGCATAGTATCTTCATTTATCTTCTTACCTAAACCATAAAAGAAAGTCGTGCTACTTATGACTCGAGAACGGCTTATTACTCGAAAACGGCTGGCCCGATTTTCATTATTTTTACTGTGTTGGATTTGTCTTGACCCAGAATAGGATAAAGACCCTAAAACGTGGTAGGGATCGAAAAGAAATTCGCTGGGACTGCTAGTTTAAGATAAGAAAACAGGATAGTCTTCTTCTTCATTTAAAAACTTTGATCTATTCGGTAGAGTTTTCCCCACTTCTCTCTATTTCAAGTCATCTCTTTGACAGTGGATGTAAGTAGCATGGCATCTATCACAGAAAATAAAAAGTTTTTTATGGATACCCTGGCATTTGGCCGTGGTTTTATCTAATGGGAAGTGATAGTGAGTCTTGGATACGACATTCTATATTGAAAGAAAGAACATTTATTTGCTTAAAACTGACTAGTTCCTAGCCCAAAGGATTAGCATATCTATCCAACGCGGCAACGCAGCCAGCATGATAGCCTCTTTGCCACAAGAAAACAGTTTTGTAGATTTAAGTTTATTTTTTATGATGATTGTCCTATTTTTTTTTCTTGTTTCCCCTTAAAATATATCTTCTGATTGCTTCAATTGAGGAAAATTAGCGATATTATTTCCCCCAAATTTCTTCTAGAGTATTACTCTCCATCTCTGCGGGAATAGCAAATTTTGAGAAACACTGACCATAAACACTTAAGTAACGTAACTCGTTATTATTTGTACTTATGAAAGCAAGTAGTTGGAGTGGATAAATATGACTTAAGAATACCTAACTGCAGAGTTTCTTCATTAAATTGAGAGGAAATGTTTTAGGAACTGGAGAATAAATAGGAAAAGATAAAAACGTAGTAAAGTTTAGTTACCGTGTTTATGACGATCATTAAGATCATGTGTATTTTTATGTTTTACTGAGGAAGTGTAATATCTGGTTGTTGAGGAGGATATACACTGAACAGACAAGAAATACCATTATATATCTTATACTAGCTTTTGCCCGCGACTTCGTCCGCGTGGAATAGTGACCTCTTTCTCCCGTTTTTTACACATTTACCACTATATCTTTGCTCCTATTGGTCGTAGCGTGATGTTATATAGCCTATAGCCTTCCTCGATAACTGGACTATCCAACACAAAAAGAATTATTCAAGTCGAACCAGTAGTTTCGGAGATTAGCGCGTTCAAACAAACAAACAAACAAACAAACAAACAAACAAACTCTTTAGCTTTATAATATTATATCTTATATTATAATAGGTACTAGGAAACAGCTCGGAGTCAGGACTCTAGAGCTGTTTCCTGAAGTTCCTGAACCTCCACCAACTTCCTGAAGTTGGTGGTGATGACACCCCTGTGCCTAAGATAAGAAAGCACGTCAAGTCGTTGGTCCTGCGCCTAATCTCTCATCGGTCAGGTCGGACTGTCGTCTCACCGAATTCATCAGCGTGAAGGAATAGAGAGCACACACTTGTGTATTGCGCACACATCTGGGCACTAATATCTCCTGCGTACCTGGACTATCTCTATAGAGGGGGGCCGCCATTACCGAAAATCGATTGGATAATATTATTAATATGATAAGTAGTTAATACTTAATTTCTTAAATACAACAACGTAAGATCAATAATTTATGTGCGAACTAATTGTTTTATGTTTGTTTCAGGTATGATTTTTTCAATAAATAAAATAGTAACACATCGGTAAGCATGCAATATTTTTATACTCATTCATCAATCTGCTTTCCTTTTGCGCACACACTTGATCATTACTAGTTCAGGTTGAGGTCTCTGGTGCCTAATCACTTTGAAATGAAAATCGCTTTGCACTGACGACACAAAAACGGGCGCTTTTTCAAACAAAGAAAACGCGAGGTGCCAGCAATTTTGGCTCTTTAAGCGCCAGAGGCCTGGAGACATCTTCCGCGCAGTTTTCTTATCTTGATTTTTGGCCACAGTAGTAAAATTTTGTTAATATTCCAAACATTTCTAATTACCAACTAAACCAACAAAGTCCATTCCACTTGGCCTTCGTCTGCAAATCGATTAGAAGCATGTTACCGCCTACAGTTTTTAACCCACAAGATCGCATGCGCATCTCCTGCATGCAAGGCCAGCGGTGGTGCGCGGTTCCTTGGCGATCTTGCGAAAATACTCTATGAACTGTGGAGGTTTAATTATAGAGCAGGGGGCCTAATATGAAAAACCGGCCAAGCGCGAGTCGGACCCGCGCACTGAGGGTTCCGTACCACCCTTAAACTGAATTGGGGCCCACTTATTCCACCTAGCGAAAATATCCCAAGATTTTTAAACAGCAAAAATAACTTTGTTTTTCATAGTGTTTATTGACAAAGTTATATTTGCGGTTAATGAAAATGTGCTTTATCTCAAAAACTACTGGTTCGATCTCATTCAAATCGATTTTCGTTGCAAGTTTTTGTTGAGATCTGAGTCATATATTTTTTTCAAAATTTTCACTTTCCTAGTTCAAAAGTTAGATGGGGAGGAATTTCGTTTTTCGCAGTAAGTCACTTGTCATGTCGGACAGATGAATTAATTAAATAAATAAAAAATATGTTATGAGAATAATTGACAGAAAACCTAGGTTTTATGTTACTCAGAGTGTGCTTTATTCATTACTTGAATGTACTTATACAAATAACGCAAAAGCTAAGCTGAAAACTTAAAAAAAATACCCTCGTGATTTACGTTACGAGTAAAAAAATTATTTTTTTTTTTTACTCGTAACATAACTATATAGTTATCGTAACTATATATTTTGGTATAATTGATGAATGATTATTATGTAAATGAAGTATCACATATTTTAATTGGATGTATTTATAATAATAAGGAAACTCGCGGCCTTCGGCGCAGAAGTGCGTAACTCCAGTTTTCACGATTTCAAAATAAGGAAACGGCAGTTGTTAGTCGATCATAGTTTGTTTCCTTTTGTTTTTTCGTCTTTGTTGGCGTATTTCTTACTTGTTGAGTGGTTTTGGGTTAAAATTATTCACTTAAGTACGATAGTTACCATTTTGTTCAACATTTAAACATTGCAAACGTGATAATGTAGTAAAAAAACTAAAAAAAAAAACATTAAGTATATTAAAATTTCGTTAATTTGATCTTTATTTCGGATAAGTATAATAAGTACTGCATATTTTTTAAACTTATCATAGTCATGTTTTCAATTAGAAAGATTCCGATGCCAAATTAAAAACAAAGATTGTTAATTCATATTATTATTACCACTGAACTTATCATATTCTATTTAAATCTAGTGCCTTATATTTCTTACTTAACCTTAACGATTTATTGACACATATCTTCGATCACGATTATATCTTCAACGCTTTTTAACAAGTCAAATTACCGATTTTATCGTATTTATTGCATTAGCACTCGCTCATTAGGATCACGCCATTTCACTTCCAACCAGCCATTAATAAGATAAACATCTCAAATGAAATCAAATGGTACTTTAATGCCCCCATTTAGAGTTTAATATAGCTTGAAAGTGGCAACAGAGTAATGATGTTACACTTTGATTGATTCTTAACTCCTTTGTAATTTATGAGAGCCTGGTACAAATTTGTATGTAATGTTTTCATAACACCAATTTCAAAGTGTTTTATTGTTTTATCGATATAAATATCGATACGGCTATGTATAAAAATAGTAAAGTCTCATATCATTGTACATAAAACGTGCCTTTGTAATGAATGATAATTATAATATTCCACTACAAATATCCATTCAATAGGTTGCATACGTTGTGCAATATTTATTATTAAGAAGCTCTATTTCCGCCCTTTTTTAGGGTTCCGTAGCCGAATGGCAAAAAACGGAACCCTTATAGTTTCGTCAAGTCTGTCTGTCTGTCCGTCCGTATGTCACAGCCACTTTATTCTGAAACTATAGGCATCACATAGCTGAAACTTGGTAGGTAGGTGTATTTTGTTCACCGCTTTCCGATTCAGATACAAAAAGTAAGAAAAAAAAATATTTAAGGGGGGGCTCCCATACATGAAACTAAAACCTAAAAATTTTTTTTCACTCAAACCTATGCGTGTGGGGTGTCTATGGATAGGTCTTTTAAAATGATGTTGAGGTTTCTCAAACAATTTTTTCTAAAAGTGTAAGGTTTGAGATATAGACGCTTCCAAAGTGGTAAAATGGGCGTCCCCCCCATCTAACTTTTGAACTAAGAAAGTGAAAATTTTGAAAAAAATATATGATGTAGATCTCAACAAAAACTTGCAACGAAAATTGGTTTGAAGGAGATCGAACCAGTAGTTTTTGAGATAAAGCACATTTTTATCAACCGCAAATATAACTTTGTCTTTCATACAAACACTATGAAAAACAAAGTTATTTTTGCTGTCGCAATATATTGTGATGTTTTCGTTAAGTGAAAGTAAGTGGACCCTGAATTCAGTTAAGGGTGGCACGGAACCCTCAGTGCGCGGGTCCGACACGCACTTAACCGGTTTTACTTCAAAACGCAGTAATGTTATTTTTGTTTTTGAGATTTGTATTAAAATGTTATTTTTTTTATCAAAAGTTGACAGTAAGACATTTTAGAAAATAATGATCACTAAAATTGAGTTATCGATATGATTTTTGTTAATTATTCCATCACTAAACACATAATTGCACTACAGTGTTTAGTCACGGAGCATACAAGTAGGTTGTAAATGGATTACACATAACTAGTTATGTTATTGTTACATACTTGCAATTATGAGGTGCAGTTCGTGCTAGTTGTGTTATGTAAATCTTCTGAAAAAAAAAAACACCATTTTACAATGTTGCACTGGGTCCACTGTTTATTTCAATGGGTATTTTTTAAAAATCATTTTGGACTAATCATCCGTAATTGGTAATTTCCATTTTTTTATTTATTTCTTTTGTAAAATTGTCGGATTACCCATGAACTGTAAATAGGCGTCCACACGGTGTCATTCTGAATTTTTCCGTACTCTTGCTCAAGGATATCACACTTTTCTTGACAAATCTATCTAGAGGTATATAATTAAAATGAATTGCTATTTGTGTTAGTCTCGCTAAAACTCGAGCACGGCTGAACCGATTTAGATGATTTTAGTCTTGAAATATTTGTGAAAGTCCAAGGAAGGTTTAAAAGGTTCAAAATATAGGAAACGGAGACGGGGCCGCGAGGGCAACGATACGAAGTTCGCTGGGATCGCTAGTAAAAATAGAAAAGTTACATCAGTGAAGAGTTCTGACGTCACGTAAGGCACACACCGTGACGGTGCCGCTCTGATACGTACGACTTTGAGATGACCCCGTGTCAGAGCTTACTGTAACTTTACGCGCCCAGTCGACTGTGTAAACTGGCCTTTAGGTGCGGTTTCAAGCGTGGCTGTTTGTTTACAATCCGTAGAGGCTATATGTTTTTGAGGCTTAATTTTTTTTTGGGATAGCTGTCCTTTGACATTGCAGGGATATTAAACATAAATGTACCTAGATGTGGTTATGTGTATATTGAACTTCATCTTTTTAATCTCAAACGGCGTGATTTGAATCAAATTAATTAAAACTAACTTTTACGATACTGGAAATGGAGAAAAAGCATAGTTTTAGTATCGTAGATCAACTTCTAGGAGAGTGTTAAGAAGAGCCATAATAATAGTACAGGAAATCCGAGAACAGCGCGGACCACAGGTGATCGTCGGGTATAAATTTAGAATATCTCATCAAAATCTAAAAAGTCATCTTCATCATTATTATCAGGTAAACGATGTCCACTGCTGAACGTAGGCCTGCCCCACAGTTTTCCACATCGACCGGTTGTGGGCGGTCTGCATATTGAAAAATCTTGTAAATTGGTCTTTTCATGAAAAATTTTAAAGTTGCCTAACTGTAACTCAGAACTTTTTTATCAAAAAATCTTTATCAAACATTACGGAACTTCCAAAAGTGGCCGAGATGAAGATTCGCGATAGCCGGGCACCGAACCCCGGACATGACTACACCCGTCCAGATAACGAGCACAATTGAATCAAGCGCAGATACGCATCGCCACTGAACTTGCAGCCACTGGAAACGGCCTCCGTGGTGTAGTGGCTGAGCACGCTTGTGGTCCGCTCCGAGGTCCCGGGTTCGATTCCCGGTCGGGTCAATGTAGAAATCATAATGTTCTACATTGCCTCGGGTCTGGGTGTTGTGGTACCACCGTTGTACCTGATGATGACCATAATACAAGGGCATTAGACTAGCAGCTACTACTTACTTTGGGATCAGACAGAGCAATGTAATATGTGATTTGTGTCAAATATTAGTCCAATATTAATTTGTCCAATATTTATTTTCTGACTTGAAATTAAATACTTCAAAACAGCTCTGAGTCTTAACTCCTAGATGTTCTAAAAATAAATTACATTACATTAAACTGGAAGCCAAAAGACAAAGTATGGGTAAGAAGTGTAAAATTATTTATTTTAAACCCTCACATCCGAACGAATCATCATTTACCGAAGTTACAAAAGGCTAAATAAGAAATCAGGCTAGTTCCTTAAATAATTAGGTAGTAATTGCTCATTTATCGATAGTTTCCATTCAGCTACAAAGTTTCACCAATTTTAAAATCAAACAAAACTACCAACGAAAATTCAAATTTAATTACTAAGTGTAATCGTTTCACTCAGTTTTCCTCAGGCAATTTAATAACTTAATTAACCAACGAAGTTAGTTACCTATTTTACATCTTTTCTATAATAGTCTAGATTCTCCGTTTATATCTTAGCATTACCAATTCTTATTCGAAATATTATGAACGTTCAAGATACCACTTCCAGATTCTCTATACATCCGTGTTCTGCACAGACAAAATGCAACCAGAATTGATTATAAGAATGCTTTTGTGTTTATCCACGTCGAACGGGGCCCGAAACCGATGCCTCAAGTTCATATAACGGATATAACTGTAGTATCCTGTAATTTGGCCTAATCCCTGTCATTACCGGCAATATGGTGTTGTCTTGATTGTTGTTTCTACGATGATTTGGCCTGTTCAAAGATTTGCCATTTGATATGAAACAGACATTCTATATATAGTTGAAGATGTGGCCCATGGTGTGGCATTTACATCAATAATGATACGTAATAGTGTAGTTAAATGTAATGAATAGGTGGTTAGGACGAATTCTTATCTATTGGAAATGAATACTGTCATTAGAAACTTTCTTTAAACCTATTGTCGAAGTCGAACTGATAAGCCAAACTCTACGATACCGAAATGACATTCAGGACAAAAACGAAATATACCTACGCGATAATCTATTTGGGTTTTGGCAGGTAAAAACTAGTTCACCGTATCGGAAAGTACCAGGCTGACATAAAAAGCGAGGAGATAAACGCTATCAGCGCATCCGGGTGTTTTCACTTGAACGAACAATCGGCTGACGTGTGAACTTACCACGTCGTCATGTGTTCCTGGTACTTCAAACACTTTCTACGGCGGATAAAAATAGAGCAATTATGTCATTTGCCGGCACAAGTACAAATTATGGCGGTGATTTGACATCAATATAGAAGTTATGTGTGTATTCATTGTTTTCATTAAAATAAGCTCCAAGTGCACTGACGATTCTCTGTGGCTTCGTCTTTGCTAGCAAGGCTAAAAAATGCTTAGATTCGTATCCAATTACGTGGGATATATTATACGAAAGAGGTATCGTGATATTTTGAGGTTCGCCATTGTCAGGTTAAAACAACATAAGTCTGTAATTTGTACTTTTATTACCACACTAAACATTTAAGAGAAAGCCACAGAATACATGTAGGATATTGCAAAATCTGACGTATTAGGACAGCCACGACGGGAAAAGCTTAATAGAAATAACTACATGTCGTCGTTAACTACGTGCTTACAAAAAAGGCGTCGCACAGAGGCCGCGATGCAAGTGTACTAAGCTCGGAATGTCTTATACATGTTGCGGCTAAATTGAAAGGTTAGATGAATCTGTGTAATGGTTGACATTTTATTCCTTTGATAGAAGCTAACCCCTCAAGTTCTCGTACGTAGATTACGCAAGTGTCTAACACCACCTCAAATTGAGTAACACCCTTTAATAAATTTTCCAATTTACTAAAAGTTATTAGTTAGTAGTTAGTTAGCTCCTGACTATTACGCCGGCCGTCGCGGGTTCGAATCCCGCATGGGGCAAATGTTTGTGTGATGAGCACGAACATTTGTACCTAAGTCATGGATGTTATGTATTTAAGTATTTATGGGAGACGCCCCCGTCATAATCGTTGTCTGGTACTTCGTAACACAAGGAAGAAAATTCTTTACCACGAAACCAGACAATTGGTGTGTTGTCTGGCGCATATTTATTTATATTTATTATTATTTATGTTATTTTAAATTTTGTCTAGATTTTTTAAATTATCGGTTGCAGCACTTTTAGAATTTATTTCAGTTTTTATGTGTTTTGTCACCATACGAACTTGCACTGTTTAAAAGTTAAAAAAAGCAACTGTGTCAGAGACAGTGCTTTAAAAAAGTGCAATTTATAAGGTACTGCACTTTTTTTTTGACCTCACGAGGAATATATTTAATGCATTTATTGATATAAACATTCAAACTTAAATTACCATTAGATAATATTCATTATCTAATAAATTATTTATTTAAATCTATAACCTTGGTACCTCAAAACATACAAACAAAATTATTATTCCCATGGTTAATAATGAAATTACGCAAATTAATTTACGCGCTGCATTTGACGTTGTAAAATGGACTTTGCTTTAATAATGACAAAGTACAAAAAATATTGTTATTTGCTTGTTTCGCAGCCTGTCATCAAAATGTTTACCGAAATTACCATTGAACTGTAGCACAGATGCAATCATTTATTTGTTAAACTGTTATTGGACACGCAAATCTATTTTTTTAATCTTTGTATTTTTATATTTTGTTTATACATATTATTTTATTATTATTCTTTGATTTTTATTCAACAGGACTTACATTTTCTCATACCAAGTAATATTTTAAAAGCGAAACTGTATACTCTACATTTTGAATTTATGTTTGACATAATGGCCGAAATTATTTTGATAATATCCTTACATGGAGATTTGATATTTGGGCTGTGAAAACGGTTTTCTTTTCAATAAAATTAAGGGATTTGAAAGTGGTACGGGAAATCCAATATTTTAAGTTTATTAACGTTTATGGACATTAACGTTTATTGATTTTGTCGAACACTTCTATAATCCACGACTATTCTCAGGTTAATTCTGATTCCGCAACAATTTTGGACTCTATTTGTATACAGATAAAGATAACGAATGATTATAGTGTCACTGTATTCATGAATACGAATACAGTGAAAGGCGACGTGTAAAGAGTTCAAGGCAGATAAGTCAAGTTGGAGCTATCACTGTTACTTAATACTAAAGCATTTGTATTGGTCCTCAAAATAGACGGGGATAGATTGTCCTAAATTGCAACTTACAAATTGGTTATACGTTTTGTCTTAAATCTAATAACACACACAACAATACATATACCTAGAATGTCCGCTTGAATGTTTTATCTAAGCTATTATGTGCACTTATAGAAATGTCATATTAAATCGGCCAAGTGCGTTAGGCTCACGCACCAAGAGGGTTCCGTATAAATCAATTGTTTTACGCTTTCGCCGTGTTGTTAATCAGGTATATACCTACTTTGACCTTAGCCAAACATCAAAAGTGATACTTTGAATATTTTTTTACGTTAGGTATTTTAATATATTTTTTTATTTATTTTAATAATGACAAACAAGAAAAAATTTAAACTAAGACATGCAATATATAAAATAAGACTAACGTATTCAAAAACGAAACCATTTCCTTGTGGTAAGGAGGCTATACTGGCTGCGTTGTCGCGTTGGATAGCTATGCTAATCCTTTGAGCTAGGAACCAGCCATTATTGGCCGTAAGAGAAGTTAGTTTTGGCGAAATTTGTCTGAACAGCAATTTACCAGAAGGTCACGGCCCAAAAAAAGTTTTTTTTTACGTTTGCAAAAATGAGTTGCAATAAAATTCATCATAGAAGTAAATTGTGAATGTTCACAACAAAACACTTTTCCCTAACACCTACTGTTAATAGTTTCTTATCTTTCAAACATGTGTAAAGATCCCAATCTACAAGTAAAACTATACAAAGCTATGGAGAGTGACTTTCTTCAGATCGCGTGCTGGTAACCCATGTTGCCATAGTAATTAATCCGTTCCCAGGTTTGCTCTCTAGCTTAATTGTTTTGTTAATACTAACTTAGAGTTAAGCTTTGTTGTGGAAAGTTAAATTTTAGACAAGTAGGTAATCATTGAAATAAATAAAGAGGGTTGCACGAAGAGTCTACCAAGCATTAACCGTAGGTAGCGCAAAAGCCAAAAGTAGGTCAAAAAACGCATTCGATTCAATATAATATTACCACTTTTTGATGTCGTGACTTCTATCGCGAATATTTTGTCACAATAAAAACTTTATATCATTAAATGTACTGAAAAAGCTTGTTTATTATATGGCAGATTATAAAAAAAAATACTTGGTACAACCACTGTAGACATTCACGTCACAAAATTACAAATGAAAAAAGTCAAGACTTGGACCAAACTTCATACATGACTACCTTCTTGACTGGTGGAAGCGGTCAAAGTCACAATGATTTTGTGCGATGATAACTGCAGAAATTGATAACTCAGTTTCAGTTCGGAAGTTATCTGGGACCACGGGAGTGGCCCCCGCAAATCCTAGGCGCAAGGGCACAAAAAGAGACATTTCCCGAAGTGTTTCGTTGATTTTTATCTTGTGTAGGTATGATTTGTTTATAAACATACGCGCGACGTCTATAAATAATTCTGATCTACAATCTACCAATTTCAAAACGTGCTATGAACAAAATGTTACAAAACTACAAGATGAACCGATATCGATACAATCGACAAACTGACATGATTCGCAAGTAAAAAATGCAAACTCGCTTCCCATCACTGTTTCCATAGATAAACAATGGGTTTCGACAGGGTTGCCAACTTTACTTTAATAGCAAAGTGGGTTTATGATCCTATTTTATTTATTACAGTTTTATAGCCTATAGACTTTCCCGATAAATATAACACAATTTTTTTTTTCAAATTCAGTACTTCCTCAGCTTAGAGCGCGTTCAAACAAACAAACTCTTCTGCTTTTTAAGTTAATAAGTATAGATGTTTATAGCTGATGAATTTGAAAGTCATCTTGACATGGTTTTCTGTACATATTATTAAAAGAAAGAAAGAAACAAAGAAAGAAATAAATAAATGAAACATTGAGAGATTAGGATTACAGAATTTAAGAGTAATTTACTTAACACGTTCCGGGACACTACTCCAGACACAATAGATGTTTTCACGCCTGTAGGCGGGCACTGTCCCGGAACGTGTTAAAGTCGGTAAGTAGGCTTAAGTCGAAAAGGCACTAGCTCAGCATTGGACTTCCGATTGGATTATTGAACGTCCTACGGTTCCTAATAGTCTCAAGTTGAGAGCTTTTTCTTCTCTCTATGAGTTATTTGTGCATGCTCTACCTATTTCACCCTAATAACATTAAGTAAATCTCATATGTATTAAAAAAAAAGAACGAGTTGACAACCCTAAATCAAAGTTCAATGCGTAGGCGCCGCGTTGCAATACATCTGTTATGGCGTTATATTCATACCTTCTTGTTACGTAACACGGATGTACCTACTTAGGAAGGTCTGGAGGTTTCTGATTTTGTATAGTGACTGCGACGACTCAATAGTCGTTATTATTATTCAATAATAATGCTGTAATGAAGACATGGTGAAGCACAATCATATCTAAACGGGATTGCTACCATGTACCTAATTTTTAATGAGCTTCCGATATTTCGGTACCGTTGCATGGCCATAATCACGGAGTAGGTAACTAAAGAGATTTATTGTTATTGACAGACATTTAAAACAATATAACCACCAAGACATGTATATTTGTTTATTGTTTGTCTTTATTTCTTGTCAAAACTGCTGAACCGATTTTGATAAATATGGTAAAGTTTATTTTTTTGTTGGAAATCTCTTTGAAGTGGTGAAAAGACTGCTTAACTGTGCGAGACAAGCTTAAAAATAATAAGTAATTTTTTTGATCGATCTATATCGATTTTGATAGAGGTAACACGGCATAGTACCTCTCTAACTTGTGATTTTGAGCGTTTTAAACTAAGCCTGTGGCTATGGTTAATATGGCCTCTGATCACAAAGCACATCCACGCTGAAATAGCTAACAATAACAGTTACTAGTACTATACAGTCAGCACCAGAAATATCATACTGAAAGTTTTAAATATAAAAATACTTCGGCCGTAATACCCCGCAGGAGAATTACAATAATAATAATAATATAGCTCTTTATTTACAACACAAAATAAATTACAGTTTATAAGCTCAAAATAAATGTACAACTAAAATATTTATATTATTATAAAAAGCTAAGACACCAATGTGCTAATACGGGTGTAAGTAATATATATTATTCCTAATCCAAAAAGAGCTTCTTAGCTGCTAGTAATAAGTTTTAAAATAAAGCATAGTTTTTTCCGAAGCGCACCTGTGCCATGTACTGTGCATGATCCCATGTCATTTATAAAAAAAAATACTATGTCCAGGAATGAAGTAATCAAATTTTAAGACCAATATCTACAATATTTCATCGACGGAAATACCCCGAGGGGGTCAGTTCCAAAACCCGACTATAGAGCAGTGACTTTTATTTTATTTTAACGAAAATAACCTAACACCGTTTAAGTCCCACGTCGCCTAAGGGCTTGATTTTGATGTTATTTAAAAAAAAGGTGTGGTGTAACTAATACATTAAAAAAAACTCCTTTTTTATTGCTGAAAGAAGAAAGTAATGAGAAAGTAAAGGTAGCTTAATTAGGCCTATTTAATGTGGTCTAAAGTGTAAGTTTAAGAAAATGAAGTAAGTATAGTTCTTCCTTAATTTGTTAGCTCTATATTGTTTGACCCGAGTGTACAAGGTGCGTGTCAAATCGCGCGATGATCCCGCGCGTGCGCCGATTGCGAAATACTGCGTTGCGCAACCGCGGCTTCCGTGGATCATTTGCTATAGCTATAGTTGTGGTGGACACGACCACAGATCGGAGGAAAAGGTTAGACAGGTCATCTCCAGGTATGACTGGTAAAAAATGCCATATGGCGTTAAGTCCACCTTTTGTACAGTTTTTGGTTGTGCAATAAAGTATAAATAAATAAATAAATCTCCAAATGCTATGGATATTCAGCTCTTATAAACTAACGGCCTGTTCCACAATGTCCTAATAAGTTCTGCTTAACGATATCTGTCCAATACTTTATACAAAATGTTGTTTTTTATTTGAATTATTCGTTGGTTAGTGCTTATTGATGGTGGAACAGGCCCATATCAAATAAGGAACGTCAACGTATCAACTTCTCTTCCCGGGACGATTTGTACGCTGCGAAGTTTTGATCACTTGCTTTAGTTACCTGTAGCCTGTAGTATGCAATGGACACGACCGCATCATCATCATCGGCTATAAGTAGGACGTCCATTACTGTTTAAAAAATAGTCTTCCTCCACTTGTTAAAAACAGGGATTCTAAAAAATCCTGCTAATTTTATAAATGTCAAAGTTTGTAAGGTTGGATGGAGGTATGGATGTATGTTACTCCTTCACGCAGAAACTACTGAATGGATTTTAATGAAACTTTACAATCATATAGTTTATACACTGGAATGGGAAATAGGCTATAATTAATAATGATATTTAAAGAGATACAATATTTACGTGGGTGATGCCGCGAAAAGCAACTAGTTATCTATATTAATGTAACTTATTAACCATCTTTTGCCTTAATGTATTTGTCTGCTCTTAAAATATGAAGTGTTCAAATGAATATGAATATAAAAGACTAACTGCCTTACCACAAATAATTAAACAAGGTTTCGATCGAACACTGTTGAAATATTAAATGGCTAGTATAAAATAAATGTCAATCATGACAAATGACATAAGGGTGACATACATTTTATTTAGCCGCATTACATTTAAACAGTTAATCAAACCTTGTTTATTTATTTGTGGTAAGGCCGTTAGTTTCCAGCCCATTCAACTTCCATTAGGGAACTCTTTTTTTTAAAGACTCCTCTACGGCTAAAAGTGGATGTCTTAAGCTCCATAGTGTATGGTTATGGGCCCGTATCGCAATCCATATTTACGCGTGTCAAATCGCAATGCGCTCGACTCGCGCGATTACGAAATATGGCCGCTACTGTCTATATTGCACACTAAAATAGCTCATGGGAAATACATGATGGCTCAAAAAACAGCTCATTCCAAGTTTTGACAGACGTAAATAAATAAATAAACAAATGTTACGAAAATTGTGTTTTAGGATCTAATCCGTATGGCATATTTTTAATTCGCCAAACTTTAATTTAAATTGGTAATTGTGATTGTTTGTAAATAAAAACAATAATTATTAGCGTTTGCTGACGACTTTTTCCGCGTTAATTTATTTACTTACTCCCATCTGACTCGTAGCTTAGATGTTATTCTGACTAAAATAAAGATTTATACTCAATTCTAATTTAGCAGTTAGTGCGTGAAATAGCAACAAATATCTAGGTACATGAACATACGATAATATAAGCAAAATTCAAAATAATCGACCTTACTTTATCTGCTTTCATCTCTTTCATTTACTCTACTAACCTTTCCCCAGGTAAGTTCATCAGCACAATTATTCACGTATCTATGGTCAATCAGTGAGCTGCTCGCATCGAATCATAGATCAGTAACATTGAGTACCTTCCGTGTAAACAATAGTGGTCTTACACGCACGACTGACGATGGATGCCAAAGATTCAAAATGTTTTAGAAGATGTGTTGGACTTTACTGCCTACAGATGCGACAATCTGATAAATTTTGATGCTGAGTGGCTATTTTTTTCTAACTTTCTTTTCTACAGAGATGCAAAAATAAAGGATAACATTTTTATGTTATCCTTGTAATTTTGACATCAGCCATTATTACATCCAAGTAATCGACACAATTGGATGAGATGATTTTTTTAAAATATTTGTACAAAATATTTTTATTTTCATCATCATGAAATCATTGATGTTAATATTATTATGAGAAACAGTTAGAAAACATAGAAACAACATTTATTGAAAGGAAACGAAAAAAGAGAGGCTTAGAATAGGAGGAGAAATAGGCAGGGCGTTTGACGTTATTTTATTTATTTATTTATTTAAAAACTTTATTGCACAAATAAAAGTGTACAAAAGGTGGACTTAATGCTAAAAGCATTCGTTATTATGTTTATATACTTTGCCTTCTACACCCCGAAATGCAAGACTTTTAC
The DNA here is from genome assembly GCA_963584085.1 of Pyrausta aurata. Taxonomy (NCBI): domain Eukaryota; kingdom Metazoa; phylum Arthropoda; class Insecta; order Lepidoptera; family Crambidae; genus Pyrausta; species Pyrausta aurata. Next base: position 6,673,746 of record OY757274.1, read on the forward strand.
TCTTTGACCCATCAACGTTTTGTCGTTCCAAATGTCTTTAATGTTATGTAACAGCGATATTAGCACACGATTAGGAATGTTTACGTTCTACTTGTCACAAAAACCGTCACGGAATAGCTTACGACATGTGAGGCGAAAATGGTGATAGTACGAACAATCAACTGGAAAATGGGCACGCTTTTTATTGTATAATTGGTTTGACTAACTGACTTTTCAACTAGGTGTTCTAAGCAGCTTCGCTTGAAAATTTTTGGTTAAATAAATCTGGTTAAATTCACCAAAAACGGATCAGCCGATTCAGCGTTAAAACAAATGAATTGGGTTACTGATCCGAAGTGGCGACCAACAAATGACGGTGCTGCTTAGAGGCAAGCTGTTGTTTTGTAGAAAAAATATATTTTGACGTCTTGAAATTACCACATTGCTGATCGCTAACTTTATGTAGCTCTGTCTGTGCCTATATCACAAACTAACATCCAGCCTGACATTTATAATATGTACTAATATTAATTAAGAACACTCATAGGATTTATTTAGACTGTAATGGAGTTCTATTCACGTGGGAGAACATGACTGTTTTTTGAACTAGCCAACCTAAAACATGAGAAAAACGCAAAAGTCAAACTGCAATAAAAACCATAAAACTCATTGTTTAAATTGACAAGGCAATGTGAATCACAGTGTTTGATTTAAAGATGATGTTGTCAGATCGATCGTGCTTCGCTAGATCATAACGGTTTTTATTATCTTGAAAGTCATTCGACTAAGGGAAATCCAGATTGGAATCAGTTTATTATTTTTTGGGACTAACTGTATCTTTTGAAAAGACATGTCAAATAATAAAGGAGGTTGCAGTCTTTGTCATAATAATTGGGGCGGAATGTCTGAAAAATGTGGATGAATTTAGTAAGGCTAATAGAATGAATGTTATATAAGATAAAATAAGAAACCAAAAATTGCTTACATTTTATTTATCTAATAAGAATAACACTGTAAATGTTAAGACATTTAAAACCAAACATGTATTTTAGTTTCGTTGGATTTAAAAAAAAAATACAGATCGAGCCTTCTGCGAATAGAGGTTCCCAACTACCCTCATATACCTACCTATTTAAAGTCCTTTTAATACAACAATATCCAGACACTAAGCCACCTTAAGGTTAGCGATAATCATCTCTAACTAATAACAGCTATTAAAATTACTATTTTTAATGGCTGTTAAATTGAGTCTACATTCAGCCATAGCCTTAGGCTTTATGGCTCACTTGAAGTTAAGTATTATAGGCTTATTCGTAATATTTGCATGTAACACAGTTACATCACTCATTCTTAACAGAACACGGTGTAGACCGACCTTTAGCTTTGAGATATAAGCCCTAGGTAATGTCTAAGCAAATGCCCTGGATTAGGGGCAAAGTAATATAAATCTTAAGCAGAGGATATAGAGTAGGGTTCAGAATGCGTTGTGCGGAGAAAGCTAGGTCTGATGTACGGCAGATCTTTGATAAATAGTCCAAGAGGCGGATAACATTTTGCTGGCGTGCACAAAAAGCTGACTTACTAGAATTAACACCCAAATATACCCACAAGCAAATAAATTCAATTCAATTTAGCATGTTTTAATTTTTGAACGATTTGTAAAAAAACTTTTTTTTTGATAAGACACACTGATGTTACTCATTCAAAATATTATGGCAAGTTGCAGTTTTGCAGAGTGACAGAAATAATAGTTTTAGATGTTTATTTATCAAGTGCCTGATTACGGGGGCTAAAAAATACTTTCGATACCATGAAAAATACTCTTTTTTTAGACTTATTTTTTTTAATGACTTATTCAGTGTTTTCATGTGCGTATATATTTTACGTTGCCTGAATGATGTCTGAAAGAGATTCTTATGTGTAATAAGACCCGTATAGACTACAAAAACTTTGTTCACATCCTAGTTATAATCGGTGTACATTAGTGCTATAAAGTTAATCCATGTATCCATCCCTGTATAAAGCTTACTACAAAGATTTTAGCTTCAACACATCAAAATTATGAGTGTCATTTTCGCACACCATCTCCTGGACTACAACTGAGCTTCCCGGTCTACTCCACGCAAATTATTATCACTGTGTGACCTACGGGCGCGGTGGTTGCGTCACCTGCCCTCTCGTATCTGGGTTCGGTTACTCGGCTAGCCATCGCATTCTTACGCAGATTGAGATCTAGTATAGTTAGATGCTAGTTAGTTTTTTAGGGGAGTCGGTTTTACTGCGCGTTTATACATATACAAAATTTAATAATAGCTTTCATAAACATAAACGAAAAACTTTGAGAACCATTTTAACCAAACTTGGCACTGGTTATAGATACATATACTTATGTAAGGGTATGTTCCCACGACAGTCCAGCTTTGCGGACTCAACCATTTACTGGATCCCGCAAAAAGCTCTTGTGTGTTCACACACGGCTGCATCCCGTTTGTTGCGACTGTCAATTGAGTCTTGTCAGCTCCTGTCAGTGTCATGATGTCTATCTCGCTTGCACGCGTGGTAGTTTCTGTGTTTGAGCATACTGTTATTTTAGAAGTCTGAACCTGAGCCCTATCTTAGAACTGCCTCGGTGGCGCAGCGGTTAGAGGGTCGCATTTAAAAGCGACGGCGGCCAGAGGTCCTGGGTTTGATTCCCGGGTCAGGCTAAGCTTTTATTATTTTAGAAGCTGCAAGTGGGACAACTTCTATGGAAATACTTCTTCTTGTATTGCTGGTTTCCGCAAACCGTAACTACAATCAGTATGACATTTCTTCAATCTGATGGCAAGACTTTGTATCAGGTAGTTATGGAACTACACTTAGTATTTTGTGTTTAACTTGTAACTTTACGATGCTGATTGCAATGTCAACCTGTCGCATTATTTATCCTAAAACAGCAAACGGTGGTCGTGAGAGACCTGCAATCAGTGGGTGGTTCATGTCAACAGACTCTGGTTTTTAGGGTTCTGCAACTCCCACGTATAAACGGCACTTACGTTACTCGATTGATTAGCATTGGAGTCCGCGTCGTGGTAGTATTTTGAAAGCTCATACATAAGTCACATGCTGATTTTTACAATATGTATATCTAACTTCCTTCTGTAGCTAACGATTTGAATAAAGTTGACCATTTCTCCCAACTGCGAAAGTGTGTACATTTGTATTATATGTTTAATTTAGGACGTCAAAAAAGCTGAACCGATTTCGATGAATTGTTGCATAGAATAAAAACATGACTTGGCCTTCTTCATCACTTACGGAAATTCATCACTTGGAAGCACAGAAGACGTCTAGACAACCTTGAATATGAATCTACCTTCTATTATTTTCTGACAATATGACTATGCAGAACCCTCGGTTCGCTTGTCCAACTCGCACTTGGCCGGTTTTTATTGATGCAGTTTGTATTGCACCGTAAATAAAGGAGAGTGGGCAGAAGTGTTGTCTTACATGCTTTTATGCAATGCAGCCCGTTTTTGGAGGAATATGTTGAATGACAGCAAGTGAAGTAATAAGTAGTATGTAATGTTAGTATGTAAATATGTATTAGATTGGTATGTTATGTACATTATGTATACTTGTTTCTTGCGTGTATTGCTGCATTTAAATTATAATATTGATGTAGCTATGGAATGGACGCTACCTATTAAAGTTTTATATAAATTGCACTTGTAAAAAGACAACTGTGAACCTGTGACAGACGAGGAATTGAACCCCGTGTCTTACGCTATCCGGGCGTATGCCTATACCACTCGGCCACCGTCACATTAACAAGCCTGTTGAATTTTGCAAGCGCTTTCTTTTAATGCGTAGGCTGCTTATTAAGTTTGTATGGTGACAAAACACTATAAAAAGTTTTACCTCAGGACCCAAGCCTCTTTAAGGCAAGAGTGAATAAGTTGCTACTGAGCACATAAATGCACTACCCTAGACCTCATCTACACCTGACATGAGGTGCGATCGAGGTCAAATATTTGGTTAACCATATATAAAATAAATATAAAATATATATCATAAATTGTTAAATACACTGCATAAATGCAGCGTAACAATTAAAAACATTAGTTTTAGACGAACATACATTAACAATTTCAATAAATTTTTAGGTAATGTAATTATTGTGCTTAAGTTTTGCTTAGAATAATTGAGCTATTTTGAATCAAGTAATAATGCCTTATTATTAATTTCACTCTTACTTATTATTTAAATAGCATTAACCTAGACCAATTTAAAAACAAAAACAAACACAATTCTTCCAAATTTAAGCAATTAATTTAGGCATAAAGTTAACTTTCGAATATTTTAATTTATTCAACACTTAATTAACTTGATAATGATTCAGAATTATTTAACTAATTTTACTTGTACTAAAAACAAACATTTACATTACTTCCGGCATAATAAACAAGGTTGTTTGAAAACACAATAATCATCAAAAATAATTCATAATAACAAAACAGTAAATGCCCTATGTTCAACAGTGGACGACCTTTGGCTATTAATTATGAAAAATAAATAAATATGCGCTAGACAACACACCAAATATTCGATTTTCTCGTGAAAATCAGTCAAAATTCACACGGCAGTGATATAAAGAAAGATAACTCAATTTTGTTACAACTCGAAATCAATATTTTGCGTGATTTTTGTTGACTTTAAATTGATTTTCGAACAAAAATCACTCGGAAAATTGCGAGTGATTAAAAAAAAGAGCTACTGAACTAAATGTTTTTATTTAGAATAAATGTCTATAAACCTAATATTACGAGTGAATTTCGTTCGACAGCGTTTTTTTTTCTATGACTTTGAATTCATCTTCAAACGAAAATCACTCGCCATCTTGAAGCGAGTGATTAAAAAAAACCGGTTAAGTGCGTGTCGGACCCGCGCACTGAGGGTTCCGTGCCACCCTTAACTGAATTCAGGCTCCACTTACTTTCACTTAACGAAAAATCACAATATATTGTGACAGCAAAAATAACGCTGTTTTTCATAGTGTTTGTATGAAAGACAAAGTTATATTTGCGGTTGATAAAAATGTGCAATATCTCAAAAACTACTGGTTCGTTCTCCTTCAAACCAATTTTCGTTGCAAGTTTTTGTTGAGATCTACATCATATATTTTTTTCAAAATTTTCACTTTCTTAGTTCAAAAGTTAGATGGGGGGGGGGACGCCCATTTTACCACTTTGGAAGCGTCTATATCTCAAACCTTACACTTTTAGAAAAAATGGTTTTAGGAACCTCAATGTAATTTTAAAAGACCTATCCATAGACACCCCACACGTATAGGTTTGAGTAAAAAAAAAAATTAGGTTTTAGTTTTATGTATGGGAGCCCCCCCTTAAATATTATTTTTTCTTACTTTTTGTATCTGAATCAGAAAGCGGTGAACAAGATGCACCTACCTACCAAGTTTCAGCTATGTGATGCTTATAGTTTCAGAATAAAGTGGCTGTGACATACGGACGGACAGACAGACAGACAGACAGACAGACAGACTTGACGAAACTATAAGGGTTCCGTTTTTTGCCATTCGGCTACGGAACCCTAAAAAGAGCTCCAAACTGCGACTGCTGACTGGCGGGCTCATAGCCCCCATATTGCATGGATCTATCGGGAAACGGTTCATAGTTTTCTTGGTCCAGTCCCTGGAGGTCAATTCTCGTGCAGTTCGTATACGAAAAAAGTTCAACGATCGAATTTTCTTTTCAAAGACATACAGTTATTGCTGTATCCGGGTCACGATTTCTATGCATTTTGATTTCTTTTGTGCAATAGTTTCTTTATGTGGATATATCACTTGATTGTCGGTAAAACAGTGATACTCGTAATCGAATTACCACACGAAATAAGTTCGCTCATTCGAGAATCGGCCTCATGAAGCCCTATCTTTGAATCACTCGCATCAAGATGGCGTGTGATATTCATTGATTTAAGTAAATTTTGAAATGAAAACCAGTTGTAATCTACACAGGAAGGATTTGAAAAATCATTGTCCAATTTTGTGTGTACTCACGTCTATATTTCGCGTGGTTTTCGTTGATTTTTTATTCGTTTTCGAACGAAAATCACAAGCCATATCCAAACGAGTGATTCAAAAATAGAGCGCTAGGCATGGCCGATTCAAATCGTATATAGATATTGAAACATATATTGGATCAATATCGTGATATCCGATATCGCCCCGCATCAAAACTATATATTTTCAAAACACTATATTGCCGCATCGATGTGATACGATACGCCTCGATATTCATGATTTGATTCATAGATATTGGAATATCAAACCGTATTCCGATGCAATACGGTTTAGCTTGCGCTACGATACAGATATGATATGAATGAGAGAGTCTGTGTGCGAGTGAAACGGCAATAATTGGAGACTCGTAGGATTCTAAGCTTTAGGCGTATGGCAATAATGGTCAATTGAATACTTTCATGTGAATGTATGCATATTTTTAATAGACCTTATTTTGTCATCGTTAAGAAGCATTTTCGATTTGCAATTTTATTTTACTTTCTCTGACCTTTGTCCTTAAAATCATAGCTCCGGCCGGCTATGATTACCAACTAAGTAAACTACTTTAATTTATAAGACTGTTAGTTAAAGCATTTTCGATACAGTTAAAGTTCATAATCCAAACAGATTTAAGAAGAAAAACATTACAATGATATCACGTTATTTTTTTTATTTTTATTTAAAGACTTTATTGCACAAATTTAGTGCACAAAGGTGGACTTAAAGCTAAAAGCATTCTCTGCCAGTCAAACCTTTAGGTCATGCAGAAAGTCGGCAACGGGTGCAGTGAAAAAACAACTAATGAAAGTGGTAATACATATATACTTAGTATACATATAAACTTAAATAAATAAACTATAAAATTATATAAGTATACGTACATAAACACACTTAAAGCAAAAATACATATATAAATATATATATATATATACATATAATAATATTATGCAAGTATTGACTCTTTCAGAAATGTACGAACTTTATTCTTGAAAGACAACTTTGAATCAGTTCTTTTAATATCCACGGGAAGTGAGTTCCACAGCCGTGTTGCCGTCACTGTGAAAGACTTAGAGACGTACGAGGAGCGGTGAGCCAGCGTGCCTAACCGGAGGTTGTCAGATGAACGGAGAGAACGATCATGGGTTTGACATAGAAATGGAAACATATCTTGAAGATAAGAAAGGGAAGAGGGGTTATAAAGAATAGCATGTAGAACGTTATGATACGATATCACGGTATACTGTTTCAGAAAATATCGTTTTAGATTCAATGATACAAAATACGCATCGATACGCCAATATATAGTTTCAAAAATATATAGTTTCAATATCTGATATCGAAAATCGATATATAGTTTCGATACGGTATCGAAAAAATCAGATATTACACACGCCTATAGAGCGCCTGGTTATGGGCGACGGAATTCCCGTGCCTGTCTAAATCCACTCGAATCAGCGCGTGCGCAGCCTCTCGTTACTCTAGCCTAGAGTACAGTCGCACACGACATTTCACTGTCGATATACTTTGTTAATTTTAGGATTTATTAATTGATTTTATGGTTACAAAACTTGAAATAAGCATTAGAAAAATCCAATCAAATTATTTCCTGGTAGTACTTTGAGTGACTCGCTGCCAGAATTAGTACTAATGAGGTCACCGCTGCCTAACCAAATTAAGAGCCAAAATCGCTTGCACCTCGCGTTAATTGTCTTTTATTTGAGTGACGCCCATTTTTGGGTCGTAATATGCATGTGATTTTAAAAAGAACTAATGTGATCCCGGTGAAATAGTTTTCAAAATCGATCCAGAAGTTCCAGAGATTAGCTCTTACATACCAATAAAATCAAAAATTTTACCTTACTATTAATTCTAGTATAGACTATAGTTCTATCTATAGGCACTAATATATAAAATCTGAAAAGTTAGGTTTTTGTTTGAACGCGCTAATCTCAGGAACTACTAGACCGATTTGAAAATGTATTTTTATGCTGGATAGCTAATTAATCAAGGACGGCTTTAGGCTATAAAACATCACGCTGCGACGGGAGGGGAGGGGAGCAAACTCGAAACGGGTGAAAGCAGTCGTAGGGGACCGCTAGTCTATCTACTATATAAAAATAAGTCGGGTTTTCCTCCCTGACGATATAACTCCAGAACGCACGAACCGATTTCCACGGTTTTGCATTCGTTAAAAAGGTCTCGGGCTCCGTGAGGTTTATAGCATAAAACAGGACGGGACGGGGCTAGGGGCGAAACGAAGTTCGCTGGGACGGCTAGTACATCTTTAAATCTATTGATTGCCTATTGTCATGGACTGTACCTAAGGTCAGTCACCTCGCCAAACCGGACGTTCTGTGCTCTACCCGATTCCAATTTATTTTCGATGCAGATTATTGTGATATCCCGGAGATAACCCTAATTTGGTCCCTGAGTTATTTGCTGGTAACGGGAGGAGTTAAATTGTAAGTTTATTTGTCTGTCTGTAATCGTGTCGTGTATTAAAATCTCCAACTCATGGTCCAAATTAAACACAAGATGATTCGAAATTAAGTAGATATTAGTGCCTTCTTAAGATAGTGCAGAACTTACCTATTTACTCAGTTAAACCTTAAAAAATTACCCACGAAGTATTACATAGCTTTTTGATTTAGTTGAAACTTTTAAAAAGTAACATAAAATGTTGAATCGGTTTAATGAATTTCAGTTGTGTCATATCTAGATGTGGAATTTTTTTAATAGAAAAATAATAAAATAGTAAGTGGACAGCATAAATGTATGTATTTACGTAGTCCATTACTAATCTCAAGCTCGTAGTCGTAGTATAGATTACAAATACAAATACAAATATTTTTATTTGCCATTAAGTAGGGTACAGGTACATAGGATGTGATGTAGATTTGATATAAAGGTTTTTTAACCTACTTAGCCAAATGTTGTATTATTATATTATGTCGAACAAGGATCAACAATGATCGATAACTCAATATTATGCAAATAGTGACTGTTATAAAATGTTTGTGCAATTCTGCTCTCGTCTCTTAAATTCTGTAATCTTTCAAGAGAATATTAATAAACAGACCGAAAAACTCTCAATGTATAGAATTTTGTTTATTTAGGTCGAATAAAATCATTTTCTTTCTTTCTTTCTTTCTTTCCCTTGGTTCCTAGTTGATCAACATTACCTACGCAGCTTTTTGACAGTTATACAAAATAAAAGAGGTTCTATTTTATTTACTTCTAGCTTAAGCGTCAAATAGCTCTTAAAGTCCGTACGAAATTAGTGGCTTATGGTTATAATTGGGTTAAAATATTTAGATAGTGTAACTGAGACTTATATTCATATTCATATTCATTTATTCACTTCATAATATAACAGCAGACAATACATTTAGGCAAAAGGTGATTAATAAGTTACATTATAATGGCTAGGTTCCTACATAAAAAAATATCATGTTGTCCCCCAGAAATAGTATACATACATAAAGGTAACACAGTATTACTAACTTTATTACTATATGTATTTTTAAGATTAACATTTTTAATATTTTCCCAATACTCTCTCTTGATTAATATCTAATAGTTAACTATGAATTTATTCTCTTACGAACTGTCTCGGCGGCGCAGCGGTTAGAGGGTCGCATTTTAAAGCGACGGCTGCGCCAGAGGTCCCGGGTTTGATTCCCGGGTCGGGCCAAAAATATGTACCTGGGTTTTTCTGTTCAGAAATTCTCAGGGAAGCCCGGAGTTTGGAAGTTGGCGGTGTTTCACCCCCGTGCCTCGGAAAGCACGTAAAGCCGTTGGTCCTGCGCCTTATCTCTCTCCGGTCGTGTCAGATTGCTGTCCCATCGGGCTATGAGAGTGAAAGGAATAGAGAGTGCATGCACCTGTGTTTGCGCACACACTTGTGCACTATAATATGTCCCGCGCAGTCGGTTAGTCGTTGTGACTGGCCACCGTAGTCGAAATCGGCTAGGGGGAATACTACTACTACTATTCTCTTAGTCTCAAACTTGGGACCTTGTGTTTGCGAGAACCGGTGTGCTATCAAATTTTGCCAGTCCAATTTGCCAACACATTCCGAATGCTATTTCAATCAAAATCAGATTACAAACGTATTTATATTCTCTTATACATAAAACAACAGTCAAATATGTGAACAGTGTAGTAATATGTAGATTAGACTATCTTAAATAGCCGCTACCACTTAAGGCGGTGATCCAGTGAGAGAGATACGAATTCTCAATGTTATTCTAGGTTATATTTTTCAGTGAGCACAATTAAGTATGTTTGTCCATTTCAAAATTATATTTTATTTCTTTGAAAAACTGACACAATTACGGCTCCATTTACAAATCACTCGCATTTAGTCTAGTGCTATTTGCGATAATTTATATTTTCCGCAAGTAATATTCGTCGAGCAAGATGCAAGATGCAATCTTGCGTTTTTCAAATGGGCACCACAAATCTTTGATTTAAAAGATTTACAAAACAAATGTAAATCTTTTAAATCAAAGAGTGATTATCACAAAGAGTTAAACTTATGATTGTTTTATAATTTTTATTGTTGTAAGTAGTCCAGTCCGAAAACTTTTAGTGTGCTCTATGCATTTGAAATCTTACTTCTTAAATTATATCTCGTATATTCTGCAAAACTAAATAACAATACTGGTTGCAAGCATTTCAAAATTGAAACACTTTGATATTGTAAAGATGGCTACGCTAGACGAACCGAGCACGAGCGAAGCACGAGCGGAGCCATTCTCGGCTTCGTCGTTCGCGGCGTCAAGTCAAGTAAGTACAACGAACCTGCAACGATTACTTCCCTCGAACGTAGTAAATCCCTTTGTGTTCGTCAAAAAACCGACAACCGGCAGAACGCAAACGAGCACGAACGAAACGCTCGCAGCGTGCTCGTTCAAGGCTTGATGTAAGTCGGTCGTCATTAGACGAATTGTGTTCGGCTCGTGCCCGGCTCGTGATCGGTCGGTGAGCCTAGCGTAGACGCACCTTAATGATGTGTTAAATGTATCAACTGAGTCGCGCGTATCAAACTTTCAGTGTGTCACAATCCTAACCTTTTATTGGTCAATTTTCATAGCAAACACGGTATTAGGAGCTGCTCGAGCTTGTGACGACACAATACGCTATTAGCCTCATTATGAATCATTAAGCATTCGCTCTATTCATTAAGATTGTTCGAAACAAACATCTGGTGTGATGTCGAAGTTTGTCTTATTAACCCTTATTGTGTTCAATTGGTCTATGAAACCCAGGTTTATGTTCCTACTTTTTAAATATATTGAATAAATACCTGTATGCGGATTGAGAGCCCAAAACTCAAATCAACGTTTTAATAACTTAAAAGTTAAACTTAAACGCATACTAAAAGATATAAATTAGTTTGTAACACGAATGCTGGCGTTTGTAACACAATACATAAAAAATGGTAAAATTGGATCACACCCATTCACAGCTTTTATAGAGAAGCTCCCTGAAGCTAGACTTCCCACTTCCATATCTGGTGGCCGTTAAAAGTATTCACTGACCTGCGCCATGGTGAATAAACGCCACCATTAAATAAGCGTGCCCCTGGTGTTGGGAGGCAGCAACATTAGTACTGGCAGAAGGCTGAAGATATAGTATATCAGGAAAAGCTTTTGATTAGGCATAAAGAGGCGGGAGACCCCTGATTCTTTAAACTGCGATGTGGAAAGCTAGAGCGAAACCACCACTCTATGTTCCTAAATTAAAAGATAAAGGAAGGAAATCTCCACCGACTAGAGCTTAGCTCTTAAATTTGATGATGGCCTATACACAGCACAGATGTATAATAACGTTATCAAACTTGGAGAGAGCCTTACGAAGTATTCCACATTTAGACGGGTGTGGGAACCTACACCATGTAGACTTAATTGTAATTTTTGTTTCGATTGCTTAAAAGTTTCAATTTAGGTACTTAAATGCTAATAATATTATCTCCTTTTTTGGCTTTGAATATTTTTTCCAATAGAATTTGTTTGCTGTTGGGGTCGGATAGATCTTTGTAGACATTTGGCAGGTTAGGTCGTTTACACATAGCTTCGGTTGATAGCGTGAGACAATGTCATAAAATAAAATTTACATTTATTTCTCCTTAGTGTAAATACCAATTATAGTAACTTGATAATTTAATCACTTGCCTTCCGAGAATTTGAGTGAATAAGAAATAAAATAATGATGGTTAGCTAACTAATACCTAATTAGCTAAAGTCTATAGAATTTCATGTGAACCATGTCTGTTAAATGCGCAATTGACCATAAACTACCTAGGCCTGATTTTTCAATGTAAGATAAGAAATATTCGTCAAACAAAATACAACATGGCTAATTTAAAAAGTAACCTATTTGTCAGCAATCATTTATGTAGTTGTTTTTTTAATCAGTTGCTTTATATAATGTATCTGACTGTTATGTTTGAAAAATCGGCCCTTAAATGCATATTCTCTCGTTCGTTATCTTGCCTAACTTTAATAAGTTAAAACAGCCCAGCCAAACCCATCATAGCGCTAACAACAGCCAAGGTCGTTTCCTCCTAAAGGCCCAAGGGGTAGGGCTCCCAAACATTTCGTGTGATTGGGATAACATTATCAAGAATGAAAAAGATAAATGGTATCAGTGATTTGTTATTACTACGTATGGAGAAGCTATACCAAGCAAAAAATTTGTCTCAAATACAACAAGATTATGACGTACTCCTTGAAATTTGAATTCCGAATATTGAACCGTTTGTATGTGTTGATGACAAGTGGCGTCAATTTTATTCATGGCGCACAAGATTTGTTCGTCGTGTCAGTTCTATACGCTAGTAATACTCGTAGTAGATCAATGCATGGTATGAAATGATAAATTATTATTACGCTGTTGAAGTAATTAGGTCTTATATCATAGTTATTAAATTGTCTGAATGGACATGCCTGAAAGTGAAGTACGTATTAAAACGGGATAATAAGTATTTCTTCGAACAGTGTGATGCATACAGAACAATTTAGTACAATACAACACTTAACGAATACTTAAGCCGATGGCTATATTGCTGAAATGTCGTCATTTTTTTTTTGCGTGGACGTGCGTTGACAGCTTGTCAGTAGCAGACTAGTCTTTAGTATGTCATCAACAAAGTGCCTTCGATATGGAGTCTTAGGCCTCTTTCAAGGAGACGCGCTTTGTGTGGCACGTTCGGCGTGACCAAATTGGTTCCAGAAGCTTTATATGCGTAAAGATTTCAAATTCAATATTAATGAGAAGTGCTCAGTTAAGATGCGCTTATTTGCGACCGTGCCATGATCTTAAACAAAAAAATGGTATAAATCGACTCATAGATTAGGCAATCACAACCTAAACGGATTTCGCAAAGATTATAAACACCAACAAAAGTCTTTACTCTATTTCCTATAGTGCTCTGTACCAGTGAGAGTGTTACGGATCGATGGGTGTAGTTTTTGTGCGCAGGCGCAGTTCCTCGGCTCGTCGCGAGGAGCAAGGAATGTAGCTGCGACATTTTGACTTTTGACTAAATTTTTGAACAGTTTTACTTTGCGCTATGTAGCAAAATACGATTCTTAGCTAGTATAACTGACACGCGATGAACTTCCATGACTATCAAATGCGTGTGCTTTTGATTGTGAGTGCACGTTTTTGGCGGAACATGAGCCCACATAGGTGACCTAATAAATAAATAAAATAAATAAAGAAATCATTTATTCACTTTCAAAAGAACAATAATAAATCAAATGACTTAAAAATTAACATAGGTAAAGTAATTATTTTGCCTGAACTTGGTTTGACCTGTATCTCAGGCTAAAAAGACCTTACACAAAATAATATTGGGATCTTAATAAATTAACAATAAATTGAAACTACACAAAATAATGCTATAAGAATGAGAAGAAGACTGTAAAATAAAAATAATTTTTATTTATTATTATTTCAAAACTATGATAAAAACAATAAACGAATACCGTCAGCAGACAAACTATGGGTGATGGACTTAATCCGCACAAAACCGAAGGTAGCCCCAAAATGTCTTGAGAGTGAGAGTGGGGCGGGGCGGGGCGACGACCTTTATATGCGCGTGCGCTGTCCGTCAGCGCGAGTCGAATGAGTACAGTCAGCAGAAAAAATGTGGGTTTATTCAGCTTAATAATGATGGAGATTAGGCGGCAGACTGGGTTTCAGAATGGTAGGAACTTGGTTTATTATCGTATACCATGGTACTCGGCTACGGGACTAGACTAGACGACTAGAAAGCTCATTACCTATTATGATGTGAAAAGAAAAGAGATTAATAAAAATATAATATTTTTATGTAAGGGAGCGGATCACTAGTCTTTAAGAATTTGTGCCCCTAAGTTATATATACATTACAGTTACGAGTATTCGATTTAAATTGTGTAAACTGTATGTTAGTTATTTTATTATTGACATGGTAGGAAAATTTAATTTTTAATCTGTGGCCAAAATAACTCAAATGAATACTATTTCTTCTTTAGTCATACGTTTTTTTTTATAAAATAGCCAGACAATTTGGCCACAATTGCACTTGATGTAAGTGACAATTCGGCCTAAGTAAAAGGTACTTTCGATATAACTAGCATAAATTATGGAATTTCTTCCTCCAAAATAAATATTTTCCACGAGCTTCATTTTAATGTCAACCAATTTTAATTGAATCATCGTCTTCCCTATATAACAACGTCAAGAAACAATTTCCAACGCATTTTCTTGACCCCTCTGAACCCTAACCTTGGGTCAACTGCGAAACTATTTCAACATTCCCAGCCTTTTCATCTTTGTCACTCACTTGAAGTAAGAGTGAGATGAATTGATAGCCGTTACAATTAAAATGTATTGTATAAACTCTCAGGCCCTATTTCTGTAATCGATCGAAAGTCTTTGTATTGGCGCATACGACACAGGTTTCGAACATTCGCCTTTATTCGTCTCCGTTCGAGTCCCGCCCGTGCGCAATTTTTGGTTTCTTATTTCATCTTTTAAAAATTAAAATATGACACTGTGAGTGTGAAAAACATTCTAAACCATTCGTCTTTATTTTATAGTTTGACAGTTCAAGAAAATAAAATGACGTTCTCCTTGTCGTACCCGGCCACGGCGGTCACTCAGCTAAGATTTTATGCTATCAGCGCAGGACATATTATTTATAGTGATCAAGTTTTAATATTCCAATATTGATTGTAGTGACATTAAACACCGATTTTGTTTGCCGTTAAACATAAGCTCTCTTTTGTCGTTGTGGTTCAATGCGATCAAAATTCGAGCGCTCGCCTCGATCGTTGCAAAAATAGATCCCCTGACAAGGAAAACGTCGCTCCATGGAATCCCATAAAAACGTTGGGTTAACTGGACGACCTAACCTTTAATTAAGTCGCCGTTAAGCCAGCATTAAGGTCTTGGTAATAGGTTCACTGACGTCTAGTAATAGTCCCCCTAGCCGATTTCGACTACGGTGGCCAGTCACAACGACCAACCGACTGCGCGGGACATATTATAGTGCACAAGTGTGTGCGCAAACACAGGTGCATTCTCTATTCCTTTCACTCTCATAGCCCGATGGGACAGCAATATGACACGACCGGAGAGAGATCAGGCGAAGGACCAACGGCTTAACGTGCTTTCCGAGGCACGGGGGTGAAACACCGCCAACTTCCAAACTCCGGGCTACCCTGAGAATTTCTGAACAGAAAAACTCCGGTACATATTTTTGGCCCGACCCGGGAATTGAACCTGGGACCTCCGGCTCGCAACTAACTGCCTCGGTGGCGCAGCGGTGACGTCTAGTAACACTTGCAACAATGAAGATACTCTGAGAAAGAAGCTATTATCTAATTAGAGTGCTTAAAGGGTTGCATTTTTTAAATATTTATCAATAGAGTCCTATCAATGATTAATAGCACGGTTAAGTGGCAGTTAACATACATAGTTAAGTTAAGTTTAGCGTGTAAGCATCCCACTGCCGGGCAAAGGCCTTACCTCAAATACATAGTAAAAATTTTAAATTAAATTATATTTGATATGACAATCATGTGCTTAGTTTAATGATGACGATGATGACACGATACCTAAAGAAATATTTTAAGTTAACTTTACAAATATTAATAACATCTTAATATTACTTACTCTATAGGTATCAGTAAAATGAATCATCATGAAATAAACAGCCTCCAACAACTTCTCAAGTCCAAAAATAATGTTAAAATTTGATGTAAATGTTGATAATGTGCAATGCTCATGAAGACCCAATTGACATATTAACTAAATTAATAAAGCAGGTCAAACGATTTTTTTACTATCAAAATCTCTAAGGATAGATATTAATTTTATTTATTTAAAAATGATACTTATTGTATAAAAATATACGCTTTAATTCACCATTAACACCCGTAATTATTCTTTCCTATAAACAGATCGCTGTTGTTTCAGTTTATTTTATGTAAATGTATCGCGAATCTTTGCGTTGTTAATATGATATCTTAGGGCCGGTTTCGTGATCGATAGTTAACCTAACAAACAATTAACGATCAAGAAACCGGCCCTTATCGTCGAGATCAAATAAAAGTAAGATTAGTAAACTCAAGCTCAACGAAATCAGATATGTCTTGATATATTTGTACTGTCGCAATTGTAATTATGCAAATTTTGAAACAATTGTTTCAAAGATTACACTTGTAATGATTATCTTCTGATTTTCTCACTATTTCGTTGATAGAGGGTGTAAGTTGCTTAACAATTGAATTAGTTTTCTCGTATTTCAGTGATAACTAAGACAGTGCTTAAGACTTTTACTGAAGACAAGTATTTCTTACGGGATATTGTACTTTCAGTGTCGAACAATATCCAAGCTACGTGCGTATTGCGATTCAGCTTAGACAGTTAAACAGCTCTGCTTTGTCAAATTAGCAAATCGTATTGCAATTTCGCATTCTATTGATAGTATTATTATAATTTAACAACATAAATAATATTTTATTGAAATTATTTGTTAACACTGAGTGAGCATTGAACTGCCTGGAAATTGAACGAATCGCAATACGCCCCCAGTAGTACAATGTCCTAGCTAAAACTTGATATACTACAATGTTAGTGGTAAGACAATGTCCAAACGTAATGAAACCAGACACCAGACAGGTGTTACGCCAACCTAATAAACTAAGGGACAAAGTAGTCAATATGTCCTCCACTGTTTTACTTTCGGATAAGCCCAGAATTCTATTTACTGTTAGGGACATTGCACACAACGCAACCAATGTTTCGCAACATGAAAATACTAGTGTAATATTTTTTGGATGACAAGATAAGCAAGAAATGGATTTTTTTATTTTGGATAAGATAATGCACAAAGAAACATTTTTAGGGTTCCGTAGCCGAATGGCAAAAAACGGAACCCTTATAGTTTCGTCAAGTCTGTCTGTCTGTCTGTCTGTCTGTCTGTCTGTCTGTCTGTCTGTCTGTCTGTCTGTCTGTCTGTCTGTCTGTCTGTCTGTCTGTCTGTCCGTCCGTATGTCACAGCCACTTTATTCTGAAACTATAAGCGTCACTTAGCTGAAACTTAGTAGGTAGGTGTATTTTGATCACCGCTTTCCGATTCAGGTACAAAAAGTAAGAAAAAATAATATTTAAGGGGGGCTCCCATACATGAAACTAAAACCTAAAAATTTTTTTTTACTCAAACCTATGCGTGTGGGGTGTCTATGGATAGGTCTTTCAAAATGATGTTGAGGTTTCTAAAACCATTTTTTCTAAAAGTGTAAGGTTTGAGATATAGACGCTTCCAAAGTGGTAAAATGGGCGTCCCCCCCCATCTAACTTTTGAACAAAGAAAGTGAAAATTTTGAAAAAAATATATGATGTAGATCTCAACAAAAACTTGCAACGAAAATTGGTTTGAAGGAGATCGAACCAGTAGTTTTTGAGATATTGCACATTTTTATCAACCGAAAATATAACTTTGTCTTTCATACAAACACTATGAAAAACAAAGTTATTTTTGCCGTCGCAATATATTGTGATGTTTTCGTTAAGGCCGTCTTATTCCGTCAAATTATCTCATAAGCCCCGCCCCCTTGTTAAAAGTGCGGGGCGCTTCCCCCACCAGCACCCCCGCACAAAACTTTTTCTGTCAACTTTGTCTTACAAATCTCGTGTATAATTAAGCCATCTAGTGTTTATTTAAGGAACAAAATTTTCTTGAATAAGATACTTCATGCGCTTTTGTAAGTAACATACCCACGCCATCTAGCAGAACCCCGAAGAACTTTTACAAAATGGTTTCTTTAGTACACCATACATGCTTTTTAGTCTAAACGTTTATCGAAAGAACAAGGAACGCAAAGAGTGGCATTTCATTCTCACACGACTGGTCAGCACTTTATGCCAGCAACCTGTAACCATTATAAAAACAAGAAAGAATATCCGATAACATTTATATATTTATATTCTTTATTGCACTTATAAGATGTACAGAAAATAGGTACAAGAAGTCACAATGTGAACAAAGGTGGGCTTATCCCTAAAAGATACCTCTTCCAGCCAACCCATAGGTGTAGGAAATGTAATGTAATAACATTTAGGTGGTTTATATTAAGATCCTTTTTGTCGACACAGTTATAGTCTCACTACTATCTTCCATCAGTCTTCCAATTGATGATGACTGAAGACCATTACAGATATGGCACTTCAAATTTAGGGTTCCGTACAAACCAGTAGGTATATAAGTCAAAGTTCACCCATCACGAGAATTTTGTCATGGTTTTTTTTTTACACACTGAAATTCATAACATTTCAAATCATCATCATCATTCTCTTGCCCTGTTCCCAGTTTATCTAGGGTCTGCGCAGTATGTTTCACGCTTCCGTTTAACATTACAAATATGGAAAGCTAAATTAAAGACAAAGGTTTCTTTATCGTTTCAGTAATCCTTTAATAATATCAAAGTTTTTTATTTACTAGTCGTCTCCCGCGACGTCGCCCGCGTATATTTTGGATGTCCCGTGAAATGGTTCAAGTAAATTAATGGTTTAAAATAATTACTATCGAGGTCACCCACACCACGCTTAAAATACTCGCTTAATATCAGCCTGAACTATAAAAATGACTTGACTATCATGTGTTAGAAAGTAAGAAAATAGTAAGGCAAAAGTAGTTAATAGTAATCTCTCATTTAGATGCAATACTTTTTTCGGCGAAGTTCACTATCAAATATACTGAGCATTGAACTTGGCTATCATTTTTCACATTGATGTTTTTGTTGGGATATCATAACTTTTTATAGAAATATTTATTTGCTTATTCATAAATCATTAATACATATTTTGTGCAAGCTTCCATCCACTTAATTATAAAGGTTTCAGACCCTACAATTAGAAAACTTTCTTTTGTTTTCAGATTTTTTCCTTCGCTTACACATTATTACCTAGCTAGATGCCATATTTCAACTGTCTAGGTTTGTTAATTAGAGCACCGCACCCACACAATTACTTTGATAAACCATATATGGTTGTGCCATGTTTGACTTTTTGTAGTCTAGCTTATAGACCTTTTTTACTATAAAACTGTAATTTGGCATGGGTTTCTTTATATCCTAATCACACCGCCTAAAATATGTATTTTAAAATATTTTTGAGACACCTCCCTACAAGGTATGAATTATGATGAGCATGAGTTCCTGCACCGAAAGGGCAACACCAGGGTTTATCTCATGAATCGTGATAGTAAGACAGTTGAAATTTTCAGAAAGGATGTATTCATGTTGCCGTTGAAAAAACAAAAACTTAAAAAACAGTTTCTTTTTCAGGTTGCTCTCATACAACTTATCTACTCTAATAATGATAATAATGAGGGGCTGCCCCATTATTAGGACTTCATATCTTTTGTATGGGACTCCCTGACAACAGATATGATGTTTATGCCATTTTCATAGATAATGGTACGGAACCCTTCGTGACCCCGAAGCGCCATTTGGCGCTAACTACAAGATTAATAGAATTATTATGTGTCACAAATACCAAAGTTGTTTTGAATATTCAGTAACAGCAATTTGAGGAACGGTTATAAAAATAAAATTAAGACAGTCTCCACACATTTTCGACAGAACAAAATTGAAAAAATTATTCAGATTTGACATTTCTGAATGTAAATATAATTGGATTATACTGAGTAATCTCCATGTTCGTCGCTCAAGTCCATGTCACCAAATAAGACATAGATAGTCAATGCATTATTACTACACGATTCAGAAAATGTGTACGTACGTACGTAAATAACATGGAAACCTGAGTTCCATACACGAAGAGAGCTAGACCGACCTTAATTTAACCTCCAATGTTTGTATTTTGTCACAGGAGTCTAGATGTAAATAAATAAATAAAATTAATATAGACCTATCACCTAATAATTTTCTCCCTCCCTCAAATTCATATAATATTTTCTCGTCTCCAATATACTAGAGTCACCAGGGCACAGCTTTAGCATTTGAGATTACTGCTAAACCTACAGTTATGGTTTAGCTCTGATTTTTCCAAATAGAAAAAATGTTCAAAACTACAATAATTTGACATGAGTGTTTTATGCTTTTTGTTTATATTGTTACTATAGAAACGGATTCATCTCTACGATTGGTACAAAAATATAGTTCATTTATTCACAACAATTATATATGTCGCTACAGCCTATCTCTTTTTATTTTGCTTAACACGTAGAGGTTGGGGGTTCCATCCTCATGGCATTGAGGAGATTTATCCGCATGGTGATGATGTTTTTGATACTAATTTTCTTTTTGAAATTTATTTTCATTGTTATGTAGTTTTTTTAATAGGATTTGCTACTTTAAAAAAAAAACTAAAAATTTAATTAGTTTTTATTTTTATTTTTTTTTATTTTAAATGTTAAAATGTCCAAAAATTAAAATAAATACTTATTTCGTTTTTTAAAAAAATATTGTGACTATGTAGAAAAATATTCATGATACCCCCGATTTGAACTCGCGACCTTTGATTAGTATAAGACTGGTGCTGATCCAACTGAGCGTGACGCGGCGCGGCGAAATTAGCTATTATTAGTTCTTAGGTGTTTTACGTAATTAAGTACGCAAATAAAATTGCAAAAATTGACATAGGTCCAGCGTTCGCAGTGGCGTCAAGGGGAATGAGGAAATGGTGTCTCGTGCTTGTCATTTGAATAAAAAGATAGCGCTATTTCTGCTTGCATGTATAGAACAGAGATGACACGACGATCAACTGTTGCGTCAAAGTCGTTGCGCGAATCACCATTGTCACAAGTGTGAGAATCACTAAATCAGTGTTTTATGAATGAAAATGTTAATAAAACTGGAAAAAAACGATTGGACGCCCTAAACATCTTTGGTGTCTAAAGTAATCTTAAAAAGACAATTGGAAGAATTTGCTGCTTGTAAGAAAGAATACAGACTAATGAAAAAAATGGACCTTTCTTTGCCTGAACATAACACCGATAAAAACTAAAAAAAAAACATTTGATTCATAGCTGAGATCTCACTTATGTGGTCAAAATGTATATTCTTATAATCCCCTGTTCCTCACATCTGTGTAGCTTGAGCAAATCAAGATCAAAAAAGTCGAAATAGGTCAAATAAAGTGTTTTTAGATATTTCGTTATTCTGATCTAAATAACAAACATTTTGAAATCATTTTAACATGTATATGTGTAGAATGGAATTACCTACTAAAATATGTGATTTTCATAAATATAAGTCCAATAATTTGAAAACTACATAGAAAATACGAAAAAAAAGGGGCCCACTTCTGAGGCAATTATTATCGAGCAAAGTAATTACAATCGTGTTTCCAACCACAATCCAGCTTTCTAGTAATCTTTTTCTATAACATATATAGATCCGAGATTTAAATAATTAGTGTTTCCATGTTTAAACTCAATCGAAACATCGTAAAAATGGAATATCTAAGCCTTAAGTGAAAGTAAGTGGACCCTGAATTCAGTTAAGGGTGGCACGGAACCCTCAGTGCGCGGGTCCGACACGCACTTAACCGGTTTTTGAAAGAAAATTTTAACACGAAATCAACATCTTTATCATTAGTAGAGTTGACTGTAGATCACACAACCGCAATTTTAAGTAATGACTTAAAAAAAAACAAAATCAAAACGTATGCTAGCAATATCAAAATTAAGAATTCTTTATTCTTAAGTGATTGCTTGACAGTAAATACTGGGGATAGGTCAAGTCTGAAATACTAGGTTTTGTGCCGAGCCAGGAAGCACAGGGGCCCTATTTTTGAATCACTCGCTTGGATATGGCGTGTGATTTTCGTTCGAAAACACATAAAAATCAACGGAAATCACTCAAAATCTAGACGTGAGTACTCACAAAATTGAGCAATGATTTTTCAATTTTATGTAGATTACAACTGGTTTTCATTCCAAAATTCGACTATAAACATTGAATATCACACGCCATCTTGAAGCGAGTGATTCATGCATGTTAGACCTACTGATGTACCTATCAGCTGTATCTATGACAAATTGCATAAAAATACGAATGTATTTTTTTAATGTATTTTATTCAGTAGTTAGAACAAAAATGATAGTGTGTGCCTACATAATCAAAATTTCGCATTTGTACCTGATATTGGTAGAAATTAAAATTTTAACCAATGTGTAAGCTCTGTAAATCAATCAGTTGGCTTCGTCCTAGAATTCTAGAACCACAATAGGCAGACTTGAGAATTTACTCCAGCCCAAGCCAATAAAGTACAGAAGCAGTAAATAAGTAAGACATTAGTTGGTATCTGGATTTATTTCCTATCTAGTAGGTATCTTATCGGCAGTCTGGTTCTATAAAATCTGAGCATAAGTTACAGCTGTCGTTGCCTGACTGCGGAATGTACCGGGTTCGATTTCTGGATTGAGCAATTCATTCAGTTTCTACTGTTGTTTGCATTATTTTGAATGATGATGGAAAAAGTAAAATAAATGGACGGCCAATTAATCAACAATTCACTTTAGGTAAACCGGCTTATTAAGGCATCGCCTGCAGGGCACAGGGTAGCGGGGGGAAGTGATATCGGGGTGCGTGAGGGGTGTGGGTGCGTGTATCATTCGCCTCCCCCTGCGCCCCTGTGCCCCGCAAGCGAGGTCTCAATTTCGCGATATACCTATCACACACACAGAAGGCACTTGTGTACACACAAACCTGTGCATTATGATACTGACCTCCTACGAACTTGATAAATTTCTGTTGAGACAGGCCACCATTTCCAATATTCTATAGAAGACTGCTATGGAAAGGTTAAGTATGCTATTAAAATAACATGCTTAGTAGGTATTTTGAGACACCAAACAATGTAAGCTGAAAATAAATAACGGCTTCATAGTACTATTACAAAAATTCGACCACTTTACATTGTCCTCATAAGCTAGTTTCAATGCGTGTAAAGACAGTTTTACTTTTTTCTGTCGGGGAGTCTTCCCCGTGCAAGCTATAGTTCCTGGCTAGAAAGCAGTCGAAGTAATGGGAAATGTCCTTTTTTATTGTTATCAAATCCTGATCTTACTCTTAAAATGTCTTTAAGATAAAAGTAAGCCATCTCTTTGCATGGCCTAAAGGTTTGACTGGCAGAGAAAGACTACCATTGTACATCATTGTTTTTTCAATAAAGTCTTTTTTAATAAATAAATGAAATAACCTAAACCCTTTCTTCCCCAGGCTGGTTCTCCTCATGCGGCTGTCGTGGAGGCGCGCTGGCGGCGCCGCGCGGCTCCGTCGCGTCGCTGCTGCGGGCGCGGGCGTTCGCGATGGTGTCGCCAAGGGCTATTTCTGCGTACCGGGCGAGACCCGCTTCGGGTGTGTACTAATTTACTTACTGAAGATTCATTATTTATTAGATTTGACGACGCGTTTGGTGTATTGGTTAGCGCTCCTTACTATTACGCCGGCCGTCACGGGTTCGAATCCCGCAAGGGGCAAATGTTTGTGTGATGAGCATGAACTTTTGTACCTAAGTCATATTAAGTATATTTAATAGTCCCCCTAGCCGATTTCGACTACGGTGGCCAGTCACAAGGACCAACCGACTGCGCGGGACATATTATAGTGCACAAGTGTGTGCGCAAACACAGGTGCACTCTCTATTCCTTTCACTCTCATAGCCCGATGGGACAGCAATCTGACCCGACCGGAGAGAGATCCGGCGCAGGACCAACGGCTTTACGTGCTTTTCGAGGCACGGCACGGGGGTGAAACACCGCCAACTTCCAAACTCCGGGCTTCCCTGAGAATTTCTGAACAGAAAATCCCAGGTACATATTATTGGCCCGACCCGGGAATCGAACCGGGACCTCTGGCGCAGCCGTCGCTTTTAAAATGCGACCCTCTAACCGCTGCGCCACCGAGGCAGTTATTAATTTACTTGCTGAAGATTCATTATACCTACACTTGTAACTGCCTCGGTGGCGCAGCGGTGAGAAGGTCGCATTTTAAAAAATCTTTAGTACTTTTTTAAAAAAAAATGTTATTTTTTAAGCTTAATTCAAACATTCTTCTTAATCAATAAATACACGTAAATACCAATTTTGTCTTAGCATTTTTCGAGCGCCACCTGGTGGTTTTACAGGGAATCGAGACTTCCGCGACTGGTATCCACCGAATGGTTCGTTTGAGGTGCGGCTAGGCTAGCTAATATTGTATTCTATCACCTTCATTGAAGATCTATTTCCCTCCACAGAGAGCGGCCGAGTTGGAGCGCAGTACGAGCGAGCGGCCGCGCGGCCCGGGACGCCGCTGCGGCTGGCCGGGGTCTTCGCGGACGGCAGCAAGGCGAAGGCGCCTAAGTACGCGCAGCTCATCGACCCGCAGGGAAACGTGAGTGTACATAATAACTATAAAAAGCAGAAGAGATGCAGTGCAGTATGAAGCATAAGAACCTTGTGTGATCACTAGTACTAGTAGCAAGATATGAAGGTCCAGAAACTAGATAGATAGTTTTTTTTAGCTGTCCGTAATAATAAAAAAAAACTAAAAGCATTTTAAGTCTGGAAAATACTTAATAGTTACTTTCGCATTTAGTTTTATAACATACATTTACAAAATATAGTAAAGGATCTAGTACAGCACCTTGCGAGATTCATGGTCAAAGCTTACTTTGGTAATATAAGTTAACGTCACTACTTACACTGCATCCTATGAGAATGATAAAAATTAGACGAAATAACTTGGGACTCAGCGCTCTACCTACCTGAAACGACGTCAAAAATAATACGAATCGACAATAAAAAAAAACCTCATTCTTTAATCAGTTCTACTAAATTAAATACTGTAAAGTAAGTAAATAGTACGTACACCTTAGAAACACCACGACTTCGAATTTCGACGAAATATGTACTAGTATCAAGTTAAATTGAATATTAAAGATATCAAAGCTAGGACTTAATACTCTACCTTGTGCAATGACCAAAGCTCACTAATGTCGTAGCTCATCGACCCCTAAAGGAACGTGTGTACTCATACATTAACTCAGATGACCAATAAAAATGCCGACCTTTGAGCTTTTAGAGCCAGACACTAAATAGAAAAGGTCTAAGAATAGTCCCTTGAGCAACACCATGGCTATGTTATGACGAAATAATTCAAATGATTACTCATTCAAATTATGTAAATAATTTATTGATACAGATACTATAATATAAAACATATTTGTTGTTGTATATAATATAAAATAAGTCAAGTCCATACAACAGTACCAAACGCTTGAGACATTTCACTGTTGGAGTAGGTCTTTATTTCGTTGCATTTTACATGTATATGAAACCGATAATTATACCGTTGGCATTTCTATAAATAAGGTTAATATCGTTAAACTTAGTTCACCTTTTAACGGTCAAATCTTTAAAAAAAATGTACTGGGCAAAATTCAGCCACTACCTGAACCAAATACTAAAACCACCAGCCCTGAGGCTGGGTCTAGATACATCAGCGCAGACAGTGCTTTATTACAGCTGTAATATCGATTAATCAAGTCCATCATGAGTCAGCGAAGCAAAAAACCGGTTAAGTGCGTGTCGGACCCGCGCACTGAGGGTTCCGTGCCACTCTTAACTGAATTCAGGGTCCACTTACTTCCACTTAACGAAAACATCACAATATATTGCGACGGCAAAAATAACTTTGTTTTTCATAGTGTTTGTATGAAAGACAAAGTTATATTTGCGGTTGATAAAAATGTGCAATATCTCAAAAACTACTGGTTCGATCTCCTTCAAACCAATTTTCGTTGGAAGTTTTTGTTGAGATTTACATTATGTATTTTTTTCAAAATTTTCACTTTCTTAGTTCAAAAGTTAGATGGGGGGGGACGCCCATTTTACCACTTTGGAAGCGTCTATATCTCAAACCTTACACTTTTAGAAAAAATGGTTTTAGAAACCTCAACATCATTTTAGAAGACCTATCCATAGACACCCCACACGCATAGATTTGAGTAAAAAAAATTTTTTTGGTTTTAGTTTCATGTATGGGAGCACCCCCTTAAATATTATTTTTTCATACTTTTTGTATCTGAATCGGAACGCGGTGAACAAAATACACCTACCTACCAAGTTTCAGCTATGTGATGCTTATAGTTTCAGAATAAAGTGGCTGTGACATACGGACGGACAGACAGACAGACAGACAGACAGACAGACAGACAGACTTGACGAAACTATAAGGGTTCCGTTTTTTGCCATTCGGCTACGGAACCCTAAAAAGACATGCACAGGTAGGTACTAGTGCTACTCGATTAGAAACAGATCAGTATTCTTAGTTAAGTTTGACATTAATAAGAAAGATTTGCAAAGAAAAATATGCATAGATAAATATATGACTGAGTGTAGAAATATTTTACTGCTTCCATATTGTAACTTAATGCTAAACTAATTATAACTACAAAAAATCCTATCAAACAACCCGATTGTAACTGTTTAATTACCTATCAAAAGTATCAATTGAGTGTCTGAGAAAAAAAACACAAATATATTAAAATAAATAACACAAACTAGAAAGCACGAAAAAACTCAAAATGTTTCAAAAAGATGGCTGCTGAAGCATAAGATAGCAATCAAACGACAAAAAGAAAAATCTCCAATAAAAACCAACGAAAGCATTCCCATATTGAACGAGCACAGTCATAGACATGTTGATGTTAATTACAAAATAAAAACAGGAGTGGCACAAGACTTTATTATGGGAGTGATATCGATTTATCAACTACATCATGAGAGGGCAATGCAAAACGAAAAGCGAATGCGGTACTTGTGGATCTCGAATGGAAATGATGAGCGAAAAAAATGTGAACTATCTACTTGACGGTGCTTTTTAGGGTTCCGTAGCCGAATGGCAAAAAACGGAACCCTTATAGTTTCGTCAAGTCTGTCTGTCTGTCGTCTGTCCGTCCGTATGTCACAGCCACTTTATTCTGAAAATATAAGCATCACACCGTTGAAACTTGGCAAGTAGGTGTATCTTCTTTACCGCTTTCCGATTCAGGTACAAAAAATTTGAAAAAATGATATTATAGGGGGGGCTCCCATACATGAAACTAAAACCAAAAATATTTTTTATACTCAAACCTATACGTGTGGGGTGTCTATGGATAGGTCTTTCAAAATGACATTGAGGTTCCTAAAATCATTTTTTCTAAAAGTCTAACGTTTGAGATATAGACGCTTCCAAAGTGGTAAATTGGGCGTCCCCCCCCCATCTAACTTTTGAACTAAGGAAGTGAAAATTTTTAAAAAAATATGTAATGTAGATCTCAACATAAACTTTCAACGAAAATTGGTTTGAGCGAAATCGAACCAGCAGTTTTTGAGATATAGTACATTTTTATCAACCGCAAATATAACTTTGTCTTTCATACAAACACTATGAAAAACAAAGTTATATTTGCGGTCAACAAAATATTGTGGTATTTTGGCTAAGTGGAAGTAAGAATCCCTAATTCAGTTAAAGTTGGCACGGAACCCTCAGTGCGCGAGTCCAACTCGCACTTGGCCGGTTTTTTTGTAGATTTTAAATAGCTTTTTAACTTGTTAAGGACTTGAAAGATGAAATTATTCGTCAAAGTGAAATGGAATGGAATTAATGGTAATTAGTGAATGTTTGCTTCATTTGGGAATTTTGTAGAAATTATGATTTCTGGTTAATAAAGCACTAAGCTTATTCTCAGTGCATTTTATTCGCTGGTATATGCAAAATTAACTATTTTATTTAAAGTTGTTAATGAAAGTGGTATTTAGATAATTAAGGTCTAATCAAAATTACCAACGCAAAAAATCTATAGCTTTTAGTATAAAGATATTGTTACTTGCACAAGATATTTTTGATTAGCCTCTATAAATCAACTCAAACCTTATTCCTTATAAATCATAAGGCAAGCCTCTAACGAAGTTCAAAAATAATAAAAAAAAGCCTTGTCTACAAGCTCCACGGTACGTCGAAATTAAAATCCAATCACCAACCGGCGATTATGCGCTGAAAAACGTTGAAAAAATCTAAAACGCTAGACAACCTTCGCTCATACGAACATTAAACTCTTTTATTTTTCGTTCGACAACCCTTGGTAACACGCAGCGGGGTACTATAGAGCTAGCAAACTTATTTCTAATATACTCACTCTGAAATCCGTCTTATTTCAAGAAACGTAGCGTTCAAATTCGCTGGAGGTTGATAAGGAATGCAAAAACGTAGACGTCGTTTTCATTACCATCTATGACAGACGAAAATCAACTTTGCTCTATTGTTATAGAGTTGAAAGAAATAATGCTAGTTCATAATGCGTTTCGTTGAGGGCAGTGTCCTTTCCTACGGAGACGCTAGGGCTAGGGATGTCACGACTTGACTATTTTCTTTTTTTTAAACAACACGCCAAGGCGTTGTGACGTTTATTGTGACAGTTATGGTGTTAAGAGAAAATATATGGTTTGTGTAAAATAATATTATATTGGAGATAGCTGGTTTAATACCCAAGCTCGTTAAATTAAGGAGGATTTGAAATATCAAGTTATATGAGCTGATAAAAGCGTCATAGCTATTTTTCTTATCAAGAATGAATAAATCTTGTGTAATAAAGATCTTAAAATCTTTGTGAGCAACAATGTTTCTAATAACTATAAAGTCTATTTTGTAGCGAGGGTGATTATTACGTGAAAGCAAAAGACATCAACGCGTTAGTGGCGTTAGTTAGCCATTTGACAACTTCATATCTTTTATTATTGAAACCATTCTTTATATTAATTTTTTTATGGATTAAACAATCAAGGACTAGACGATACAATAGTCAAACAAATGTTGAAGCTTATATGATTAAGTATAACCTGTCTTTGAAAGATTTTTCTTTCACACCTTCGGTTACATTATTGAATGGCTTAGAATGTTTTTGTTGACACTCACAGTGTCATTTTTTGGTTTCTTATTTCATCTTTAAGAATACATTATTGAAGTTTCCATACGGATCGCAAACTTTTTTGAAGATGTTATATAGCCAGTGTTCATCACAAGTGTTGCAGGATTCCAACGGTGAAGGATTTTTTAAATCGGTCCAGTAGTTTCGGAGCCTTTTCAATGCAAACAAACAATCAAATCTTTCATCAAATTAAATTATTACTAGTATGTACTGCTACTTTAGACGTGCTACTTATTAAGTATAATGTTATATGTCAGGTGGTGATTGTACAAAATAAAATTCGACACCATTCTCCTCAATCACCCATACAGCACTATAATCATACTACATCTTACTTTCTTAGTAATCACCCATTTCCTTCACACGGTACTTATTTGATTTAACGATTGTTATCTTAACAACTGCTGTATTTTTGAGGCTGGTTTGCTATTATGTCAACTACTATTTCGCGGGTTCGAATCCCGCAAGCGGAAAATGTTTGTTTAATATGCACTAACATTTCTAAATAATTCAAGGTTAAGCAGTAGTGTATTAATTGATTTTTTTTGTGTTATTATTATAAATATTTATGTTAGTCTTTAAGGTATATATTGTATGGACCTTTGTTGCCTGAAACAAATATAAAAAAATAAAAATAATAAAAATAAATATTTATTAGAGACGCCTTCGTCATAATGGTTGTCTGGTAATTGTAACACAAGAAAGAAAAATTTCATACTTTTAATACAAGACAATTGGTGTGGTGTCTAGCCCATATTTATTTATTTATTGAAGAAGTCCTTACCTTATTACTTACATACACAACTGAAGCTTTAGTTTTTTCTAACAAACTTTCAAATTATCAAATTCGGATTTTGTACCACAAGAATTAATGCCAGTTTACAAAACTTATGTGCACTGTTTCCTGGTTTATACTATAGATTGTTTAATGGTAAAAATATAATTTTGAAATTCAGTAGTTTTAGTTGCTTTAAGAAACTTTTATATAACTCTAACTCTACATGCTGAAATAAAGGCTGCTAAATTGCTAAAAAGTACTGCAGCGAATTACTTTCATTTTCTATATACGAAGCAAATTCAATTTACACTTCATAACTCCTATCAAACCGTTGTTGCCTCGGCACAGGAAACGAACCTGCTACCGTTACCCGTATTCTGCATTCGGTCCCTAACAACATGCCATAATGTTTGACCGATTTCCCAACTCTTTGCTACCCAATTTTGGACTTTAAATTGATAGGCTTAAGAGACGGTTTGAGTAATTTGTGAAGTAAAAGTCATTGCCATTGTTCTTAGCACCTTTTATGGTATTGGTATAACTAACCATTGGGTCAGTCAGTGTTGTGATTGCCGTTATCAAGTTTCTGATGAATACGAAAAAACACATTGCAGTAAGTTCGATCCATAAAATTATTATAGGGGATAGTACGATCGAAGGATCCATGGCTCAGTAAAAAAACTGTTTGTCTTTTTCAACTTGTAGTGTAGTATCGTCATAGCGGTTAAGTAATATAGTTGTAAAATAAAAATGGTCATGCTTAAAGGGTTAACGAATTTACATATTTTTTTTGGTCTGTTGCAAACAAAAGTACAGAAAACCTCAAATAAGGATTGTTGCTACATATTCCAACCTTTTCGCTAAACTTTATGACCTGACAGCGCACTTTGACATTTACCCCTCTGACACAACTTAAACGTCAACAAACGATCATGAGTGTAAATTGAGTGAACTTACGCACGAAAAATGGCCTTTGCATCACCTTTTAAAACTTGGAACTGGCTACAAAACGCTGCCGTTTTCAACAAAAATAATCAACCCGTCCCATCGCAGTGGATCAAGGAAAACAGCGACGTCCTGCTCTTACTCTTCACTGCCAAAGGCGTAGACAAGGACGGCATGCTCGAAAAGTTCTACAGCATTTACGAAAACGTTAAATACATAAATCTTCCCATAGAGGTGGTATATGTTCCAATGGACGATACACAAGAGGCGATGTCTGAATGCTATGAGAAGCAAGCGAATTGGTTCACTCTTAAGTTCGATGATCCCCTGGTACTCCAACTGAAATACATGTATGACGTCACCTGCCTCCCTCATATTGTAGCATTAAAACCAGATTGTTCTATAATATCCAGCCATGGCTTGCTAGATTTGGAACAGTATGGCAAAAATGCTGTGATAACCTGGCTGTCTACTACAGGTTGTTCGACAATGAAAAGGAGACTGAGCAAAGATATGCAAATGTACGGAGACAAATGGAAGTATTTGAAGGTAGGGCCAAATACTGAGATACCACAGTATTCGAGGAGGTTTAGTGTTGCGAATCCAGATTCTAATAACAATCAATGATTAGTTACTACCTTATTTTTAATTTAATATGAACATAATAAACTTTTCGATAAATTGCAATCATTTCGTTCCATTTCCGTCACTTCGTTTCATTGACTTTACTGATTCATAAAATATTGACGGACATACTTTTACCGTTTTATATACACATAAATAGGGTAAATTTACTTTAAATTATTATAAGCTTCTTACCTTTTGAAGCTTCTTATAAGATTTCAGTTTCAATGTGGTGCATACATTAAAAGATCAAACGAGAAAAAAGGGACTCAACAATTTCTTACTTTCAGGAGTTTTAGTTGTAAAATTGTAAAAAAAATGTTGGTTAATTAGTGCCTTAACCAATTTTATGTGTTCCATCCTTGTCAAGGGGAGTGCTAACCGTCTCTCCTTTTAATAGACACAAATTATAAATAGATACTATTTTCGTTATATACTAACTAGGATCAAAAAAGTTAATGGCGCGATTCAGGTAAGAATAATTTTTCATCACTCTACATTTATATCTTAACTCGTCAAGTATGCGTAAACGAGACACAATAAAAATTCCATTGTTATGCGACTCTCGGCATTCGTTTGATACCTGACTGATTAAACACTGATTGTTTTAAATAAGATAAATAAGTATATAAAGTATTTTATTTAAGTTAGAAAGTATTAAAAATGCTATGATAGTATTGAAAATATACAAAATTCCTATATTAAAGATCATCTTAAGGGATAGCGCCATCTATGAACGACATTAGGAACAAAACTTGTAATACTCTACAAACTTGCTTGAACTGTTGCGTGTTACAGGGGCGTTCTATAGGTTATGTTCCAAATTAGCGATGACACTAAAATACAATTAAGTTACCTCTTACCAATACCAATTAAGATATCAACCCTCTAACTAAATGATATTCCTAGGTCATTAACACTATCTAATAACCTGATATTAAATTTAAACTGTAGGTTGTCGGGCATAAATTGCTATACGCAATAAGACATATTAAATTTAAAAACATTGTATTATAGTTTCTTGTAAAATGTACTGTATGTGTACAATAAAGACTTATTTTAAACTTAGATGGAATTGTATTAACCTCATAATTCAAGTGTCAAAACAAGTGTCAATCTCAAATTAGATCGATTAAATCAGCTGTTAGGGAGGTGTTATAATTGTAGTGATTTGCGTAAACATAATGATTATACTCGTAGTAAGTCTTAATGATTCTTGTGGACTATGTGGCATGTCATTGTTTCGTAGACATATCTCTTGTAATATGTACTGTATGTGTACAATAAAGACTAATTTTAAACAGATGGAATGGTATCAACCTCATCATTTAAGAAGTGTCAAAACAAGTGTCAATCTACACTTGCTTAAGCATGCGCTCGCGACGCTCGTACTAACGGGTGCAGACAATCGGTTAGGCAACGTGCGCATGAGACAGAGGTCTAGATAGAATAAGGCCAAGTACACATTTGCGATTAGCTAAAGAAGACTGGTTTAAACGCATAATGCGCACAGAGCGCGTATCGAGGTTGCTTCGAATTCTTTGTACGTTCGAGTTTTAGGTATACAATTGAATCCTTAGATGAAATCACATGACAGACTTAAAAAACATTCATATTAAGTAGCTTTTGCCGCAAAAAGGAAAGCACATACACATTTCACGTGTTATTCGGTTTGTAATTAAACTAGCCTAAAATATTATTTTCCAATTATGTATTTCTCTACCTATCCAAGGGTTGTCTAGAAGAGATCGCTTCCCGATAAGACCGTCTATATTAAGCTCGTAATTTGTCTGTATTCATATTTTGCATCTAGTGACGGACACTAGACTAGACTAAACCTGTAACCGTGTAAAAAATTACACACGCTTTTAATATAATTAACACGTTCCGGGACACTATTCCAGACACAAAAGATGGTTTATTGTTTTCACGCCTGTAGGCATTCACTGTCCCGGAACGTGTTAAGTACTTTACATTATAATCGATCATGTGTAACCAGCCTAAGGTTGCGCCAATCGTTTATTTGGGTTACAGTAACCAGTTATTATTTTTTGCTGGTTGATAACGTCCGATGCGTCTGCGCCGATGGTATCGCGCTATCTGGGGCCTCTACTCTACAGGCCCCTGATTCAGCCATCCTTGTCATTCGCAAAGTAAAGCAAGTACAAGCGAGAGGGACGGGTAGATTTGAAAAAGGAAAATGCAGACAGAGTCGGAGTATATTCTGACCCGAATCATTTGCGATTGCGATGACGAAATTATGGTTGAACATTGATTTTTGATTAATTAATGCAGATTAGTGGGTTATTTATTACAAGTAGTATTATTAGAATTCATAAAACATACTTTAACCATCTTATTTTTAGTAAATGCTTTCGATCACTTGTTAAAACATCTTTCTGCATTTAACTCTTTGAAGCACGATTTCTTGTTTTTCTATCAGAATCAAAGATTTAAAAAAAATGGGAAATGACGTGAAGTATCTATCAAGGAAATAAAATTTTATTACCTAGTTCCAGAAATTAGCAAACATAATAACTTGTCCTTGAATTCAAGATTGTTTTCATCAAGAACAGTGGCTCGGGGAGACCTAAGTATAACATGATTCGCGAAAAACGTAATAGGACTTGTAAATCATAAGTAATTCCAATCATTAGTATGTAGTTTCAGGCATAGGTTTCTTATAAGCAAGGTATTCTTATAAGCTATGTATTCTTATTCTTATGGAAGACGGCCACGCGGTAGACCCAGAAGGCGATTGACGGCGTGACGAGCTAGACACTTTTAACTTCAACTGGAGAACAGCTGCCCAAAACCGTAAAGATTGGAAAAAGGGTAGGAAGGCCTTTGCCCTGCAGTGGGACACCACAGGCTCTTAATAAAAATAATAATAATATAAATTGCACTTGTAAAAAGACTTTTTACAAATATTTCATCATCTTAACTGATTGTTAAAATATTTGTAAAAATATTTTCCTTCAGATATTGTGAGAGCAATCTCACAACATTGATGATGTCACGCAGCCTACGCGTTAAGAAGCGCTTGCAAAATTCAACAGGCCTGTTAATGTGACGGTGGCCGAGTGGTATAGGCATACGCCCGGATAGCGTAAGACACGGGGTTCAATTCCTCGTCTGTCACAGGTTCACAGTTGTCTTTTTACAAGTGCAATTTATATTATTAAGTTTGTATGGTGACAAAACACTATAAAAACAAAAATAAACTATAATAATAATAATTCTTATAAGCTAGGAGTCCCTCGTCCAGTATGACGCGAGCGAACTCGCGAACTAGCGCGCACAATAGTCGGAATGCGTCTGCGCATGACTGTACGTATAATAATAACGTATTGCGTGACGCTGAATGTGTTACGATCACAATAACGCAGACAGCCCTCGAGGCGGGTTTATAAGGCACGAGACGTCACGAAGTTTTAGGAAAACTAGCGACTTTGTACATGAATGTATGAAAAGCTTAGTTTTTTTGTTAGTTAAATCGCGCTAAACTATATAAATTGCATTTGTAAAAAGACAACTGTGACTTTGTGACAGACGAGTAACCCCGTGTCTGACGCTATCCGGGCGTATGCCTATAGCCTATACCACTCGGCCACCGTCACATTAACAAGTCTGTTGAATTTTTGCAAAAGCTTTTTAACACGTAGGCTGCGTGACATCATCAATGTTGCGAGATTGCTCTCACAATATCCGAAAGAAAATATTTTTACAAATATTTTAACAATCAGTTAAGATGATGAAAGCCAATTTATAGTTTATTTTTAAGAACGAGGTTCCTCGTCTGTCACAAAGTCACAGTTGTCTTTTTACAAGTCACAGTTAATTAACTATAGTTAACGAGCTTTGTATTAAATTACCTATGTGGTAACAAGTTACCAGGAATTTATTACCACCGATGAATGACAATAATTTATCTATTATGATACTATGATTACTTTCCGCAATAAACGTCACGTATGAATCGTCTTTTAAGCGCATAAATTTCAGTTAGCTGCATAACTAAAATTAATTGCAGTAAGGCCATTAATCTGCGGTCACCTTTGTATACTTAAAGCGGCAGGTATTTAAAGCGTCTTTTATCAAACAAGGAAATAGTGTCTTTACGGCACCGAGCGCCATCTTGAACCACGAGCGAAAATAAATGATTTTATAATTTTGACTCAGTCCCGAGCGAAGTTAGGATTTAGAAAAGATGTAGGTATCAAAAGTGTTTTTGGATTGAATCTGCAGTAATATTGATTTGAACTGCAGCGTTTCAGCTATGATTCCGAATTTCCAACCAAGTAGGTAAGTATTTTGAGCGACCTCACTGGACACCTCTGCTTTGCGTTCAGAATTTTATTGGGTCCTAAGTTATGCAGTAGGTACCTACGCTAGCCATACGCGCAAGGCAAATGTTTTGCGTTACAATCGTCTTTTACGGCCGAGGTATTACGATGGGTTTATGTATTATGAATATCTATAAGTACAGGAACGTAAGAGATGCGGAAGTTTTGTCATGTTGGTAGACTTTGGGCCTGTTTCAAAATGTCCAAGTAACGTCTGGTTAGTTGAATTATTCGTAGGTTAATGCTTATTTGTCGGTGAAACAGACCTGAATGTAGTAAATGGATTTATACATTTGTATACAGCGTGTGGCCGGTAATAGGAGAAAATATTTTAATCAATGATTCTACAGAGTGAGTAATATGTACCTTGACCTAAAATTATATATTAATTAAGTTATTATTATATTATTATTAGTGCTTTAACTTCTGAGTTAATTATAATCCCCAATCAATGTATATCAAAATCGCTAACTCGTTGCAATGTCAAAGATTGTACACATTTGTTTATAATATTTAGATATTGGTGGTTCGATTTATTTTGTAAGCAAATAACAACAAATTTATTTTTCAGTATAGTAAATTAAAACCATTTAGAAATTATTACTGGTTACCTTTGATTAAAGCTGGTTACTTAAAAAAGGGCCCATATTTAAAATATTTGTCACTATTACACGCTGTATACTTTTTTGTTCCAATTCCAAATTAATCATTAATTATCAAATCAGAGCCATAAATATCTTAAAACCCATAACCAACTATCACCACACTTACCAGGCGCGCATAACTTTCCAGGAGCTCTTCGTGCCGATCAACACCAAGGGCGAGCTGTACGAGGTGTGCCCCGAGGAGCTGTCCCCCGCGGAGTGGGGGGCTGCGGGGGAGGGGTCGGCGACCCCCCCGCCCCCCGACGCGGCGGGGAAGGCCCACCGGCTGCCCCATCTCCTGAGTCTATGGAGGCTACCTACTAGGGTTCGACTCCTCGCCGGCACCGTTCCTATTGAGATGGCTCATGATGTTGGAGGTTTGTATACTTTTTGATCCTGGTCATTATAGTGCCGTAAATTATTAAGCTAGTAATAAATAATTTAATAGACAACTTGGTCTTCTGAGAGTGGGCTGGTACTCAATCTGGGTAAATAAGGTCTGATGATGAGATAGTTCACTATAAATAATCAATTCATGTCGAGAGTAGTCACTACACACACCTTAACAGAAGGAACCACCTTCTGAAAATATCTATTTTTTAAATGCTTTTCAAAAATCTTTGAAAATTGTACTGTAAGAGAGGAAGAAGTAGTACTTACTTATTTATGAAATTCTTTAAACAAAATCAAAACATGCGAAAATTGCGATATCTAATTTTACGATACAGCAATTGTCTTATCTGAAGATATAGAATTAAGTAATCCAAGATAAGCACCTAGTTTTAGAAGTGACCATGTAACACATTTAAGTATGCAAAAATAAATAGTTGTATTTATAAATACTGAAACATGTGTTGGTTTTGACACACTGGTTAACTCCTCTACTACAATTTCCAGACGATCTTCTACTGCGAGCGGCGGTGACGGAGCCTGTCTTAGTGATGTGCACCCTGCCGGAGTACAACTCGCTACCCTCCAGCCCCAGCAAACAGGTCGACCCTCGCTACCACGCGAAGGAAGCCCTCCAGCTCCTTCCCCTCAACAGCTCCATCAAAATCCGCCGCACGCAACTCGGCTTCGAAAACGAGAAGCGCATGTTCCTCTCCGCTCGTCTCCAGAAAGCACTAACCTTCTGTCAACTCAACGTTGACAACTGGATCAGGCAAATCTCCTACGCCAACAACTCAGTCGTTGGCAAAGCGAAAACAGCCGAGGACTTGATGAAAGATGAACACGAACCGGTCAAGTTTGAGAAAGAAAGGAAGTTCACGCTCCAAGGATTGAAAATTGATACGTCAAGACTTTTCGGAAAAAGCGAGAAAGTTCTTAAAGATATCCCAGATGAAACTGAGGGGTCTATTATATTTTTAAGCAAAAACGAACTTGAACATATGAATTATGACGTCTACAGTGATGATGAAGGGAAAGACGATAAAAGTGAAGACAAAGTCGAACACGAAAACTTCTCCAGTGATAAAATGCAAGTTTTCAGAGAGGATTCTGGTCAAAAGAAAAGCAAATGGTTCAAAAATCTCAAGCTTTTGAAGAGTACGGAAAAGCTTAATGAAAAGATAACTGCCATAGAAAATACTGAGAAGTTAAGAGACTTCAAAGACCCCTTCGATCCGCTAGGAGAAAAACACAGTTCTATAGAAAGGTACCAAGACATGGCTAAGCTGATTGAAGACAAATTCGGCGGGTCTAGGAAAAATGACGGTACAGCTGAAAAGAGCCATTCTTATAAGAGCCTCACTACTTCTTCGTCTGACATGGGAACGAGTCAGTGTAGTTCTAATCATAAGAAACCAGTTCTAACGAAATCAGTGTCAGTCCAAACTGGAATGCCTGATGGTACTTACAACCCCGAAGAAGACAGTGGAATCAACATGAAACATGGACGTAAAAATCTTAGCGTCGACCAAATTAATTATTGTGGTTCTATGGACAGTGACGCCAGTTCTGGTAGGAAACTGAAGTCACTGGATGAAAACATGCTCAAGAAATCGATGGCGACTAAATCGTCGACAAACCTAGAGAGGCGACAGAGGATACAGCCAGACCTGATACCGGAAAAGGCTATGGTGAAGTCGGAATCGTACAACCAGATTCAGAGCTGTGAGGAAA
Source organism: Pyrausta aurata (assembly GCA_963584085.1). Taxonomy (NCBI): domain Eukaryota; kingdom Metazoa; phylum Arthropoda; class Insecta; order Lepidoptera; family Crambidae; genus Pyrausta; species Pyrausta aurata. Next base: position 6,712,731 of record OY757274.1, read on the forward strand.
TAAATATGTTCGGAGTCGGATCTCTGTACAACGATAGCGACTTTGAAATAAACTACAAGCAGCACTCGTACATTACAGAGAAGCTTTGCTCCGAGTTCCACGTCAAAACGAAAAGGGTGTTGAGCAAGTCTACCTCAAACTTGCTTCACCCTAAGAAACTGACTGAAAAGAAGGAAGGTAGCAACAGCAACAGCATGCCGACGAAAACCGAACGAACGAACGACGACAAACTCGCTAACTTTAGAAAGAAAATCGACAAACCACGAGCGCCTACGCCTAAATCTGAAATTGAAGATGAACTGACTCCAATAGATATTTCAGAAGAAGAACCACACGTTCAAGTCAAGATTAGAAGATCGATATCATCGATACAGAAACGAAAGTTGCCTGTAATCGAAGATCTTCCTTACGGTCAAGTAGCTGACGCTGTTGAAATAGAAGAAGAAAAAGCAGATTCTGACGCCAGCTCTGATAACATTTACGCAGAGATTTGCACTTCTAACGGAAACAAGAACAGTGACGAAGAGAATTACGATAACAATATAGACGTTTTAGCAACAGACCCTGTCATTTGCAACGTTAAGAAAGAAGTGATCATCAGAAACGACGAGCGAGCGCGACAGATGATCGAAAATCAAGAGAACCCTTTCAGGCATATCGAAGTGGTCGTAATAGAAAAGACTACGGATTTCGATTTAGACAATTCGAGCGTTGCTTCCAGTGAATTAGATGACTTAGGTAGTAGGAATGACGTGTCCATAGTTGATTCTTGGGAGCGTGATAAAGTGACGCATTCTGACCAGAAAATCCATGCGATCAGATTAGAAATCACAAGCAATATGGATGATTATCCGGTAGAGAATGAGAGTCAGAATATAGAAAGGACCGATGTCCTCATAAGTAAAGATAACTTGAGCTTTAGTAACAGCATACACCTAAATGGTACATATCCTACCGAGGCCATTTACGATACTTTAAAATAATCTAGTTTTAGTTTTAATACACAAATGTTTTGTGTAGTCACTTTGTGGTTTATTTTTTAAGCGAAATTGTATATTTGTCTAAAAAGTCAAATGTTATACAGTTTTGGAAGAGGTTTACTATACTTTATTTTACTTTTTTTATAATAGTAAATAGCACAACGTAGTTTTAATAAACAATAATACTATTACGCAATTATTCTTGTTTGTCTGACTTCTAAGGCACTTTAGCAATGGTTTATTTAGGCACAGTTTCACCAAAATACAACGAAAACACACCTTTTGCTGTTAAAGTAATGGTTGATACAAACATGGTGAAACTGGGCCTATATAGAAAGAGAATTGGTAAACCATATGTGTCCCACAAGCATGTTTAACATAACGTCTTCCGATAAAATATTCAGGAAGAAAATGTATATAATCTCCGCACATCATTGCTAGTCCAACATTGTAATCAATCTTTTTGTAACTTTCAAAATATTAATTTACTAATTAATTAAAAAAGATCTCAGTGTTTAACGATGAATAAGCTGTGTGTGTTGTAATTTTTGTGTTTATCTTGTTTTATAAGGAATATTTTCGCAAAAAAGGAATATCAAGATTGTTTACAATATTCGACTAGTGAAGAAAAACGGACTATAGACATCACATATTTTAGGAGCATAAACCATAACTCTATGGTTTTAGATGTAGATCCTTAGACTTTTTAGACAACTACCTACCTAATAACCACTAATGAAGTGAACTATAAATGAGCAATAAAAGTTAGAGAAATTGGCTTTCACACAACTGACTAATAAATTGATGTATTTTTTATTACCTACTATAAAGGTTTTTGCTAGGAACGTGTCATGCAAAAAATATCTTTGTATTGAAAACTATGACACCTTGCCCCTTAGACCGTTTCGTCACCGACAAACACCGTCACGTGCAATGCACAGAAAGCTGTCAATCCGTTCAGTGGGCATAGTAGAAGGTATCATGTTGCTTTTCGTGCCTAACACGCAGTGGGAAAGACCTTTACAGTACTTAAAATGTTAAACAGTTAACACAGCTATAAACAACAGCATGTCAATCTAGATACAGTGAATGCGTTATTCAGTTGTAGACAAAGTGTTTTCCTACAAAAAGTAGTCTGATTTACTACTGTAAGTAGGTGACTTATTTTGAAAAATACTTGTAATTTTTATTGCTCATTTATTATTCACATAATTAATTCTAATTATTGACACAAAGTGTACCAAGTAATGTTTAGTGCACATAGTTTGGCATTACTGTTAGCACCTAAATTGGTAAAAGTAAAAAGAACTAACTTTCGTCATACATAATACTTACTTTTCGTCACACCATTTTGGTTTCACGTGATATGTCAAATATGACTATCAGAAAAAATTTAAGATACAAAACATCAAATAGATGATACTTATTCCATTCAAGATAAAGAATAATTCTGGTCACTCACTAAAATTTATATTTCTCATTACCCAGTAGGAGAATTCAAGTTTTTAACAACTTGTAAGTTTAAAAAAATAAATATAATTTCACTGTGCAATAAAAAAAAATAGGTTTTAGCACAACATTTTACGTACTTAACGTAAGAACGATAAATAAACTTATGTACTTTGAAAATTTGATCAGATTGGTGCTATTAGGTGCTAAAACTAACTATTAATATTTAAATCTAAGCTACACATATCACATGACAATTTTGTAAATTGATTGTACCATATAGATTTAGGGTTGTGTAAAAATATAATATTCGTTTTAAGTCTGATGCTCTCCCTGTAAAATTAGTGTCCATTGCAAACTGTGGATATAAAAATATAAAAAAATATATTAAAATTATATATTTTTGGTTTCCTTTCCTATTTGAAAAATATTTTAGAATCATTAACCAACATCGGGTTAATTTTTTTCTGGTTTATTAGGTGGTGGTCCAAATAAAATGCAAAAATCATATAATTTATGACAAATATACTGTATTTAATCAAATAAATTACATTTATAATTAAAAATATAACCGACAAATAATTTCGACAGTGGCGCGGATAAAAATAATTTCATATCATATATTAAAACTTGGACAGTAATATAAAAACATAATTACACAAATTATGCTTTGTGCGTTTTTTAAACTTTAAATAAAATCGGGAATGGAAAAAATCAACAAATCATTTAATCTAAATGCTTTGATTTTCTTAATATTAAATTTCAATTTTATTTTACAATATACAAGAATATAGTACGTAGGTACAATTATGTTTTCATTACGTTGAGATTATATTCGTTAAAAAACTGCGCTTATGTCAACTAAAAGTTAAAAAAAAGATGTGACTTTTTAAGTCACATGATTGAAGAGAGGCGCAGATAGGGGAATATGCACCAAAGACCTCAAGTAACTTTTGACGTCTCAGCACACACAATTTAATATAATTATCTACAGAGTCCATGGCTTGAAATGTTTCCGGGACTTGCCAGCCTAGTTTACCAAATATACAGATAGTTTTCTAATTTATGATAACACAAACCGATGAGTTTATACAAATGTTAGCACTCAATAAAAAGCATGATAACAAAAAAGCAATATACAGTCATGTTAAAAAAAACTTTACTAAACAGACCAAGTAAACTCATCTGTTTTAAAAAAGCATGAAAAGTTAAACCGCTCAAAAAATCAGATAATCATTCACAAACAATGATACTGATATTTGGTCCAACGTTTCAATTAGAAATCAAATATCTGGCAACATTTTGTCATGAACCAAAAAAAATACAACACACCTCATTTATATCTGTTCTCCATACGAAACAAAATCAAGCCAAGGTCTTACTAATTATTTATCAGTCCGGGGTTTGGTTAAGTTAGGCGAGCCTGATGGATTGGATGATTTGGAAAACAGCCGAGCCGCACACTACGAAGATGAAGAGGGCTAGCAGCCATGGTGCCACAGGGTACTGGTCATCTTTTTCCTGAAAAAGAGAAATAAATAATGGTAAAAAAAATATCATTTCATTCATTTTCACTTTATGTTAATTTTTAATACCATTCCAAACAGTAATACTAGGTACTTTATTTCTACAAACATAGTAAAACATTTTTCCAAAATGTATTAGAAAGTCATCATTCTTTTTCTCTTTTTAAAGTAATAAAAATAGCTCTTTAGCTAATTACAGCATTAACAAAGTTTTAGTGATTTATTTATTGGTGCAAACTCTAATTTCATGTTAATTATCTTCAACAGGAATAAGCATGGACGAAACAGATAAACATCAAAAAATAAATCTCGCAAGTGTATGCTTTGAATCCAAATAATTTATGATTTGTTGATAATAAATAAATAATATAAATTGCACTTGTAAAAAGACAACTGTGAACCTGTGACAGACGAGTTTGTATGGTGACAAAACACTATAAAAACAAAAATAAACTATAAAACAATAAATAAATAATCTAATTTTTCGTTCAACGGGCACTTAACACCACTTACTCGAGCACAGAGAAAGTTACATGCTATATTGTACATAGTTGCATAGGTTTTTTAGCACCCATACCAAAAGGCAGGAGTAAGATACTAGTGCTAGAGTACTAGAGTAAGATAAAACATTTGTGTACATACATACTCGGCATATATGCAAAAACTCTGTAACTCAACTGCTCATAAAAAGAAAACTGTTTACGTTCCTCAGGGCAGGCATACCAAATTATGCTTTATACGGAAAATATTACCAATACAGGTTATGCGCAATTACAGATAAACACTACTGATAACCTTCACAAGAATGTAAAATTTATTAAGATTACGAGAAAGAACAAAATTGTATACAATGTAGTAATTAAATATGAAATCGGCATGGTTCCAATGACACAGGTGGTTTTAATAAGGCATTGATTAAATAGACAATATTGTTTTAAAATTTACTACAATACTTTTCAGGATTTCTTTTATTATAAGCTGAAAGCTAGTATTCTCATACAAATTATTATGCGGTAGAATTTTATAATTTGTGAGTTAGAACAATCTTATATTGGAAACTATTTTATGAAAAAAATATATTTTAACAGTGAAAAGTAACCATATGAACTCTGTTCAACCATAACTAAGAAGTCACAAGTAACCACATACCTACTCGATTTGTCAAGCCAATTGTGGTTGATTTCAATAAAGCATGCATTGTGCATTGACCGCTAAATCAATTTGATCACAAAGATGAATCAAGGAACACAAACTTTATACAAAGCTCAGATTTATTGGTATGCATCCAAAAAAAATATAAATTTTCAAAAACAGTCTGCATCTTTTAACATGCTGCAATATTTTTTTATCCGTTAAACAACAACAAAATCATGTGGAATTTGACAAATTCAATTAGATTACGAGATTGGTGCAAATTGGTAACAATCTTTTTGATGAGCTATTGAATTATCTTCACATTCTACAAACATTGCAAGCCCAGTACCTAGAAATATTTTTTTCACTCTAATTAGATTCAAAGTTGAAGTGATACTGTGATACGTTTAATTCTACAATAAGCTTATTTAAAGACTATTACTATAAAACTGCTGTCTCCAAAAAGTGTAATAAGACTAGAGATGAAAACAAACATACCTTTGTGGATTTTGGTACATTCCCCCTCAGGGTGATGTTTTTGCTCGCAATTTCGTTTGCGATACGCATCCTCTGCTTTGGCGCCATTTTATTTGATTAGCAAGATTATTTGTCCTGAAAATGAAAAATAAACTAAATTAAGTTCAATAGAAACAAACACAAATAGAAAGTTTAAAATTAAAAAGGCAAATTTGTTCACATAACATTTTGAATTTTATACATTAAACTGGGACAACATACAGCAATTAATTAGGTTAGTGATGAATGACTAGATATTTTAAGGTAGACTTTTTGTGATTGACTGGTAATTCTGAGAGAGTATCATATGCTGTTACAGGTAAATTCAAAGTATGTCAATGAGGTAGGTACTTGAAGGTAAGTGAACTACTCACAAAATCACACAAACTAAACAGATGCTAAATAACAGTATCCTTATGTTCTCCACAAAAAACACAAACTTTCACTATCGGGACCACACCGTTTACTGCGATTATAAGGTACGTGGCTACTACTCAACACTTTTGTAAGTGATTACCAGATAACCATTAATTTTCTGCTATTAGCTGATTACCTTCAGGTGATTAGCAAAGTGTCACCTTTAGTAAACCTCACTTAAAATACTTCACTAATGATAGGGGAAGAATTTTAGACAGAAAAACAAAATACCCCGTTTACACAGCTGGAAATTTCTACGACGCTGTTTTCTGTTTTCAACTAAATTTCCAGGCAAACTATGTTGTTGTATATGGATATGTGACTTTTAATAAGGTTTCCTTCACAGCACAAATGAGAATTTCACAGTAAATCAACCGTTCTTATCGTTAAAATCGTAAAAAATGTGCGATTCAAAATATTTTCACAGCACACTTTGGTTGGGTTTTTCACGTGTTTAATTAATTTAGATCGAGGCACTTGAATGTTTTATTGATAAAATACAGGAATTATTGTTGTACTTACAGTTGATTCCTAAAATTAGAGGCTTTAAGCCCAACGCGTTCAAGTTCGCTTGACACGTAGTAAAAAGTGAAATAACAAAACGTCAACACGTCATTTGACAAGCCTCGTCGCACAAAAGCGAAACGACACGCGTCAGTTAAGTATTACCACCTTTAAATAATGATTGTGTAAAGTAAAACTTAATTGTATTTTTTTATTAAATAAATTAATCCTCGTACTCGTAATTTATTGATATAAAATAGCGTTATTTTGCATTTTATTGTTCTCATCTCAATCGTTGTTAAATTTGCAGTAAAGTCATCTATCAGCGAGTACTATGCACTTGCTTGTACAGTACAGTGCCATCTAGCAACAAATAGTAAATTCAAATGCCAGTACCTATTCAAATTGGTTTAGCGCCATCTGTCAGCGAGTAGTGGTACCATTTGTATAGTACAGTGCCATCTAGCAGCATATTCTAATTTTAATGCTAGCGTTTGTATTGTATTGTATTTATATGAACTTGTAAACAAGCTATGATAGATGGCGTTGCAAGCTTTCCAATCGCATCAATAGATGGCACTGTTTTTTTAAAACCATTAATTTGTAATGTCTTGCTTATTCAAATTAATAAATGTTTTTCAAACAATTTTATGTGAGTGACTTTTATTTAATCATCATCATCTTACCTAATTTAAACTTGGACTTTTACTAGCGTTATTAATTAGTAGGTATTCCTTAGTGGATAGGAGATCACTTTAAGCTTTTAAGATTCTTTTATGACATAGAAGATCTAACTATTGTGCCTTACCTACCAATCTGAATTTTTTTTTGCAACCTCAACTTCCTCCCTCCTCCTCCAATTCTTTTCCTAAGTAAAGTAGGTAATAATTTAAGATTCATATTTTTTTATCTGACTTACGAAACGTAAATAATGAATTACACTAACCATTATCTCTACCTATCGAATCTGCAGATTGAAAGCAATCATCAATAAATCACTCATCCTTTTCTCACCTAACCCTAAAGACAGAGACGGCAAATTAAAGTGAGACAGACATCAGATCTAAGGATTCAAGGATATCATTATCTTGTGTTGTGCGTTTGACCAATCGGATTCGAGTTTTATCCTTATAAGGGAATCCTGGCGCTGTGATTGGTCGATTAAGATAACGCCTAGATAGGGCGCCGCCCCTGATAGAATCCATTTGAATTTGAATTTCGAAGGGTGAACGACGAGGATGAAACGAGTTCGCTAACAGGCCCCTCTTTCCCACTGGGCACACTGGGCACATGCCCAGGGCCCCGCGATGGATGGGGCCCCCTAGTCTAGTCCCTACTACATTACCAAACGATAACTGATTTAACTAACGAAGACTGATTTAACTAACGAAATCAGTCTTAACAAAATATGCTTACCGACTATGGTTAATTTGTTCGTTTTTATTATTCTTGTTTGTAAATCAGAATATTTTCCCGATATATTTAACGCATTGTCGTAGTTTTGTCCCCTACAATCTTAAAAATGGTAATAACATGTCTCTAAAAATTTTATTTCATTTGTTGTTGATGTTTCTGTCTGACTATGAGAACAGACTCATAGCCATAGGGCACAGGCCCTGATATACTCGGAGTAGCATTAGTATCACACTCGCTCTATTAAATCGTGGTTTGCCTGCTTGATTTAATAGTGATTATTTTCAATCAATACATTATAATATTACATTTTGAAACGGTCGTATCCTAGTGGATCTGACCAATGGAAAAAAGTTGCACACCAAAAACTAATTGATATATTTTTCTACTGGAGAAAGTTCTGTAAGTAGCAATCAAATTTGTTAATCAGAAAAAGTTATTTTCTAAATCGACATGTTCTACACCAGTTCCTCCCAATTTTGATGATGAAATTGAATTAGGAAGCGACTATTCGCGTTCCTATGACAAAAGTGCAACAACTTCGGTGACTTATGCCTGTGCCAGTTGTGCAACAATAGTTTTCCAACCCTGCAATCACGTCATCAACCACCGATTAATTTCGAAAAATTTTACAGAACAAGATCGCGAGCTTTTGATTCGTAAGGAACCTTTTTATTATCAAACTAAAGATTCTGATTTCTCTGTGGCACACAAAACCTACAAAGACGGCAATAGATTAGTAACTAGACATAACAATAAAGAATTATTTATAAAAAAGTCGAAAGAAAATGGTTGCTCTAATCGCCTTAAAAAAATATATATTTTGTTTTTCATGCTGCTTATCTAATCCATTGTAAATAAAATATATGCTATCTGAGTAAATGTAGTGACTAGAAGCACATTCATCAAATAAATTTATAACGTCATGATGAAAACCGCATCAAAATCGGTGTAGCCAAGCGCGAGATATTCGCGGACAAACATGCAATACAAACATAGAGGTCAAACTGAGAATCTCCTTTTTTAAGTCAGTTAAAAATAGCCCAACACATAAACAGTCTATGATGGGTGGAGTAACAGAGTGAATTTGATTCATTTCTTGCAGACTATTTAAAAAAGTGCTCGCAAACTTAGATTTTGAAGATGTGATTAAAGATTTCACTCAACTCAAATCTGCAAGGGTGGGTACCTCTTCAATCAGCATAGATACTTGTATAAGGACTCATTGTGGATGTTGGTTATTTAGTGTGGATGACGTTATATTATCAATTCATTAAATTTAGTGTAAATGAAAAGAAGTAAAAATAGTGCCAAAATTTTGCACATTTACGTTCTTTGTATTTGCTACTAACAAAATAGTGCTTTTTTTACTATGGTCATAGGGGCCCCGTACTCGTAAATGTGCTCAGGGCCTCTAATAGGTGAGAGACGGCCCTGTTCGCTAAGAACCATAGATAATAAGTAAGAGTATGTATATTTTAGAGACTATGAACTTTGGAATTTGTGGGAACATTCAGTGAGAGACTCTTCGCATAAATTGCAGCTAGGTAGGTTGCATGCATACAAAGTCAGTTGGTCGATACATAACTAGGATTTAACCTGTGCAATGCGATAAGTAGATATCTTTAACTAGCATTCAAATAAAAGGAGGTGCCTTATTTTGGTAAGTACACCTGCCAATCTTAAATGACGATCATGTGCCTTGGCTCAAAGTAATTAAATATTTCTTCTTCACTAACTTCTTCACATAGTATTGTATTAGTAAATACCTAAGCACCAAACTTGTAACTATGTTGTTGTACAAGACAACCCCTCTAAATTATAGGTATGTACTTGTTTCTCAAAATAACGCGAATACTTACCTAACAACACATTAAATAAAACAAAATTTATATCTAATAAATAAATTATTGCGAAAATATCCGTAAATTTTGTTTTATTAATCTAAGTAATTTCTAAATTTGCCAATCCAACAGAAAATGTACTAACTTTCCTATATCTTAGGAACCTAATAGTTGATCAATACCTAGGTAGGTAAGTACCTTCTTACTTAATTAAACTTATGCATTACTAATTAATTATTTATAATTGATGCTTCTTAATGAACGGTGTGATTAATTAGCCGCTTCTAAGGTAACTTGATCAATTAATTTACGAAATTAATTAACTAAGCGAACACTTAGGCGAGTACCTACTCTCTTATAAAATTACTAGTTTGATACATTTACTAGACACTTATCCTGAAGATAAATTATCTACTTAAGTTTAGAGGTCTTCATCCAAGTAAGTACCTACCCGTAAGTACCTACAAGAATGACAAGATGGACAGACGACCTTGAACAGGGGCCCTATTTTTGAATCACTTGCGTCAAGATGGCGTGTGATATTCAATGTTTAAAGTCGAATTTTAGAATGAAAACCAGTTGTAATCTACTTAAAAAGGATTTGAAAAATCCTTTTTAAGTAGATTACAAAAAAAAAAAAAAAAAAAAAAAAAAAAAAAAAAAAAAAAATCATTTTGTTTGAAAAATCATTGATGAATTTTGTGAGTACTCACGTCTAGATTTTGAGTGATTTCCGTTGATTTTTTATGGGTTTTCGAACGAAAATCATACGCCATATCCAAGCGAGTGATTCAAAAATAGGGGCCCAGTTCGCTGATCACATTGGTTGGAGGCAGACTGCTTGATCGGTCGCTGTGGAAAACCGTGGGGGAGGCCCATTTAATCAAATTAATTTATTTAATTCCGACTACAAGGCCCATTGTGTTAGTAAAATGACTTAAACCTATATTATTTAATTTCAAACAGAGACTTGGTAGGTAGTACGGTTGGCTGTTAATTTATTAAATTCAGACTACAAGGCCCATTGTGTTAGTAAAATGACTTAAACCTATATTATTTAATTTCAAACAGAGACTTGGTAGGTAGTACGGTTGGCTGTTAATTTATTAAATTCAGACTACAAGGCCCATTGTGTTAGTAAAATGACTTAAACCTATATTATTTAATTTCAAACAGAGACTTGGTAGGTAGTACGGTTGGCTGTTAATATATTAAATTCAGACTACAAGGCCCATTGTGTTAGTAAAATGACTTAAACCTATATTATTTAATTTCAAACAGAGACTTGGTAGGTAGTACGGTTGGCTGTTAATTTATTAAATTCAGACTACAAGGCCCATTGTGTTAGTAAAATGACTTAAACCTATATTATTTAATTTCAAACAGAGACTTGGTAGGTAGTACGGTTGGCTGTTAATTTATTAAATTCAGACTACAAGGCCCATTGTGTTAGTAAAATGACTTAAACCTATATTATTTAATTTCAAACAGAGACTTGGTAGGTAGTACGGTTGGCTGTTAATATATTAAATTCAGACTACAAGGCCCATTGTGTTAGTAAAATGACTTAAACCTATATTATTTAATTTCAAACAGAGACTTGGTACGGTTGGCTGGAGCCCAAACAAGCGGGCTGTACTTAATGGTTGATATTTTTGTGATTTTTAATTTTTACCCTAAAATATTATCTAAAAACTACTGGACCGATTTTAATGAAACTTACGCTGTATTGTATTTTTTATGTGTATTGAACTAAAAAAGAATCATCTCGCTAATTACCTACTTCTCGGTCGAAAAATCTGTGGACAAACATAAAAATATAGAAATACACGTACGAAATTTAGCACACATGTTTGAAATGTAATATAATTATTATTACATTCAAAGGATATCTATCACATACACACCTTTACCTACAGGTTATGTTCTGCTGTGCTACATGTCAAATTGATAAGCTCCTTTTTTAAGTTGGAAAAAATAGAAGATAATATAAAAGCAAAAATACTTAGTTTTTGAAGGCGGTTATATTTATTCACAAAAACTTACTCAGAAACTTCCGCATTTAAAATACTAGTAGGACAACGTAATAAAAATACTCAGATACTTAGACACCTTCGCCCAAAACACATGCCACCATTTCAGTTAAAAAAAATGGTAGTCAAGTTTGCATTCCCTTTTCTAGTGAAACTTTCTCTATGGAATTAAATATTGTCTTAGGCCCAATATGTTGGCGACAGGCGTCAATAAGGGTGCAGAAAAAAAAATTGGCATTTACTGAGAATTGTAGATAAGGTTTGTTTGAATAGGCTTCGGTCTACGAAATCTGTAAGTTAAAAAGTCAATTTTATCAAAACATTTTATGGACCTATAAATATAATAAAGTATTACTAGTCCGACAAAGAAACACATACTGCACTAGGCGTATTTAGATCTTTTTAGAATACCTAGGATACCTATTACTTACCTATTTTTCAGGCATGAGCTTTAGAAGAGGTGTATGTGCACTTTCACAAGTGTTTTGCAAACATTGCTTGATATCCTGGCATTTAGACTTGAGTAGTTGCATTTTAGTATTAAAAGCTTTTCTTGCCATCGCGATTCTTGCTTTTTAATGTCTTGTGTATCTACTTACATCTGAGTCATTGCTTATGAATTTATTGCCAAAATTGCTTGCACCTCGTCGTGTGTTTAAGCGATCTTCGTTGAAAAGTGGTTCGGCGCGAGATCACAAACTAGCTAAGCTACTAACTACGTTTTGTCGCCCTCGGCAGCCTCGTTCCCGTTGCATAGTTATTTAATCATCCCAAATTTCATCACTGTTTAAACCTTTTCTGGACTTTTACGAATATTTCATGACTAAAATCAGCCAAATCGGTTCAGCCGTTCTCGAGTTTTAGCGAGACTAACTCAAATATCAATTCAGAAAAATTGATCTAATCAAGGTAGGTATATGTAAGTAGGTAGGCATCTAAGAAAACCAGTTTAACACTGAACCTAAGTGTCTTTACTTTCGGACAAGAAAATATATTTAAAGTTTAAAGTAAACACGTTCAAAAGATTAAGTAACATCTTGAACTATCTTTATTTTGTTTTCTAACAAAAAAATTCTTAAAAAAGCAAACCAGAAGCGAACTTTAAAGAGATTTTCTGCACCTCTGGCTACATCTAAGCTACAACAATACAATAAAGGACAAAGATATTTACAAAAGAACACAAATGAAGTGGATCTAATAACACTGTCACCGGCAAAAGCGAAAGGACTAAACACAAAACTATCAAATCTTAGATCGGAGATAGGTTTGAAGGCTTCTGAAAGGGAATTGTCATTGGCTCTTAATATTCTTTGCGTTGAACTACCAACCAAGCTATTAAAAAAACTGTATCAATGTAGGTACTATAAAGCAGTACGGGCAATAGAAGAATATAAAAAATATGTATCAAACTTTCTAATTATACTTCTCATCATTATCATTACCTATCAAAGGTCTGAATTCAGTGTAAGTAGGTAGGTAGTAGCACGTGTGTGTAGAAGGTATTTACTAGAAAAGTTCAAACAATAATTACTATTAAGTGGTACGTTCTGTCTTTCTTAACTCCTCAAGTATGTGTGAACGAGACACAATAGAAATCCCATTATTATGCGACTCCCGGCAGTCGTTTGATACCTGACTGATTAAACGGTACTCCTCAGCTTTCCTTATCCTGATAAGAAGTCTAAATAGAGCAGTTAACTAAAAATGTAAACAGGAATTGACTGATAGAGTACCTCATTCATCAGAATCGGCTGTAGTTTAGCCGTAATCACAGAATATATAACATATAGGTAACATTGACTTGTAAAACATTGAAACTTGAACATTGTACATTGACTGCTAAAATCATAAAACTTCCTTTTTACTTTGCCGTAGTCGGTTAAAAATAGCCTTCTGCTTCTAATCTATATAGCTATGAATTTTCTCAGTGATTAGTCCCTACAAACCTAGGTACCAACCTACAAAGCTCGACTTTCAGTTTCTATGAGAACAGATAAACGAACCGCTCATATTCGATTATATTTTCATCTGTTCTTTATCGATACATCAGCCCACATCTCATTCACGAATGGCTGAGTCACTAAAGCCAAATAATTGGATTTTGGTTAATAATTTTGGTTTTATCAGGGTGTGTGGGCTGAGATATTTCGCATCCTGTCTTACACATCTTGTCAGGACGCAAATGAAGCGGCAATATATCGTTTTTCAGGTTAAAAATGTAATAATGTGGTGGGTATACCATACTACTTACTTAATATTACTTATATTGTGAGGTTTTTATAGTTCTTATTAATCTATACTTAATATTATAAAGCTGAAGAGTTTGTTTGTTTGTTTGAACGCGCTAATCTCCGAAACTACTGGTTCGAATTGAATAATTCTTTTTCTGTTGGATAGTCCAGTTATCGAGGAAGGCTTTAGGCTATATAACATCACGCTACGACCAATAGGAGCAAAGATATAGTGGTAAGTGTGTAAAAAACGGGAGAAAGAAGTCACTATTCCACGCGGACGAAGTCGCGGGCAAAAGCTAGTTTTTGATAAGATGCTTCTTTCTTTTCATGAAATTGCTGACTTATAAGCGGATATTTATTCACTCGTCGATAAAACTCTCGTCTATTTTTTTGTTGATAATGCGGCGAGTAAGAATTGAAGTCCATTAACATTATTTCTTTCACAAAATCTAATTTACTAATTAACTAGTTATTTATAAGTACTTACCTACATACTCCTTAATTTCCTCTTATAGATGGAGAGACCCGCGACGTTGGCGTGTGTTGATGGATTCAATACTACGGATGCTATTTCTTTTGTATTGGTTGACTTTTAAGAACGCCCTATTTTTTCTTACCCCACTGTTCATTATCTGCTTTAATTATTAATAGTTAGTGCTCTACCTAATTAAGAAATACTAATAATTTAAGCTTCTGCCGTCACTTTCTACCTACAAATAATTGTAAGTCCCTGGCTCTGTATAACAAATTTGTAAATTCACAACATTAGTGAATTGTTAAATTTCCTTTAAACAAATTTGTAAATTCACTATGTTGTGTGCAAAAAAGAGTTATCTATCTATCTATCTGACCTGTTTTTAACAAAATTTACTACTGGGCACCTCTACTCTTGAATTTTTTTCACCATATTTTTTTAAACAAAAGAGAAGTAGCTAACAAAATCAAAATTGCTCATTTCAAACTTCACCAAAAATCCATAACTCTCATTTAACTAACCAATGTTTATCTCTAAACTGTCTGTCCGAATCAACGAACCTGGGTAACAGCCGTAAACTGGGATTAACAACAAAACAAACCTTTGTCTATGAAAGTGTATGATTTGCACTAGTATTTAGGATTCCGTGGGAGAGACACAAAAACCGTAGTATTTAACCAGGTTCCTAAATAGCATATATTTTTTTAAGAGCCGATTTTCAGAATTATAATGAAATAATCTGAAAAGTGGCTCTTTATTTTAGTTTTAGAGATTAAAATAGCAGCTTCAACAATCTATTTACCTACATAATTCAGGTTGTAACAATAACTAAGTATTTACGTTACAAATATTGGTTTGATCGGGGCGGTTATAAGATTATTTTTTATAGGACCAAGAAGTTCATTTCAACAAAGTGCAAAACTACAAACACAATTTTTACATTCTTATAATCTTACTACAAATAATCGCTCTGAATTTAAATGCCATCTTTTGTTACCTTTAAAATATGAACGGAACCTTAATGTAGCACCTTTATATTACATTTTTTGTATCTACTTGCAAAACACAAGGGATAATCCCGGTTAGCTTTTGTTTAGACTTGCGCAGGCGACGGTTAGTGGCGCCATAACAAGACGCCATGCAAATATTTGTCTAGTTTAAAAAATATGTGCATTTTAGTAACTTTCACATTTCATTTTTGCAATAATTAAGCTATTGTATTTGACTAGGCTAAGTATAAAAATAGTTTATATAACGTAAATAACTAGGTATCTAGTACCTATAGGAACAGTCGCGGTCTCTTGCGCCTAACCACCTTTATACCCAAAATCACTTGCACCTTGTTTCATTATTTGTTTAATAATGTGACGCCCGTTTTTGTGTCGTGTGTGCAAGCGATTTCCGTTTGCACAAGTGGTTAGGCGCGAGAAACATTGACTTCGACTGTCCATCTCTATGTAGAAAAAAGATGGTCACTAACTGGTTCTAAGTTTGTACTTTTAGATTAGAATACTAATATCGAGGACGAATCTATACTAATATTATAAAGCTGAAGAGTTTGTTTGTTTGTTTGTTTGTTTGTTTGAACGCGCTAATCTCCGAAACTACTGGTTCGAATTGAATAATTATTTTTGTGTTGGATAGTCCAGTTATCGAGGAAGGCTATAGGCTATATAACATCACGGTACGACCAATAGGAGCAAAGATATAGTGGTAAATGTGTAAAAAACGGGAGAAAGAAGTCACTATTCCACGCGGACGAAGTCGCTGGCAAAAGCTAGTACAATATAATTATACTAGTAACTAACAAAATACAAAGAAAAAATATTATTAAGACCTTAAAAATATAATGTAAAAACTAAAATATATTATTAAAAGTACTCGTAGTCCCTTTAAATTAAATAAGTAGGTAGGTACACATTTTCTGTTGCGACATCACGACGTCCAGCAGGTAAACATAAATATATGCGCCAGACAACTCACCAATTGCCTGGTTTCGAAAGAAGAAATTTTCATCCTTGTGCTACGAATACCAGACAACGATAATGACAGGGCGTCGCCCATAAATACGTAAATACATATAACATCCATGACTTAGGGACAAATGTTCGTGATCATCACATCACATAAACTTTTGCCTCTTTGCGGAATTCGAACCCGAAGGTATTGAATATCGTAATAATATTACTTACCCACTCATCATCATTCATTATCTTATCATTATCACTTTTTTTTTTACTTTTTTGATTGATTAGTAATTTAAATTTGTATTTTATTGATTTGTGATTTTTATTTCATTATTGATTGTTTGTTATTTGATCATAATTTAATTCAGTACTTAATATGAATTGTTAATTTTATGTGTGTTTTCCTTTTGGTCCATTTTTATTGATTTTTTTCCACTACCTAATTATTGATCTATTTTAGCTTAATTGTTACTTTTTTGGATAAATTTGCGTACATATGCGTTGAATTGCAGTTCCGCACCTATCTTTTAGATAGTAATTCTGTTTTATGTTTAACTGTAATTTGTTTTGTGTATCTTTTAAAATAAAATAAAATAAAATAAAATAAAATACAATAAAATATCAGTATTGCGTTGTCTTTTCTACAAATTAGACGCAAAATCAGCTCAATGACTATCTCCTGGGGTTGTTTTAACAAAAAGCATACGTTCCGAATCGGCAAGCTGGTGGTTCCTGGATCAGACTGGAACCCGACACCGGCAGCCCGGGCGTATGCTCTCCATCGGTACTGGTGGCCGACTTCATGCCACAAGTGACAAGTAACTTTTTTTTTTAAATTTATTTCCACAGAATTTATAAAACTTTGTAACATAATACATATTGCCAAACTGCGTTGCAGTTTGTCGGTAATTGATTTTTGTTCATTACAGCGAAATAACCCTTACAACTTCTCATACAAGAGGTAATCCAAATCGAACTAGATCGCAGTAATCATCATGAAGAAATATATTGTATTAGTGCAAACCATAAGTTATTAAAAGTTCTACATGGGAGACCCTTCGACCAAAAGCGCAGTGTAGGACGTCCACCGACAAGATGGAGACGACGATGTAAAGATCGCAGGATCACACTGGATGCAGACGGCACACAACCGGCCGTGGAAAACCGTGGGGGACGCCTTCGTTAAACAGTGGACGTCCTTTGGCTGATAACGATGATAATGATAATGAATTTGATATTTTGCTGTCCACCTCATGCATTTTCCATTTTTTTAATTGTTTGAGCGAGTAGTGTACTCAGTTCAAGATTTCTTTTAATTTCCTTTGCTTAAAGGTAGCAATAAATTATCAAATTATAATATTATTGGTTCCCTTCAACATACCGCCGTCCCAGCAAGGTGCAGATCCCTAAGGGCTGGCGCAATCACTTACGCAATTGTTTAAACAGAGCGCAAGTATCACATTACCGAATCAAATGAGCAGGCCCCCGTACCAATAACTTTCAATACCAATAGCTATTATCGTTTCCATAAATATTAGACCTTATCACGTTGCAGTAAGGTCTTACTTTTTTTGATAGTCGTTTATGTTTAAAGGAATAGTTTTTATGGTAGGAGGTCGACTATTGAGCAAGCGCATCCCATAGGGGTCCTAATGGTTCGGTTGTGCATTTTGGGCTTTCATTTGTTTTTTTTTTTGTAGAGTTTTTGATTATGGAGTTTAATTAGTATGGGAATAAAAATACGGTCATACTCATAGTGTATGTATTTGTACTTTAGGTACCTACCTATATACTGCGTATTTTAAAATGGTTATCTTCTCTTGATAAAGGTTATAAGTTTAAAGAATTTATTTCTCATAAGAACTTATATCTAATACATACTTCACTTGGGGCTTATTTCACCATTGACAAAAAGCACTAAAAACAAATAAATCAAATAAATAACGTCATTTGTATCTGGCAGATAGCGCTAACCAGAACTTGTTAACACGGTGTGCAACAGGCCATTAAAATGTTTTTTTTTAGGTAAACTAAAAAAATAGCATCTCTTTAGTTTAATTGAATTGAAATGGTTTCTCCGATCTCTGTGTATAATTTGTAGTATGAATAAAAAGCTGAATGTGTCCATACTGTGCAAGGAATTATTATTCTTAAAAGCTAAGACTACGCAACGCTAGTCCATGTAATAATCAAGGCACAAAAACCCTATAATTATCTGGATGTTGGCGACATTGTCATTTTGTGACCAATTTCTCCAAAAGAAAGTGTTTTTTACAAAACACTTGAGACACTTTACGCACGGGTGATTTAAATTCTCCATCCCCTTTATTTTATTTCAAAAATAGCATTGACGCAACGTTTAGAATGCCAGGATTAGGTTTCAGCGAAATAACAAAACGCAAAATCGAAGGACAAGTCCGTATCAAATGATGCATGAACCATCGAGTATAGACGAAAGTGTTTTGAGCACACTCTTGCTATACTCGACATTATAAACCAAAGTTTTTTTTACCTACTTATTTCTAATTCATGTCATTTTGAGCTCTAATTTTATTTGAATAGAATTGAAACTAAATATAAAGCAACTCTACAAATTGAAATGTAAGTACTTTTCTTTGAGAACTGAAAAAATAAACAATGGCAAGTAAAGGTGAAATCATTTGCCCATCAAATGCGATGATTGTAACGAAACGCAATCCTTGGCGCCAAAAGTTTGGTCATTCGAGACGCGTGGAGGACGTAATTGTATTTTTTTTTCATTTTTCAGTACATTACACTTTAGTGGCCAGAGTTAGAAGAAATTTGTGACTAGAGTAAATTCTTTTTTCGAATTCCAAACCTCGAAATGTGTTTGAAAATATGGCTGGTTTTATTTACCATGTATTAGTTATGATGCTAAACTTACATAAACCGCGTGTATCAACTCTTGTAGGTAGCAAGATTTGATAAGAACTATAAGGGCCTGATAAGCTACGAAACTAATTCAAATATGTAACGTCATTTCATATAAAGTAAGTAGTGGTCAGATAAAGCTACTAGGATACACTAGGATAAGATTAACATAGGTACTCTGTAAAAGTACCTTAGTAAAATAAAAATAGAAAAAAACTTATTCAGACATTGGGAACAGACCGTAAATGTCAAAAAAGCACTATTTTTGTTTTGTTCAAATGTTAAAGAAATCATTTTTTTTATTTTGTTCCATAAATATTTGTACGCTACATCCTACTACTATTATAAAGGCGAAAGTTTGTAAGTATGGATGTATGGATGTTTGTTACTCTTTCACGTAAAAACTACTGAATGGATTTGAATGAAACTTTACCACAATATAGCTTATACATCAGAATAACATATAGGCTACAATTTTTGAGGTTTCTAATGTGAGGTCGTAAAAAAACACATTTTTTGCGCTACTAGACGGGACGAACCTGAAGTCCACGCGAACGAAGTCGCGGGCAAAAGCTAGTTATAGCCAGTGAGCTGTTACTACTACGTATAGAGACGCTATGCCAAGCAAAAAATGTGCGCATTTTTTGGACGTGAACTGTCAACAGACTGACGTATTCCATAAATTTTGAATTTTGAATATGAAACCGCAGAAGTGACACAGACTTTGTGCCTACTTAACTTAATTGTATTCAATGAATATTATTTTATCAAAACGTTTTAATCGTTACTTACTTTGATCATTAGTTATTTAAAAGAGCTAAATAAATAAAAGTTTAGTAAATAAAAATCTGTAGGTCAAAAACTCGAATGATATTTACAATTTTTTTATCATGATTTTTATCATTTTAATTTTTCATACGAGATATTTCTAGAAAAATATAACTACCAATGCAAAACACCTTAAAAGCAATATCACAACATCGCATTGTCTAACCTCTATTTATTACCAACCTACTTTTCCATTCTGTGCGTGTCACTTTTTATAATCTTTGATTTTCATGTAAAATGGCGGCAATTTCATGCCAAAAATTTATAACATTTTGAAAAATCTTTACGCTGGTTTAAGCTAACATTTTAATTTCCTACCGATGGTAAGTGACGCCGGTATCGTTTATATTCCTGTTGGTTTTATTTTCGCATGTTTTTAAAACGCATGATGGCTTTTTTGTCAAATTAATTGACCAAATGTCACATTGGTTAACGCTACGAGCGGGAGTGAGTGACTGTGATACCGCGCATGCGTTGATGGTCTGTGACCATCAACTCATCGGGCACGAGGTTCCTTAGGGATGTCATTTCCATACGTAGTAATAGTAGTTCAATGGTTATAGCATATTTTGGCTTGCAAATAAATATTTTTGAGTTTTTTTAATTTTTGTTAGAGCTAAGATAAATGAGCAACTTATCTTATTGTTTTTAGCCACAAATCCAACTTTCAACTTCAACAAAAAGTCTTTAAAACAAAGAAACTTTTCCTCGCCTTTTAAAAAGCTTAAAACGCGTATTTACAAAACATCATTGTTCTTTTGCGGCTTCCCGACCCCAACCCTTCTGAGGAAACGTACACCGGTGAAACCTTTTAGGAAGCACCTCCCCTCTTTTGAGTTTGTTATTTATTTTTTTATTGTTTTGTTTTACTGGTTGTCTGTAGAGAGATTAGTGTGCGGTATGATTAGAATTAACTTGTATGGGAATCAGCAGGGTGGAGAAATATACAGGCTATTTGCATTGATGACAATTTACGAAGAGCTTAGCTCTACTGTGGTTTGGCTGAATCCTAATTCCTACTAATGTTACAACATGCGCATGTTTATGTATGGATGATTTTTACTCCTTTACGCTAAAACGACTACTAACTACTTTACAACAATACAGCTTTTTTAACTGGAATACGATAGGAATAAATTTTACATAAGAACTTAATGTACTTTTGCATTTTTTTTGGTACTTACTAAAGATAATGATAACCCCGTAATTACAAACAAAAAAACTAACCAATCGGTGTTACTTTCCTTCTAATTCAATATCTTTACTTTAGTTCAAAAAACTACCTCCACTCATAAGTTGATCATAAATATTGACTCACCCGGGACTCGAACCGGCGCAAACACGGCGACAAACAGATTAACGGAAAATACAAGGATGGCCGGCGGCTTTGTCTCTAGTAATAATATTTTGAGAACGATCATTAATTGAAATGTATGGTAAGGCGTAGTACACACTGTCGTTTTTAACCTATGTGGTACCAAATATTTTTTTTTATTAACTTTATTTGGCCTCCTGTTTACCCAACGTCCATACCTACTACATTTAATTTTTTTCAGTGATACCTGATTTTTAATCGACTTAAAAAGGTGGTTCTCTTTAACTTGTATGTTTGTCTAGGACTATTTCGCGTCTGGCTAAACCGATTTTGATGCGGTTTTTAGAAAAGTATTTCCTATCTCAATCCATAAAGGTAATATTGAAATCATTATTAAACTGTTAATAGGTCGACATCACGATTGGGTTAACTTTTCTCTATTCCTTTATGTAAAAAGTTTTCTATACATTAACGTTGGTATTTTACTGTCGATCTTTATTCTGTTGTAGTATCACAATCACACACAACCATCTATCACTAACTAGATGTAAACTGATACCTCTTACGTGAAGTTTGTAGTTGTTTTGTAAGTTTGAAAATATAAATATACTTTTTTGTCATCGAGACTGCGTGGAGCCGTCTGTTTAAAGCACAGAAAATATAATACTAGTTTTAAGACAACTTGTTGGTTAAATATTCAGAACTGGTATCGGAGGATTTGGAGGTGAGTTCATCTTACATCTATGTAGAGCTCGTTACGAAAATACGAAAATCATGACTCAGTTGAACTCGCGTTCCATAAGGTCATAAGTAATCATTGAACTACTATTACTAGCGTATGGAACTGACATCACGAACAAATTTTGTATCGAATCGAATTGATGACACTGTCATAAACTCGTGTACAAATCAGAATTCGAAATTAAAATTTTCAAAGAAAACGTCGCAATCTTGTCTGTGTATCTGTCTATGATATCGCAGCTCCCAAACGGATAAATCGATTTTCGTAATTATTTTTGTTTCATAGCAATTTTTTTTCTGAGTGTTCATAGCCATGTTTCATGAAAATCTTTTTAGCTGATTTTTATCTGGGGGTTGTTTTAAATTTAAAATTTTATATTAGGACGTAGGATCCCACTTCTTTATTTCACTGACTAAGTAATAGGATTTTCCCTTTGAATTTTCATGCTGAAATATTTTGCTTCTTATCAAAGGGATTCTAGCTACTTCGATGGAAAGCACCTTAATATAAATAATACCACTTTTGCAAAATCACTTTAATACGAAAACATACTGCGTGTTTTGTAAAGATTCTAATTTTATATTATGCATTTCTATACATTTTATAACACCAAAGTACTAAAAGAAGAGCTGTATTTCAGCAGAAACTAGGCATATTTCATATCTCTTGAGAAACACAATAACAAATGAGATTGGTACACTATTGTAAGATGAAAAGCCAAAACGCATTGAAACGTAGAACAACAAGATTTCATGGCAGGCCTTGGTTCATTAAATTGCGCTTCAGAGCTTGTTTAATATTTTTCTCGAATGCCCCATTACATCTGCTACCCATACACAGTTAGCACTAAGTATTTTACTTCAATATTTGCCAGCTCACTGTCTGAGTGGTCAAGCCAAAAATTTACCCTATATTTGCGAGGTACAGCTCACAAAATTATAAGAATAAAGATCTTATTGAAATGGAATAAAGATCATTTCCTACAGGTATCATTGACCGCGGTTGTACGAAGCTGGCAAATATTAGCCATCAACGTTTGGAGTCCGCGGATAAGTTTGCTTTGCCGACTGTACTTTGGGTAATGAGGTGGGCTTATGAAGTTTTCTCAACTTTTTTATTATATTTTTAAACTAACTAATCGTTTACTGTGGAACAAAGACCTTCTTTTGTTTAATATAACCTACAATGTATTGCGTCCAGCCAGTGCTATTAAATAATTAAAAATCTTTAAAACCTTATCTGAGTCACGTGGCGCCATTACAATTTGACAGGTAATTTGGCGCGAATTTTGACGTTATGTCGGCCATGATGCCACAGAGCAAAAACTTGTTCATTTTATTTTTAATTTTAACCTTGTGTAAGAGAAAATAGGGAGTGAAATTGCTTGTTTCTTTATGGAAGGGTCTTCGATAGGGTAGTTTAGTGTTGTTAAGGGGTAAGTACGGTAACAAAGAATAACGTTCGCCACGCGACCATCTTTGTTGGAAAGCTCTTAATTGAATGGGAAATTATCTCGATAATGGCGTTGTGGCATTGTTTGGGGCTTAATAGGCTTGTCGGATTTTCTCTTGACACGCCTATTGTTGTGACGTGTTGAACAACTCTTTGCAACGGATGAAGATAGAAAAATAAATTATATACGAAATTTTAGTGTACCTACCTAGGTAATGTTTAACGTGTTAGAAATAATTTGCCTACTTTATCTTGTAAGGTATAATAATATCTTATATACCTACTTACCTACTATTTAAATTTACATAGGCACGCAAAAATAGGTGCACATTTTTATTTAATAGTTACTTTTTTCTGAAGATTACGCAAATACTACTCATTGAAACACAATGTACGTAGAATTTTCGAGGAAATTTATTAAATTTTAAATAGGTACCAACGACTCAAAGAATTTACAGCGTTTGTGGTCACGGGTGGACTAAGATGTTAAATGTCATTTACAGAGTTTTGAAAATGTATACTTGTACCATCACTCATTAATTTTATAACCGTTCCTATCCACGCAGAAAGAGCTAACTGTGACTTGAGATATTACAACAAGTGGTCTTGCTGGGGTCTTCGATAGAACCTGATCCCATACTGGAGGAATTTTCCAACCATCTTCTCTGTTGAAATTTGGATGTTTTCTTATTTCTATAGCTCCGCGTAGCATACATTATTTTTTTTGACTTCTTGTATTATGTTTGCAAATGGGAAGCGATCGAACTAAAAGCATATAAATATTTAGCACCTTCAATTTTATTTAACAGTTATGCACCTTTTTTAAACCTCGTTCTTTATTCCTTGTCAGTCCTTGCATTATTCGATAATACACTGTTGTCTTTACAATAATAGGTATCGGGACAGCATTCCACATGTTATACATTGTAGGCCAACATCTCCATTACGCTGTGTAGGCGATGCGTTTATAGTGTGGGCCACAGTGCACGTAAAAAACGGTAAGCAATACTTTTAAAGTCTAGTGCGTCTGGCACACTGCTTGGCTGGCATTCAACTGTCTTACGTTTTTGTCTAATTATTTTTTTTTTTGTTTTGTGTACATATCATTTCTGTAACTGCTTTTTTTTTCATTTTTTCTGTTATGTATGATGCGTGCGTATGTGTGTGTTTTTGTGATGTCCTTTTACCAATAAATGCTTTTTCTTTCTTTCTTACAGCGTTTTCCTTGTGATTTCAACTTGTCAACGCTGAGCTGAGCAGGCCTTAATGCCATAGATTAAGATATATAGAAGATTTTAATATCTATTTACAACACTCTCCTGCACCCATAACAATCTATCTGCATGACCTAAAGGTATGACTGGGAGCGAATGCTTTTAGCATTAAGTCCATCTTTTGTACACTTTTATTTGTGCAATTAGTTTTTAAATAAATAAATAAAATAGACAAATTGTATACGAGTTTTTGCTCTTTGGAGCAATATTAATCGGGAAATATCAGTAAATTTAAGATACCTAGAGTTTATTTATTGGAAATTATGTGCACTGTAGAGGACATCGCTTGCTTACCACCTTAAAAGCCAAAATCGCATGCAACTCGTTTCGCATTTTTTATGAAGTGACGCCTGTTTATTTGTCGTGGGTGCAAGCGATTTTCGTTGGGTAGTGGTAAAGCGATAGTGACTTCGACCGTATGATAACATACTGAATTTAAAATGTTGTTTGGTTGAAGATTTCATACTGATAACATATTTACACTGTGGTATAGCATAACCGTTGCATTATTTGTGTACAACATTATTTCGAAGCCTTTCCGGTGATTCGCATAAACGTAGGAGGCTTAACGATTAACATCCAGTTTTGTTTACATGTCATTGTTAAAATTTTATAACATTGCTATAACATTGTCCGCTTAGTTCAAAATATCTAGGAATTGAAAAGAATAATACGTAAGATAATTCAAATGTAGCAATAAGGGCCTGGACCATCGGCAAATAAGAACAAACCAACGAATAATTCCAATATGGAACATCATTTCGTATGAAGTATTGGACAAATAAAGCTAACCGGAACTTATTAAGGCTTTGTGAAACAGGCTGTAAATAATACTACTATCCCCTACCCTACTATACGTACTTTCAGATTTCGTCGTTTTGCGAAATGAAACGAAAGTAAAAACAAGAAAGTGCCTACTTTTTTGCAGTCGGCTAAATGACATCTTACAAAAAAACTAGTAAGTACCAGGAGTCCATGAACACCAGGAAGTCAAAGGCGCGTGGTCTGTCTCCCCAGATGTAACCTGATATACAGGCTGCGCGCAAGGGGCTCGGTTTAAGAGGCTTGATGTGCTGTTTTTTTTTTGCATCCTGATGAAGGAAACGCTTATGGCTATTTTTAGCTCTTTATATTTTGAACGTTTTCCAATACTTGCGTACCTATGTCATTACTATAACGGATGATCTTGTTGAGGTTTTTTTTTAATGAAGGCAACTTTTATGTATGTAAGATACATAAATATTATGTTTCAATTGCTGTTCCTTGCGTGAACGAACACAAAAGCCTACAGCAGCCCTACTACTTTGCACGTTCGCAAGGTAGTGTTATTAACATAATTGACACGAACAATTAGCTCAGTTTGCAAGAGGTTGCAGGTTCGCATCCCATCCGTGCGTATTTTTTGGTTTCTTATTTTATTTCATAATAAAAAAAACACAATTTGAGTGTCAAAAACATTCAAAACCAAAGAACAACTATACTTGAAAATACATAAGTAGGCCTAAAAGCAGATCCCAGCCGCGCATCCCTCGAGGTGTCGGGTTCGGTGCGCGGCCCGTGACCGTTGCGATGGCTGACCATTGCATGCTCTGGCTGTTTGCACAGTGGGCCGTAGTGTTGGGATGATGGACCAAAACGAAACAATCTTGAAATCAAAGAATCTATTCATAATTTAGGGTACATTAAAATGAGTTTTAACAGAAAAACAACACTCTGTCTCAATTATTAAATTATGATTATTGAATTCTCGACATAATATCCTCTCCTAGATAAAACACCGTGATGGAATCTTTTATTGTCAATTTTACCTAAAGCAAAAATTGTATCGATAGCTTTCAAGCAAATAAAAACTGTAGGTACATATGGCGGATCAAAGGCGTAAGATTAGTCAGTAATAAACGGACGTTCGACCAAACAATACGTTTCATTACACTCCTGGGTCTCCACCTATTACATGCCAAACGCATACTCTACCAGTAACCATAGCATTAGTTCTCTATTTTACGGGTGAGTAGAAAGTAGAAAGGTAAACTGAAAAAAAAAACTCAGAATGGTCATTTTCGAAAAAAATGCTTTTTTGGTTATGTTTATGTTCCATATAAAGAACAACGTGAACCACTGTGCATCGTGTGACGGGCTCGCTGCGGTTTCCGCGCGGCGCGGCGAAGACTTGCGTTGCGGTCGCGTGTTATTTACACCACCCTGTATAAGTGTTAGCAATACAATGGAATTTGTACTTTATGCGGTAGCCGTTGGGCTTATACTGCAATGGAACGTTCGGATGTGAACATTGTAAAGGCTGTTCGGGAGTTGCAGAATGACTTTGTATGTCACCACAATACGTATTCTTAAGTGACATAAATAGTGCCCGTTTTCTCACATGAATCTAACGACGTTAATAGTCGGTATGGTATTAGTAGGTATTAGTATTGTGATAGTCAAAGATAAATTCATCCATTTTAATAACTTCCTAATTGAGCTTGAAATAATGACAATGACAAAGCAAATAACCTCTTTCTCTCGCTCTTCCATGTCATAATCAATTATTATTCAGTCTGGTATCAAACGACACCCGGGAGTCGCATAACAATGGAATTTATATTGTGTCTCGTTTACACATACTTGACGAGTTAAACGATAATAATAACATTTGTCAATAATTTAATCATCCTGCTAATACTATAAAAGCGAAAGTTTGTGATGATGCATATACGAATATGTAATTTACATATAATTTACTCCTTTGCGCAAAAACTACCGGATGGATTTTGATTTATAAAAATATCTCATTATATCAGAGTATTTATTTTTGAGATCCGACATTTCTGCGGGCGAAGAACGTTTTCCATAAAAAAGCCCAAAAACGCCTTGTAAAGTGTCTCTGTGTAGAGAGAAAAAGAAAAGTAGTGCAGTAAAAAATAAGGCATTTTTTCATAAAACTTATGTTATACATAATTTGCAACTAGAATTTATCACAATGGGTTTTAAGGCCCCATAATTACGCGACCGCGGCGCCATCATCGCCACGCGTCAGTTTATGGAATAAATTATTTGAATTTGGAACAGCCCTCCCTTTGTTGGATCGATTACATAATTTGATATCTAACCTCCTCGGTGGATGGTGAAATTGCTCTTTTTTTTTGCGAAATGGCAGATAAATTATTGTTTCGAAGTAATCTATCAGGAAAGGCGTTTGACTGGGCATTAAGAGGCGGGAAAAACCCCGGAGGAAAATCACCAGACTATCTTCCCTAATTTAGAGTTTTTTTTATGAAGATGATATAATAACTCTTAGCCTAGTTCTTAAATTTGATAATGACGACGATTAAAAAGTATTCTGACTTAACTAAGTCCATTATTTCCATAACCATAGCCAGAAAGAGTCCATCAAAATGTATAATGGCGGTCAATTTGACATTCTGATCAATCAGTCGGCTAAAATGTTTGAACAAGAAGGGACGGAAACAAACAAGTCCCCCTTATTTTAGGCCACCTTTTATTGGTATACATTATTCTTACTATGGAGGTTGTCAATAGATAAGTAATTTTTGATGGAGAAAATGTCTAACTGGAGAAAAACTTTGCACAAAAATGATTTAAACCGTCTTCAAAAAGGAGGAGCTTATTTGACAATTTGACTGTTTTTTTAATGTTACCCAGCCATTTGTGGTCCCATTTGAAATAAAAACAGTCAGTTAGAGCTGTTACCTCCTAGTTGGTCCTATTGTTGCCAAATCGGGATCTGTTGATCTGGGATCTTTTATTGTGTTTGTCAAGTGCAAAATCCGTCAGGCAGCTAAAGTCTGAAGATTGCTGTAACTCTCATCCTCCTCAGATGTCGAATGAGTAATAAATAAATGGCTCGAAAGAGACGACACAAGGATTTCTGATAAAGACTTTAAATTTTTCGTAATTAATCGTATTTTTAGTACCTGTTTCGTCACCAAAGTTGATGATGGTTAGTACTCTACTTACTACTCATGCACCAACCAAACGTCATACTGTGGTCATATTTTATTTTTTTAGCTTCTTATTTCCTCTTCCTTCACTTCACCAAAATTGCCCAGCTATACCAATAGAGAAGGCTTTTTTGCCTAAGCCCGCTAATGTTTGCTCCCATCCCCGAAAGTACCAGGGCAGCATAAAGCGAGGGCGGTCGGGAGTGGTCGGCAAACAGTCGGCGCCGGCGGGGCGGACAGACACCTGCGAAGTGTCGCCAGGATTTTGTATGTAAAATAACGAGTACGTCTATAGTTTAGCCGCCCAGCGAATGCTATTTTGACGTTTACAATTTTGACATGCTATACCAATAAATAAACCTACCTATTTAAAAAAAAACAAAGTTCTAGTAGTTTCTATGAAGGCAAAGAGGTGAGGATACTGATTACCGCGTTGGATAGATTGATAGAGCTAGATAAAAATTTGGATCAGGGCCTCGATTCTCAGGTCAACCTCACTTTTTCCTAGTTGTTATTCAATTATGAGTTTTACCGTTTAAACGAAAAAAGCAAGTCAATCCATACATATAAAAACCTACCACACAAAATAAATCGAAATATATAGAAATCAAGACCCTGATAAAGGAAAAACGAATCTTTCTTCGAAAATAAAAATACTATTCGTGAACGTCTTATACAAACTGCATGAGAATCGGCCCCCAGGTAAGAACATACGACCTGAGACTCAATTTTTGACCTTCTCATATCGTACAAACTTACTTGTTTCGCATTTTCGCTAAATTTCTACTGCTCGTTAGATTTTCGAACAAAAATCGCTAGTGCTTTAAAAATAGATCCCCTGCACCCGTTGCATGGCACATCGATAAACCCGTTTGTCGCGCGTTTTACCGCGTCTACCTAGATAATTTATCTCCACGTGCATGGTACAGTCTTTTAATATATCTATAACGCGAGGTCGTAGACAATTTGTCTCTAGTGCGTAATGGCTGCATTATGGCTGCCGTTTTTTATACAAGTTTGACAGTTTAAGAAAGTTAGCATAGCGTCAGTTATATCGACATCTTGCGATCGTTTATATACCTATATCTATCTATACCGCGTCGCGCGCGACGTTACAAGCCAACCTATGCAACGGGTGCTGGTTCACAGAGCATTAACTTATTTTTTATTCATATCAACGTCCTAGGACTATTGATTTACGAATAGGCGCTATATTAACTATGTTATTTATTTGTAAAGACATGTAAAAACGTAAATGGAGATATAAGTAACAATTTAAATACCTAATCAAATAAAAGCGTTAATTATTGTAAGTATATTGATCAATAGTAGAATTGATCGTCACTTTATATCGGAACAGCCATGCAAATACAGGGATTCAGTTTTATGTGTTTTTAATGCAAATCAGTACAATAATTGTTGCATGATGTTCGAAATTGTTCATTAATTCCATTACAATAATTTTGCAATGTACTACTAGATACCTATCATATTATAAGTTTTAATAAATATGTATGCTCACTTATAAACTTTACTGTATTTACAGATTAATGTTATAAATACTGTGTATTTAAAAATAATAATAATTATATTAATCCTGAAATGTTTGAGAAAATCAAAGGCACAAATCTATGCATGCACTAAATCAAATTAATTAATAGATTAATATGAAATAAAATAAAACAAAATCTATTTCTACTTTGAATATGTAAATTAGTTATTTATTTACAAAAAAACATGGTATATTTGGAAAATAAATAGATAAAGTTGTACATAGAGTTGAGAACGTTAATAAGCGGCAATAATTTTGTAACATAAGTTAGTGCTAGACTTATTTGTTGGTGGAAGAAATAAGCCATAAATTTATACCAAAGTTTTTGTCATAACCGTTTAACAAATAAAGAACGGAATGATTTCTGTAACATCAGATAGGATGATTGACTGATTTCATAGCACTAGCTTAAGTAGGGTCTTTGTAACGCCAGTTTTATCTAAGGTGAATACGATTTCCCATTAGGTCGTTGCGGTCGCATGGTCCTGGGTGTATGAGCTCAGCATTTGCGCACTTCATTCTGAAAAAAAAATACAATTAAATTTACAGTATTGTTGGAACCAGTTTCTCTGATGTGATTCGAGGTTAGGTTAGTTTCCTTTATTCCCACCAGTGCAGCATAACACGCAAGAAGACTAACGGTCTGTTTTACAATGTCCTAATAATATAAATTGCACTTGTAAAAAGTAACCGTGACTCTGTGACAGACGAGGAATCGACCTCGAGTCTAACGCTATCCGGGCGTATGCCTATACCACTCGGCCACCGTCACATTAACAAGCCCGTTGAATTTTGCAAGCGCATTCTTTTAACGCGTAGGCTGCGTGACCTCATCAATGTTGCGTATAATGTTTAATTTTTACAAGTGCAATTTATATTATTAAGTTTGTATAGTGACAAAATACTATAAAAACAAAAATCAACTATGCCCTAATAAGTTTTGGTCAAGGTTATCTATACAATACTTCATACAGAATGACGTTCCATATTTCAATTATTCACTGATTAGTTTTTATTTGTCGTTGGTGAAACAGGGTCTTAAAACACTCACTCGCATTCATTCCTGAATGTTGCTGTTCCAGTCCCACACACAGAGTTGTCCGGAATCAGCACACACCCCTCCTTGCACTTTTCCACCTCGGGATCCATCTCGACATCAGCCACTACAGTCGCTGATAGAGCAGCCAGTATCAGGAATAACATAAAACCTAAAAAAATAAGAAAAGTTAATTCAACAATCGAGTTACATCGGTTCCCCAAATAGGCTGTTGTGCAGTGTGGTATGGTGTGGTGGTAAATATATAAATATTTTTTAAATTGATTGAAAATAAGTATTATAGATCTCATTATTGGTATGGTATATAAGGGTTATTAGCTTGTACTACCTACAACGTAATTATTCTACTCGTATGTTAAAGCTGTAAGTCTCATTGTGATCTGTTGTATAGTCCAATTAAAAAAATATGAATCACAGAGGTTTTTGAAACTCAGCCACACAGTATGTACGCCAATACAAAAACAGGCGACTCTAACTACAAGCTAACTCTATATTACCATGTATTACGAGATTCGAATCGCAAACTACACATTTCTGATACCTAGCCTAGAGAACCTTTTAAAGCAAAGAACTGATAGCCGTTGGGCAGAAAATGCCAAATTTGTGACCCTTCGACCATCGTAGGTCCACCGACAATATACAGACGACCTTGTAAAGATCGCAGGATCACACTGGATGCAGACCGCTTGCGATCGGTCGCTGTGGAAATCCGTGGGGGAGGCCTATGTTCAGCAGTAGACGTCCTTTGGCTGATAATGATGATGATGATGGTGAACAGCCTTTTATGCATTTTTCTGAAGCCTAGCAGTTGGTGATGGATGGAGTCATGCTTTTTCCGAAAAGGTTCACATACAGACAGAGGTTTTATTATGCTATGCACAATAGTGATGACATATGGATGACCATGTTATCCTCCTTTATTTTTATAACCGACTTAAAAAGGAGGTGTTCAATTCGCCCTGTATGTTTGTGATTTGGATAATATTTGAGCTTGATGATTTAGTTAAGCATCCAAACACGTATGCGTTAAGTCCACCTTTTGTACAGTTATTGGTTGTGCAATAAAGTATAAATAAATAAATGAAAGTATGCCCGTTTCGTAAGGCATGTTTGTTTGTCCGCGGATTTCTCGAAAACGAACTAAAACTAAAAGTGATATAGAGATTTATTGGTTCAGTCAGGCATGTGCTGACTTAGGTCAGTTTAATGTTGCCTCGTACTAAGAGGTCAAGTTAATTGTGGAAGAACGTATACAATGGAAAAAACACCGACACGAGCCTAGCTCTTGAATTTCATGACGATGACCCGAAATGGACTGCAGTAAACATAAGCACTTTGATACAAAAAGATACTGAAAGCACTCACCAAAAAGCTTCATTTTCGTCGTAAAATTCGAATTCGCGACCACCAACAAGCCAGACGCGTCACAAATTAGCAGAAACCGCCGTAAGTCTTGTATATTACAGAAAAATATCATTTGCATCTGAATAAACACTTGTCAGCCATGAAAAAACACTTTTATCGAACACTTCTAAAATATCATTTAACCTCTCGCACGCTGGAATTTGAACCTTATTTATAAAACGCTAGGATGTAACGTAAGACTGTTTTTTTTTCTGTAACTGAAAGTATAACTTGGTTATGTCTCAATTGTGTCCGTAAATTCTCTGTGAAGTGTTCCTTTCAGAAATGTATGTATAAATGCGAGCGATGTATAGACAAATGGTTGAACCAGCAAGTCTGTGAAACAGTCGTATAGGTATATTAATGCCCATGGTTAATTGGTAATCATGTCTTATTCTTATGACGTTAAACTACCAGACATCTCTATTTTGGGGATCAGTAAGAAAAAACAGATACATTTTTTTTTTAAATAAACAAGTATCATGTAAAAGACTGTGCAATAATGTTATAAAAAAATAAACTACCGATTGTATACGCCTTTAAAAAAATGAAAATTTATTAAGACAAAAATTATGTCAGTCAAAAATTTTTTTTTATGTGGTGAAAAATTGCTAAGCAACGTCTACGATTGTCAATATTTTTTATTAAATTATAGGATGATGTTTGTAGCGTGAACTTAGAAAGAGTACTCGTATTTTATGAGAGTAGAAAACAAATACTGAGAGATTCATCTGTAAAACTCTACAGAACCATTAAGTCAAAATAAATTATACACAAAACAGATAAAAATCAATGCCAAGTTAGTTTTGCTTGTCACAATGATCAAAAAAAAAATGTATTACGTATCTTAAATAATTAGAATTTCCATTGTATCTTTTTATTTAATAAGCGGTCTGCATAATCAGTTTTTTTATTTTATTTTGGTTACATAATATATTCATAATTAATAATAGTAATAACTGATTCACAAACTACAAAACGTAAAAAATGTGACTTTATGATTAAAAACTGTTGCACTTTTTATGTACTAGCGCTGATACAAGTGCTTTTGACGGGCCTTTATAATGTTTGTTTAATTAATTATTCTCATAATTACTTTGACGTAGGATCGAGATACAATACAACCTGAACAAACTACTTACGTTTTGTTTTTGTTTTATTATGCGGATTGGATATAGTTCTGATGGGTTAATTTGCCATTATGAACACGTTGGCTGTAAAAATATGGCAAAGACATTGAAATTTGTAGCTTTTTGAGGTAGTAATAAGACACAAAAGGCTCAAAATATTGCAAAAATTATGTTACTTTTTTTAAATTACAAGAACATAAACATGTTAATAATATCCTCTAGCACTGAGAGAACCCTCAAACGAAAACTAAAACGAACCCTACAAAGCTATTGATAAAACAAAGCTATTGGCAGAATATTATTCTGTCAAAAGTTTTGCACGTTCGAGAATTCTCAGAAACAAATAAATAAAAAGTATTAAATCGTTTGCTATGAGAATAAATAATTATAGAAATCAAACATGCCTACTTTCAGAAACATTTTATTTTCATATCTTTTTGCCCTTAAAAATTTGAGGTTTCTTTATTGACTTTGTGCGTTATTTATTAGGTTCTTCACATTTCACCCTCGTCAGTCTCAATATTGAATTTGTTGTATTATTGTTAACATGACCTTTTTGATCTTTCTTACTTTTTTCTTACTTTCCCAAGATTTTTTCTCCCCAATTTTGCTCTGATTGACTTGACATTTAACCCTTGCATTGTCCCCATCATTGGCAAGGTTTTTTTAAGTTACGGCAAATCCCTCAAACTTGCAATAAACTCCTTTTCTATACAGTAAGGATAGCTTTTGTTACTACTGAAAAACTTATAAACTGGGTTCTCAGGAAATTTACTAATTGTGCCACATTGTGTGAGAAGATTGCTAATTGTGTCACATTGTGTGAGAAAATTACAAATAAACGTAATTATAAAAAAATAGTATTATTAATAATTATTTGTTTCAAAAAGTGTAACTATAAATTAATAATATGATAAAAATATCACATTATTTCTCTGTAGGCATTTACTATACATATAGAGAGCAATTTTGTTAAGGTTCACAATCGTCAAAATTGGTTACATTATATCGACTGCTTGTATCCTTTTCGGACAGCAGGAAGTATCCTACACCCTGTATACTACACAAAGATGGCTGACGTGAAAGCCCATAGAAAACCGTCGATATTCGTGAGAACAGTGCCCCTGGTCAGCGCGGCGTAGCTAACGGTCGGAGTATAGATTACAGTATCACCACAGGAATCGTTATTAACTTATTAGCTGAAGGGCTTGATCGAGTTTAAGTAAAAAAATGCTCTTTTAACTCTAGGGAACGTGAGAAATTATTGCCTCATTTCAATCTCAAGAATGATTTACACACGCACAGTCATAAAATCAAAGAATTGGAAAGAGCACATTGCTAATGCGCCGGCGGCTATTTATTAACGTATTCTCGTTGTTATTTCTTTTGTTTTTTTTTATTTGTGCTCTACATGCTTTACTTTACAACCTTTGACAATAATAAATCAACAAAATATAAGTTTAACAATTATTTATTTGTGATCTCTTTCGCAATTAAAAATAAACCTTTTACTTGCGAAAGAGATTTCGCGGTTATTATTTGACAAGGTTCCAGTGCATTAGCAAATAGCGGGGCTTATAGAACCCACAGTGTAAAGTGCTGCTTTAGGAATACTTAACCCCTTCCGTGTCATATTGCATTTACGTATGGTGAACCAAAACAAAACCCATACAGATACTTTTCAAATTACGTCGTCAAACCGAATGCGTTTGTTTAAATTCCAGCTGTCAGTTGCGGACAGAAAAGAAAACTCGATGAAAATTCTTACATCAATTTACTTTCGGGTACCAGGAGCGCATAGGAAGTCGGGATTTAACGTTGACAGTTGATTGACAACTCACTCGCGCTGCACCGGCCATATTGGATTTTGGACATCTCTATTTTGCATTTCGAAAACTTTTTAAAGGTCTTGTGTCCTTATAATAGGGTTGAAAATCGAATGACTTGGTATTCAAAGAGTGTATTGGTAACTTTGTAAGACGTACTAATGCAATGAATGACTAACAAGACAGAACTAAACTAAATAGTGTAGAGGCGAGCCAGCTGTGTCCTGACGGATTGTTTTAATCTAAATGAGCACTAATTGAACATTGCCAGGCGTGAAGATGCGTTTAAACATGTCGTTTTGTATTAAAACGACACTACATCCTGCACTTCGTCTTTAGTTAGTGTTAGCACCCGCGCCCTGTTTAGTAATTAATTAGATTGGGGAAATAAAATGAGCGAAACTAGCAGGGATCATAGAATGATTTCACGCCATTTCTAATTCTATGAACGACAGATATATTCTATTTACAATTTAGTCACCAGTCACTACCACAGTATATAAAACATGGATGGCTAAGACAAACATTGGAAATGAATGACGTACATATACAAATGAAATTTTCTTTTTTTATTAACCTTTTGCTGGTACGAATTACAGTTCGTAAATGTTCACTATTTCAAAGTTGTCTGTTCTACTATTCGTGATAGTATAATAGGACGACACTTTAGAGATTTAATTTAAATAATTAAGTAGTTAGCATCAACACAGCGTTGGTTTATCTCTACCCATCTTACCTATTTTTTACAGCTAAAGGAAATGCATGCATCCACGTCAAAACCTTTGTCAATGAAAGTACGCAAACGACCTTCATCAGAAACACATGTACAATAGAAACCGAACGAAGAGAGCCCATGCGTTCAGAAATCCGATATTTTTGCACCAATTTAGGGAATATTGTAAAAAGTGTATTTTTCTTACAAATCGGATGGACATGTGCGTAGCGGTTTTGAGTTACGGTTTTATCGAAAAAAATGTTTTTTTTTTATCGGCTGTCACCTTTCGCCGTGAAATATGGACCACAATCGTAGAAAGGGTCATTGATTGTTCTTTTTTCAAAATTAATGTCGCTTGTGTGCTAACCCTTTGGGAGAGATTGACCCTTAACGGGTTAACAATAACTTTATTTTATTTTTCAATCGGTGTTATTGTGACCTTTAAACTTTTGGTGGCCTTTGATGTATTTTTTTTAATTATGTGAACTTTTTTTTTACGAATTTGAGGAATCTGTTGTAACTGTTGTTAGCTGCCAATTCTCATCGAAGTTATTAATTTAACTGTTTAAAAAATATCACACCAATAGTTAGTTAATTTAACAACAATGTTTTTTTCTTATATTTATCAACCTCAAAATCTAGATAGTATCAATACGTAGTGGATGACTTAATTAAATTAAAGGTTAGTAATATAACTATTTACCAATATCCTTTTCTTGCGTTAGCAATATGAGTCACATTTTTGTTTTTTGTTTTGTTTTAATAAATAATAATAATAATAAAAGTTTATTGGGAATAAAAAACATTTGTACAATACAAAATATGCGCGAAAATAACTGCTATAGTTTTGAAAAACTGTGTTGCAATTATTGACGCCCACCTCCGACGTTTTGTATAGTGTTTTGTCACAATACCAACTATCAGACAAGAAAACGTTCCATGTCTGACACATTTGCTTTTTACAAGTAAGATTTATAATGTAAAGAATCTAAATAAATGAAATCATAAATGAATCTAAATAATGTAAATAATATCAGTCATGTTGTTACAAGCATCAAGCTAGCATCTTAAGCTTTATCTGAATATTAATTTACTATTATTCATATACTTTGGCAGTAAATTAGATATGGTTTCACGTGTTATCTGCCAATTTAGGAACGGGCGAGCAAGTTGTCTAGCTATTGACATGCAGGATAATAGAATTACTATGAAAACTTATTAAAATACGATTATGTGTTTCTTTTAAGAAACTAAACATTATAAATAGCACTTGAAAGCTGAAACTACGACTAGTCAGAGCCGAGGTATCGAACTCCGTGTCCATCGCTGTCTGGGCGAATGCCTTTACCTCACGGCCTTCATTAAGTAAAGCCAGATTGAGATTTTTTTTATAGCCTTGACAAGCATAAGCATATGATATTAATCATAGACATTTAAATACTCATTATTTCTTCGTCGCGTCGTACATAATTTAGTAATATTTTCACCTTGATTTAACATCTTTATTACATGTTTAAATTAGGTTTTACTGTCTCTAAATCCAAATATTATTAGAATTACCCTCGATCCATGCACATGAGCAGATAAGTGAAGAGCAGTTAAGGTATGTTTATTAAAATAAAGCTTAGTTCTACAACTCCTTAACTCCTAGAAAGTAACAAAAATAGCACCTTTCATTAAAGCGTTTATTTTTACTCCTCTCATTAAAACTAACTTCGCCGAGGTGTCGAGTGGCGAAATGTTTGTCAAACGTCAAAGGGTTGGTGTCGGTTGTCACCTGACTTTATGAGTTAGTTTGTACGCTTGGGAATTAATAACTTGACAGGCGTTTAGGCACTCTCGTTATCTGAATGTCTGATGGGTGTTTTTTATCAAACTATGCAAAAGCGTAGATAACTTGTGAATGAATTGTTGTAAGCGCCGATTTTCTGTCGCTTACCACCGCTAATGTGAACCTAAGTGTTGAGTTGTTTTTTTTTGTATGTCCCTCAACTTAATGTACTTACTCACAACTATTGACATCATCGGCATCTTTAGAAAACAATAATTTCATTATACAGGGTGTGGCCTGTAATGAATGAAGCAAAAGTTGTAAGATTCTACGGAGTATACTTAGTTACCTTGACCTGGTCATAGTGCTCTATAAATCATTAACTCCGAGATATAGTACTTCAATGCTATAAATAACCCCTAATCAATATATCAAAATCGCTAACCCGTTGTAGTAAATGACAATGTTAAGTTCTATGACTGCACTCATTTGTTTGCAATACATTGCTGGTTCGATTTATTTTGTTAGAAAAAAAACAAACATTTACTTTTTAATTTAATAAATAAGCCCATTTAGATTTGATTACCTACTGGTTACGAAAAGGGCCTGTATTTTAAATTTTTGCTCCTATCACAGACCACACCCAGTATAGAAAAAAAAATATGTATATATTTTAAGTCTAAAATATATTTCTCCAACCACTTAATCGACATGACAGACAATGGGTTTACGCCCAAACTACCGATTGAACGCATCCGCTCATCAGCTTTACGGTTTTTTACCTCGACCAAAACAATCGTCCGTCAACAGAAGATCACACACGATACAAAAAGGTCCGCGGTTGAAAAACACCACAAATAAAACTCCTTAGACCATTCCAGAAAAAGAAAAAATTAAAAAAGAAAACTTAAGCGCGCCATACTGTCTGCTATCCGATTTCGGTGCGTATTATGTTACGCACAGCTAACTCGCTTTACTTTATTTAAGGACAATAAAAAAATATATAATTTTTCTTTATTGAGTTTGTGGTACGAAGAAATTTTAACGGCATTAAGGATAAAGTTATAGAAAGGTTTGGTAGGTTTAACATTTTGCAAAATCGTTTTGTTTTGTGATGAAAAGTTGGCAGTATGGCACATGCGCTACACATGAGATTTATGATATAAATTAAAAAACTTAAATAATATTTTAATCTCATTGAGCCTCCTGTCCTTAAGCCCGATTTTGTGAACGATAGTTAACTCAACCAATGATAAAATTTCGATTAATGAATAATTACGATTGTGCGTGTTTTATAGAAAAAACCGGGCAAGTGTGAGTCGGACTCGCGCACTGAGGGATCCGTGCTCACTTTTACTGAATTAGGGATCCACTTACTTCCACTTTGCGAAAATACTAAATTTTTTGTTGACAGCAAATATAACTTTGTTTTTCATAGTGTTTGTATGAAGAACAAAGTTATGTTTGCGGTTGTTAAAAATGTGCTATATCTCTAAAGTTCGATCTCGTTCGAACCAATTTTCGTTGAAAGTGTTTGTTAAGATATA
Source organism: Pyrausta aurata (assembly GCA_963584085.1). NCBI lineage: Eukaryota > Metazoa > Arthropoda > Insecta > Lepidoptera > Crambidae > Pyrausta > Pyrausta aurata. The sequence continues at coordinate 6,752,687 of OY757274.1, forward strand.
CATTATGTATTAACAATTAAACGAAAAAAAATATTTGCACCAAAAAAAAAAAAATTTTATATATTTTTCCTGACACTTGACTCTCAATTTTGGAGAGCACTTTTTTCACATTCGGTATACTCTCATGTTGTAAAATTTTCATAAACATACATTTCATATACAAAGGGAACCCTAAAAATGCCACCCACTTTTTAATACAATGTAAAAAAAATGCCGTTTATTTTTTTATCACGCAGATTTAAATAATTCGTGCAAGTTACCAGGCGTGCATAAGTCTTGCGAAGCGTTTCCGATAAGTCTGAGTAAGCATTGCTGACGACGCGGCGCCTGGCCCGCCACGACGCCACTTGACTCCTTTTAGGTATTTATGTGTTCCTGGTACAACATTAATTGCAAATTAATGTAATTACAATTAATTAATCGGAAGATTAAAATTTAATGAAACTGTTTCTGACAACTTATAACTTTCATAAGCTACAGAGGGAACTGTTATACATTATTTGAATTAAATGAACCATTAAATTAGGTGCTTGTGGCATAATATTACACTCTCATAAACTGTCATGTAAGACATAAATATTGTGCCTTTGCCAAATTAATTATTTGCCTTGCAACATGAACCTCTTAAAATGCGTCCAATAATATTTTAAAGGTTTGGACGAGATGACAGACAGTCACATTAGAATAATTTCACGAACTTATTGCAAATAAATGACAAATATTGTTGCATGCACTGCATATTTAAATATTAAACATTATAATAATATGGCATGTTCAGAAAAACTATTGTTTTTAATAGAATCTTTTAAATATTTATTTCCCAAAATTTTCTGAGTAATTTTTTAGGATATGTTTTAGTTATTTTTGTGTTACTTTGTTTTTAAACTAAGCAATATTCAACCCAGACGGCAAAGTTGCAAACATCTGAAATACAATACTCACATTTCCAAGAATAGTATGTTTTTATCATTTTCTTTCAAGTGACCGTCTCTGACATAGTTTTGCAATAGCGAAATTAGCGCAAAAAGCATTATAATTATTGTTGTTGTAAAAATTGTAACCTTGGCAATGACGCATGTTTGTCAAAGAATAAGGTGAAGTAAGAAGAGTAGAACGGTCATTTTTCTTTTTCTACCTACTTACATTTTTATTAGTGGGGAGACTAGTTTGTAGGACGAGCTTCTCTATTAAAAGCTACAATATAGGAATACATGGTATAACAAAAGAAAATACCTTAAGTTAAATAATACAGGTTGACTTTAAAAACATTGGCAATATTTTAAATTAAGAAACTACTCATGATTCATAGTCCCTTCCACATTTAAAATGAAAATCAGTTGATTTGATCAAACTGGGAAGAGAAGAGTAGGTTCTTAGTTTAAAATATTGCCAATGTTTTCAAAGTCACCCTGTATAATTAAATGTATTAATATCTAGTTATAGTAATGATGATTTTACTTACAATAAAAAAATTGGCAAATGAACAAATCACGTTGTGTTTCCATTGCGAGAGTTTGTTTCACCATCGACAAATAGGCACTAACCATTTCGTATAAAGTATTGGACAGATAATGCTAAACCGAACTTATTAGGACACTATAAACAGGCTGTAGGCCAATCTGGAGTAGATTATTATAGTTGCGTTTTGACAGTTCTTAAAAGTACCTACGTCAGCGACTACAAGTTATTATGGTTGATTATGTAGTGTTACTTCTGAATGAAAACATTTGTAAGTGTTAAAAACAAGTATGTAATTTATGTTAATTACTTAACGATACGGTAGATCAGCCCTTTGAAATGGTTAAGTAGGTAGGTAAAATCATTACTCATTTATTCAGTTTTGGTCACACATTTATATCACATAATAAAATTACACACTTTTCAGTTATTTGTATTGTTACTATACTTCAGATACTTATTCTTATTATGACACACATGAGCAGAACAATAAGTTACAAAAATATAGTGGCATATTTTTATGTCTGTCATATAAAAATAAATTGTAAGAGACTGATCGTGATCATGGGTGATCTACAGAATTTAATCGATATCTGGTCACAGATGAAATCAAAGATAGGCACAAAACTATTTTTCGAATACCTATTCATCTGTTTTAGTTACTCTTTGAGCCTAAAATGCTGACCTCTCAAATCTTTATACAATGCACAGTGAACTTAAAACATATCGTCAGCTCTGTGGCCGTGGGAACGGGCTGTTTGTAAAAACATACATTAAGGTTTAGATAACGAAGTGAACTTGAAATAGGAGATATTCAGAAAGCTAAGAAAGAATTTAGTAGGTATTTGTAACTTTAATACGCGACGTAAAGTAGTTGCTTTAGATTTAGGCTAAAGAATCTGAAGCAGTAGGGATATAATTAGTTAGTATCTTCTTTTATATAGGTACATAAAAGAACGTCGTTTTAGTAATACTACTTATAACTCGAGATCAGGTATGGAATTGTGTAAAGCATTCGTATTCATTTGACAGCTCAAAACGTACGATATGATCTGTCAAACGGCAAAGAACAAAAGGTTTGACAGGTCATATCGTACGTTTTGAACTATCAAATGAATACGATTGCTTTACACAATTACCCCTCAGGTGTACCGTCATCCATTTTAGGGTTCCGTGGTCCAACAAGGAACCCTTATAGTTTTGGCATTCCCGCAGTTTAGCTCGGAGATCTTAGGTACTAGAAGGGTATGAATTCTTATATCTCCCGCCAAAATGGTTAATTTTTGTATTTTTTTTTGTGTTCCTCTACTACTAGTACATTGGGGATATATTTTTTCTCTTGCCTAACCCGGGGTACCGTTGAATAGGTATTTTAAAATAATAATAAGTTTGCGAACATATTTTTTTCATTAAATGCCCTGAAGAAAGCAAAACAAACGAACTGTCTTATGTTTATCTACTGAAGTATGTAGGTATTTGCAGAGCTAAATACTATCCAGTTAGACTTTGTCATTTACACTCTGTTTTATTTTTGGTATTGTCTCATTCATTATCAAATTATGAAACATCTGTTTTGTGGAAATGTACTTAGTAGATAAGCGACTAATGTCGGGCGAAAGTTGACAGGTGACACAGAAAAAACAAAAATAAATATAGGTAATTTGTTTGCCAATTTGATATAACTTTTGTTCTGTCTGCATTCCCAAGCGGTTGACTGGTAGAAAATGCCCTAAGGCATTAAGTCCGCCAATTGTACAATTCACAGTGCAAAAAAGTTTAAATAAATAAACTTTTATTATATTAACTGTGTCTTCCTCATAAATAAATCAATGATGTAATAACGTAACGTTTGACGACCTCCGTGGTGTAGTGGCTAAGCACGCTGGGTTTCAAGGCGTCGCCGCTCAGAGGTCCCGGGTTCGATTCCCGGTCGGGTCAATGTAGAAATAAAAATTTTCTTTATTGTCCTTGGTCTGGATGTTGTGGTACCACCGTTATGACTGATTTCCATAACACAAGTGCATAAGCTACTTACTTTGGGATCAGAGCAATGTATGTGATTGGTGTCCAATATTATTATTATTATATTATTATTAATAAATGATATTCAATGTGATACCATGTTTTATTACAATATTCACATTCCAATCCACTCCTTGATTTTATTTTTCGCAAAATTGATCACTTCAGCGTATCTCCTACGAGGGAACAGGTCAAAAGTATGCGAACCGTTGGCGATCACCCGCGCAGGCGCAACATTCGACAGGTCTTCCAACACGCCAAGCTTATGCCACGGATCCGTATCCCCGTTTGTGAACAGCACATTCACTGCATCAGGCTTCAGACCCCCATAATACTTATTTGTCCTATTCACTCCCGACTCCAACCTCTCCCCATCAAAATCAGGCCCAAAAATACCAGTGCACAAATTAATAAAGAAATCAGGCGTCAGAATCTGCGTGAATGGCTGTCTCACCGACGTAAATGACTCAATATAACCGAACTCTGTGCATTTCTGATATATCCATGGTGATCTACTTGGATAGTTTTTGAAAAAAGAAATCATATCGTTATATTCATAACCGTAACACTGCAACTCATCATTCCAAATCCATTTGTAATCACTCATTGTTTTTATGTTTTCATTTAGCTTCCATAGGGGGCAATATTTTCGTATGACCTCCGGCGAGCCGTTTAGAACTAGTAAAATATAGTTAAACGTCTGAACCCTGAAGAAATTCTGTTGATTCACATGCACAGTCATATCGGTCTGGTTGCAAATGTCTTCTTCTTTTTTCAACTGTTCGATTCCTTGAGGGGTTTTTAACAATTCTTCGTAGCGTTTGAATTTTTTAGCCACTTTTTCGTAGCAATCTGTGGTAAACTTTTTGAAAGCGTCACCGATTGCTTCGTAGAATTCGTAAAAATTTGCTTTTGCAAGCACAGGAGCGCTGCTCGCCCACACCGCGTCTACGTTTCGAACTCCATTATTCATCCAAGCGGCAAGGTTCCCCCCATAAGAGAAGCCGAATACGACAACTTTGCTATTGGCAAATTCCGTAAGTGATCTCAAATGTTTTATTATCGCCAAGTTATCTTGTATGGCTTGATATGAGCTCAAGTATGCCAAATTTTGCACGCTGAAATCGTTGTTTGGCACACTATTTCCGTAAAATCTGTGTTCTGTTAAAAATAAGGCAGCTCCGATCTCCTCTGCCAGCTGAACCATTATTGTATCGTTTCTCGTGATTAACCACGGCACTGCCTCATAATGATCTCCAACGACCAAAATGATAGGTCCGCCCGGACGGAAATATTCAAGATTCATAAAGTACCTCATTTCCCACGTTCTATTATCATCTTTTGTTGTCCAGTCCAGTGGTAGTGTTATCGTTAAAACCTCTGGATTTGGACAGTCGTTTCTGGTGTCTAATTGACTTTTTAGTAGAGATGGGCCGAGTACTCGGTTAATACTCGGTACTCGGCGTACTCGGCAGGTTTTTTGATACTCGTACTCGGCCGAGTAACTCGGTTGTAATGCCGAGTATACTCGGTTTAAGTAAAGCAATTTATTTAGGTAGATATCATCTAAACGACTGGGGAAATCAAACAATCAAAAATATCAAACAAACTCAATTACGATAATGAATGAGTAGAGACAAGGAAAACGTTAATAAAAATGATAACATTATGTGAAATTTTATAAAGTTAGATTGTGTTGTGGTGATGCAAAGCTCTCTGCACGTTCTAGTAACAGACAATTCTTTTTTCTTCGTAGACTTTACCAGCCTCCGAAAATAATCAGTCGCTGTGAATAGTGCTTGCAGGTGCTCATAGAAACACTCTTGCTAAGCGTGCCAGTTCTTAATACCTTGTTCGGGGCCCTGCCCACCACTCTTTTGCTAGCAAATTTTCTTTGAAATAGCGACCTTATTTAAATTTAGTAAATAAAATGTAAATCTGTCATTGGCTGTAAGTCTTACATGTCTATATTTTATGTTATCATCATGCTGTGGATTTTGTAATAAAAAAAAGTAATCGGGGTTTTAGGATCATCGCGCTCTAGTGGCTTGATGAAAGCTTATTCTGCGCGAACCTGGTTTGTACTTGCTTACACACCCGAAACAGGAGTTTGATTGAACCGAGTTACTCGGCCGAGTACTCGGTTGAAAAAAAATGAACCGAGTAATACTCGGTACTCGGTACTCGGCAAAAGTGCTACTCGGCGCATCTCTACTTTTTAGCAACTGATTGATGTCGTAAAAGAAAAATCCATAACATTTTCCAACGAGCAGGATCAGCCCCACTGCGATAGACGTTGTCGAACTTAAAAACATGGTCGTTTGACTGAATAACAAAGATTACACTGAGTTTATATACAACTAGCTATTGTTAAAGAAGTATTAATTTCTTCAAAAAATGTCTTGGAATTCCATAAATAATATCACAAATATGTCACGTTACCTAATATCTTTTTATTGGAATACCACCAACAAAACTTGATAGGTGAATTTTTACTACTCCTCGTGTTTCTAGTAATGATATGATTTATTTTACGACTAACTAACTAACTGCCTCGGTGGCGCAGCGGTGAGAGGGTCGCATTTTATGCGACGGCTGCGCCGGAGGTCCCGGGTTCAATTCCCGGGTCGGGCCAAAAAGTGTACCTGGATTTTTCAGTTCAGAATATCTCAGGGTAGCCCGGAGTTTGGAAGTTGGCGGTGTTTCACCCCCGTGCCTCGGAAAGCACGTAAAGCCGTTGGTCCTGCGCCTGATCTCTCTCCGGTCGTGTCAGATTGCTGTCCCATCGGGCTATGAGAGTGAAAGGAATAGAGAGTGCACCTGTGTTTGCGCAGACACTTGTGCACTATAATATGTCCCGCGCAGTCGGTTAGTCGTTGTGACTGGCCACCGTAGTCGAAATCGGCTAGGGGGACTGTTATTTTACGACTAACTTTAGAAGTAATTTCAGTTAAATTGGAGCGCCACAAGGCGCATTATTTGGACCGTTGTATTTCAGAGCCAATGCTGGTTGACTGATTTGTAAGTATGACAGCTATATTCATTTGCTAAAAGACATAAAATACATCAAACTTTAATTCAGCCGCTCAGACAATGTCATTACGTTTTCAATTTTGTTAGAAAATGTATATAGGAAAATTGGCGAAGTTTGGAAGTTTGACCTTTTTTTCATACATTTTGTATCAAAATTAAAAACATCAAATAGCATTGTCTGAGCGGTTAAATTATAAGTACAGATTTCTTGGCACGTAATGTCTAAAGGAGGGTAGTAATTCTTTGAAATTCAAACAGGTAAAAAAAAGAAACTTGTTTTTTGCAGTGAGATTGTTGCGTCTAATCCCAGGAACTACTGATCCGAATCTGAAAATTTTCTTTAGCAGAAAACTGTGAGCCGCTTGTATGTCATTACTTACGAACGGTATTAACTTTCAACAATACTCCTTAATCCTTCCTTCCATTCTTTCCTCAAAACAATCCCGTTTCCTCGTTTTTAATAATAAAATCAATCAATCAATTATTGAAATCGGCATCGCACAAGCTGTGAATTCCAAAACCCTTAAATAACTCCCAACATAAAAAAAAATGTACAAAACCATCAACATCCCGTCCGGAAGGCCCGGGTATGGCTTCCATCCACCGCGTGATGCATTGCGGCGCGCCGGACTTGACGTGGCCTAGGGTATTTAAAGTAGGCTTGTAATTTTATTATGGTTGATTGGACATTACATATATACACTCTGGAAGCGCATGGCTTTTTATGATAGTAGTAAGTTTAATTAAAATTGATTTTTTTTTATATTAATGATAATTTTATTTCAGAAATTACATCATCAATTTATAAAGTGACAGACGTCGCGTTTGGTGTATTCGTTAGAGCTCCTGACTACCGGCCGTAGCGGGTTCGAATCCCGCAAGGGGAAAATGTTTGTGTGATGAGCACGAACATCTGTACATAAGTCATGAATGTTGTAGTATAGGGAGACGCCCCGGTCATATTCGTTGTCTGGTACTTCGTAACACAAGGTAGATAATTCCTTACCACAAAACCAGACAATTGGTGTGTTGTCTGGCGCATACATATATACATACATAAAATTGACATCGAATATATTAAGTAACAAAGTACTTACTACCATTCTGTGTTCACTAATATCTGGGTGAACGCTCATACAGGGTGTCCAAAACATTGTGTTAAGCCGAAGTCCAGGGCGGCGATTCTCGCGTCAACCGAACTTCGTCCGTGTGTTAATTCGATTAAGAGTTTACCCTTTACAGAAAAATAAACAAATAGTATATCTAAACGTAAAAATACTACCGCACGGAAGAAATCGAAACGCATATAAATCGTGACCATAACAAATTAGAAACATTTTTTCTTTGAGAAAGAAAATTTGATCGGTGAACTCTTTTTTTATATGAACTGCATGAGAAATGGCCCCCAGAGGTAGAGCATCACTGCCCTATCCGAATCACGATTTTTTTTATAGTTTCACGATTCTTGAAGTCATCGAAAGAGTGATTGAAGTTAGTAACCTAAAATTGCCCGTAAAAATCTAAGTTTTAGCTAATAAATCCAGCTTATTAAAAATCTAAGAGCAATTCGTTTCACATAAATAAAACCGATAAAATATTGTAACATGATATTGACAAAATGGACGTAGATATGTCACACATGGGATTGCAGAACACATGGCCACATTTGATTGTAATTATCCTTTATTTATTGGACTGATAATTTATCGGAACAATTAGTGATGGAGATAGCTTGAGTGGTTAATAAATGTTGCTGAAAGTTTTGCTTCATTTAGTTCTGAGGAACTGAATCTGAAAACAAAACTAAATAATAATATTCTCTTACCGATTTTCAGTACGACAATATTATTATTCTTTCGAAGGTCAACATTTCCTTTGGCTGATAATGATAATATTGACAAAACACTATAAAAACAAAAATAAACTACGATAATATTTTAAAAGGCACGAAAAAGGTAAGTTTTGGTTTTCTTATATTTTGACTAATTTATGCAAATTAAAAACTTATGTCAATACCTTAATACATCAGTAGTTTTTGAATAACGTTTTAAGCCTTCCCATTAGTAGTATGGTAGTCACAAATACTTATAACATAAGCATAGGGAAATATTTACTTAAATTAATAAAATAAATTAATCAAAGACCTACCACACACAATCGATTAGCACTAATACCAATCATTTCGTTATTTCTCCACCCCGCATTCCTTAGGGACCTCGGGCCGACCTACGTCGACGGCAGGCGATAAGTCCGCCTAATTTATATCCATATCGCGCGGTGTGCGGTTACAACACTTTACAGTATGCTCATGGGAGCGATTGTGCTGTGGAGTAAAAGTGGGTAGCTGCATTTTTGGTAAAGGAATCAAAGCTTGGTATTTCTAATCGATGGCGCAGCGGTGAGAGGGTCGCATTTTTAAAGCGACGGCTGCGCCGGAGGCCCCGGGTTCAATTCCCGGGTCGGGCCAAAAAGTGTACCTGGATTTTTCTGTTCAGAAAATCTCAGGGTAGCCCGGAGTTTGGAAGTTGGCGGTGTTTCACCCCCGTGCCTCGGAAAGCACGTAAAGCCGTTGGTCCTGCGCCTGATCTCTCTCCGGTCGTGTCAGATTGCTGTCCCATCGGGCTATGAGAGTGAAAGGAATAGAGAGTGCACCCGTGTTTGCGCAGACACTTGTGCACTATAATATGTCCCGCGCAGTCGGTTAGTCGTTGTGACTGGCCACCGTAGTCGAAATCGGCTAGGGGGACTATTTATTTCTAATATATGGGGGTACCTATGAATTGGAGAATAAAATAAAATTGCGTATCTATCATTGTTTTAAAAATAAATATTTTTTCAGTTTTTATTTCGCACTTAAATCGTGTGTTCCAATAATCTTGAATGAAGTTCTTAATCTACCTTCTTTTTCTTCTTCATTTCAGAGCTTAGTTTGCGATTTTTCCGTTTTTGTCTATAAAAATAATTAAAAAACATTTATTACGCATCTTTCAAGGATATTGACATAGGTTGAGGTTTCCCCTTGAATACCTGTAGTTATTATTGTCTTCTTTCTTTGACATTATGGTACGACTCTACATTCAAAATCGCTTGAACCCAATATCGTCTTTTGTTTGAAGTGACGCGACGTCCGTTTATGTATCATGTGTGCAACAAGAATTTTCCATTGAAAGCGGTAAGTTGGCAAAGAGTACCACATAACCTATCACGGTATGCATATAGTTTTGTACTTACAAACTGTTAGGTGGATAATCGATTATGGCATTACTGTAACAGCAGACAACAACGAGCAAATTCAAATTTAGATTTATTTATCAGAACTAGATCTGCCATAGATTGTGGTTGACATTAGATCGATATTCATATACTGTGTCGCGCATATTTTACTGTATTAAATGTTGTATTAATTAGTTATTGAATAAGAGTTCAACATCCTTTACAAAGAATGGATCTAAATTAAACATATACACGATCTATGTTTTTATTCTCGCACTTACCACATTTTCCCTTACAGCAGCCGCTTATCTCGTTAGGCTTAACACATCTCCCGAATTGATGCTATATCGCGCGAGTTATCGCGATATGCGATGCGATGCGTCTAATCGCGTCAACTTGCGATTTCGCGCGATTCGCTAATGCATTTAATTTGCGATTAAATTGGCTGGATTGATTTGATTATTGGCGATAGGGTATGGTGATGGTATTAATGTTAATTAAGTAACTTATTTGCATTGCAAGTAAAATAGTAAAATTAATGTCTCGAATAAAACATATTATAATATCAAGCTTTACTGAATATTTTTTTGTTATATTTAATCTGTATGACGTTTCAAGCAATAGCCACGTATAGATCTTAGTATGCCTCTAACTAAAAAGTATGTGTAGCTAATTATTTTGATTAATCATCAATTAGCTTGGTAATTAAGTAACAAACAACAGAAAATACTCTGCTCTACATGCTATGTTATGTAGTAAAATGGAACTGCTGACTCCAGCACATAAAATAATTTCCAAAAAATCTACATAGTAATAGTATACAGGGTGTAAAAAAAGTAATAGCCAAATTCAAGGGGGTGGTTATAATAAGAAAAAGAGTACTTATAAAATAAAATATCCAGGGATCCCTCAAATTTTATACATAAAATAATTTCCGAAAAATCTACATAGTAATAGTATACAGGGTGTAAAAAAAGTAATAGCCAAATTCAAGGGGGTGGTTATAATAAGAAAAAGAGTACTTATAAAATAAAATATCCAGGGATCCCTCAAATTTTATACAGGATGTAAAAAAGTACGAGCCAAATTCAAGGGGGTGGTTAAGAGTAGTCTAAAATACAGTAAAAACAAAAAAAAAATTGCAAAAAAAATCCTGTATTCTATTCTTGATTGACAACCACCCTCTTGAATTTGGCTAGTACTTTTTTATACCCTGTATATTGTCGTATTTCTTTCTATAATTAAGCTACTCAGATTATGTTATTTTAACGTTTCAATTTTAACACAGAATGTAAGGAAAGAATTTCATAATTTCCCACTTTAAATTCTCCTATTTTTCTGTCAATATTGAAAACGTCGAATGGCTTTCTCTGAGCATTCAAAGTTTGGAACTTATGATTTTAACAATCATAAGTTTCAAGCTTTGTATGCTATTAGAAAAACACAAACCATTTTTTTTAAATGCATCAATAACACCACCTACTTGGTGCTATCTGATGCTGATATAATCTACAAGTAGGCATTGTTAAGGTGTCAAGTTGACATATGTGAAGGGGTAGTGCAAGGGGTGATGTTATCGCCATAAGTACTAATTGGTGTAACGAAACGACCTCTAATGAGGAAGACGGCGTTTTGTTTGAATAATTAAGCGATCAAAAATTAAACGCAGAAGTGCTACTGGCTGGTTAAAAAATACAAATACCATATTATACATTACAGCAACAGTACATTTTTTTTTTACTTTTAAAAAGTTTTTCTTTAAATAAATGATGATACCTTTCATATTACGTCAAACATGATGTTTTTCCTTAGTTAGTTTAGTGAAGTTTGCAGTATTTTTTTTTCAGGTTTCGCAGCTCAGTGGAAAAAACCGACTAAGTGCCAATCAGATTCGCGCACAAATAGTTCCGTATCTACTTAATTAAGTACTGAGCTTTTTTATTGCCCTCATGTGAGGGATATGTATGTAGGACAGGGTATGTATCCTGTAAGACATGATTGCCTTTTCCTTGAAAATTTTATTTGACCACTTTGGCGAGAAAAATAATACGTACCTGTGCCAAATTACAGTTTTCTAGTACAATAAGGTCTTCGAGCTGAACCGCGGACAGACGAACAGAAGGACATGGCGAAACTATAAGGGTTCCTTGTTGGACTACGGAACCCTAAAAAGCCCGGCTGTTACAAACATAGGGCGGTATCAAACTCCGCCTTCGCAAAATAAATTAATGTTCGTAGTGGGTGAAAATTGAATGCAGCACAATAACAAGATCATAACAAGTCGACGCGGTTTCAAATCGAATCAATCGCCAGTGCTCTGTCGCCCTAACTTAACGCTTTTTTGTAGCTAGGGTTGACACAAAATATATTTTTTACATGATATTAATTTTGAATACCTGTCTTCATTTTATGCAAGTACTGTATATGCATTTTTCAGTCAGAGTTATTTTAGCAGGATCTCGATAGTAATACAGTTCAGGCATGTAAATTAAAAGCCAAAATATACAGACAAAATATATATAAAGAAAATCCTAGGACTCCAATTATCAAATATCACCGTTCTACTGAAATGATCTATCCACACTATATGAGAACTGCCACACTGGAGGAAGTCGATTTCACAGGAATCATGCCTGAAAAAGCTAAAACATTGTCTGAGCTTATTGCTTTCAATGAGCATCTGTAGAATATTCCACTGTTATAGATATTTCTTGCTTATTGAATTTTCTAGATTCAAATTGAAGAAGAAATATAATAAATATACAAATAAATCTTTTAAAACAACGTGTCGACACCCCTGACTCCATCCCAGGGGTGCGCAGCTCGTTACTCGAGATGATTCAATCGTGAGGGCGTGTTTATTTTATTATTCTAATTGCTTGTTATTTTTTATGGCGGGTCTAATTATTTGGAATCGGACCCGGTTGCTCATTTGTATGCGTAGTTCTACTAATAGCCAAGTCAGACCTTATGTGGGAAAATTTGACTAGATTGAACTACCGAACATAAACGTTACTAATAACCATGGTAAGCCACAAAACTGTGATGATACTGACTTCAATTTTGTCGTCTATCCCCATTGAACTACTATTACTAGCGTATGGAACTGACATCACGAACAAATCTTGTGCTCCATGAATTGATGACACGGTCATCAACTCGTAGTACAAATCATAATTAGAAGTTAAAATTTTCAAAGAAAACGTCACAATCTTGTCGTCGTTTTTGAGAGACATTTTTTGCTTGGCATAGCTTCTCTATCTCATCTTATGGCCTCTATATTATTATTATGAATTAAATGTGGAGAACATTGAATTTTGAATTAAAATGGGATTAAAATAATTTTAATTCCTATAGTTTTCGTATTCATTCAGTAGCTTGCAACGGTGCCGAAATACCGGGAGCTCATAAATAAATAAGGTACAATTTCCATTACTTTTATAATGTTAGTGACCATAAAAGCTTAAAACAATATAAGGAATAAAATTGTCTACAAATCACCTTTATTTATTGAAATAGTATTGTAAGAAAATTTGTAAAACGATGCCAAAATCGTGTGTTGGCCTTCGCCAGTTATCACAACACGCTTTTTACCAATATTTATTTTGCCTAGCTGTCTTTCAAACTTCAAATATTGTCTGATTGTGTTGTAAAATACACCAGTATGTGTTGAATATCGGTGACATAGTCACGGTCGGACGAATAGGGAAATCGGTGGGATCGGGTTACGAATAATAATATACCTAATTATACTGCAAATAACGAGATAAATACAATGGGATGTTTTCCTACAGACTTTGCAAAGTTTTTAGGATTTAATTTTGTTAAAAAAACTGACGTTTTGTTGAAATAAAACTTTTTACATTTACGCACATTAAGTTAAGCCAGAAATTAAGAATAGTTTATGAAGGATCCGTTGTAATGGAAAACCTTTCAAAGTTATTTTTATTACATTTCCACAGCTTCATTGTCACGATAGTCTACCTAAACTAAGAATAAGAATATTTCTCAAAAAGACGTCACATTTTATCTGGATAATGGTCCCATATCTAGTAAAGCGTAAGATACTAGTCTACTGCTAATATGATTACCAGCCATATATTTTCTCATAATCCGTCTCGAAAGACCTTTATCTCGCTCTTCACGGAAACAAGTCCTAAAAGCTGTGAAATAACATTCATCAGCATCAAAAAACACAAATACTTTTTTACTCTTCCAAAACAGCTCTTGACAGTCTATTAGAACGTGATTCAAAATTTCAAACATTCTAAATGCGAATGTCCGGCGGTTGACAGCTGTCAAAACGGCATCATGGCCGCCAGAATGGCGTCCGGTTACCGTCGATCAGACGCGCAGGACCGTGACCGGCGGAGAGCAAAGTGACTATTAAAAATCATTTCCGACACTGAAATAAATCATATTCTGATGTGGAGATAGTGCAGATTGCATAGCTGTGAGTGTGACACCTTGAGTGCTAGAACATCTCTCTTTTTTTTAGGGTTCCGTAGCCGAATGGCAAAAAACGGAACCCTTATAGTTTCGTCAAGTCTGTCTGTCTGTCTGTCTGTCCGTCCGTATGTCACAGCCACTTTATTCTGAAACTATAAGCATCACATAGCTGAAACTTAGTAGGTAGGTGTATTTTGTTCACCGCTTTCCGATTCAGATACAAAAAGTAAGAAAAAATAATATTTAAGGGGGGGCTCCCATACATGAAACTAAAACCTAAAAATTTTTTTTTACTCAAACCTATGCGTGTGGGGTGTCTATGGATAGGTCTTTTAAAATGATGTTGAGGTTTCTAAAACCATTTTTTCTAAAAGTGTAAGGTTTGAGATATAGACGCTTCCAAAGTGGTAAAATGGGCGTCCCCCCCCATCTAACTTTTGAACTAAGAAAGTGAAAATTTTGAAAAAAATATATGATGTAGATCTCAACAAAAACTTGCAACGAAAATTGGTTTGAAGGAGATCGGACCAGTAGTTTTTGAGATATTGCACATTTTTATCAACCGCAAATATAACTTTGTCTTTCATACAAACACTATGAAAAACAAAGTTATTTTTGGTGTCGCAATATATTGTGATGTTTTCGTCAAGTGAAAGTAAGTGGACCCTGAATTCAGTTAAGGGTGGCACGGAACCCTCAGTGCGCGGGTCCGACACGCACTTAACCGGTTTTTATATATATGACGATGCGTTTGGTGTATTGGTTAGCGCTCCTGACTATTACGCCGGCCGTCGCGGTTTCGAATCCCGCAAGGGGCAAATGTTTGTGTGATGAGCATGAACATTTGTACTAAGTCATGGATGTTAGATGTATTTAAGTATTTATGGGAGACGCCTCCGTCATAATCGTTGTCTGGTACTTTGTAACACAAGGAAGACATTCCTTACCACGAAACCAGACAATTGGTGTGTTGTCTGGTGCATATTTATTTATAAAAAAAAATGAAAGACGGCGGTGGAACGAGCTCACCCAGAAGAAGCCTGTTCACTCTAAGTTTAAGACCTTGTAGCTTAGACCTTGGTTAAGATGTGGAAGCACCCGCTGAAAATATCAAACTGAACGGTAAGCACACTCGCAATCGCAGGCGGACACACACAATAGGGATATTGACGTAACGAAATACTTACTTTTAAAATACATGTAGGTACAATACGTATAGGTATGAATAAAATTGTATTTTGAAACGTGCTTCTTGACCTAGAAAGATAGGAACTGGAAGCTTTGAAATGTGGTGCTGGAGGAGGATGGAGTGAATCAGCTAGACGGAGAAAAATACCGGCCAAGTGCGAGTCGGACTCGCGCACTGAGGGTTCCGTGCCAACTTTAACTGAATTAGAGATTCTTACTTCCACTTAGCCAAAATACCACAATATTTTGTTGACCGCAAATATAACTTTGTTTTTCATAGTGTTTGTATAAAAGACAAAGTTATATTTGCGGTTGATAAAAATGGGCTATATCTCAAAAACTGCTAGTTCGATTTCGCTCAAACCAATTTTCGTTGAAAGTTTATGTTGAGATCTACATTACATATTTTTTTCAAAATTTTCACTTCCCTAGTTCAGAAGTTAGATGGGGGGGGGGGGGGCGCCCATTTTACCACTTTGGAAGCGTCTATATCTCAAACGTTACACTTTTAGAAGAAATTATTCTAGAAACCTCAATGTCTTTTTGAAAGACCTATCCATAAACACCGTACACGTATAGGTTTGGGTAAAAATTTTTTTTTAGGTTTTAGTTTCATGTATGGGAGCCCCCCCTTAAATATCTTTTTTTTTAATTTTTAGTATCTGAATCGGAAAGCGGTGAACAAGATACACCTACCTACCAAGTTTCAATGGTGTGATGCTTATAGTTTCAGAATAAAGTGGCTGTGACATACGGACGGACAGACAGACAGACAGACAGACTTGACGAAACTATAAGGGTTCCGTTTTTTGCCATTCGGCTACGGAACCCTAAAAACGAATAAAGAAGTTTTGGTAAGTACATGGTAAACCAAAGAGAAAACTAATGGAAACAATTGAAAGTAGAAGAGAGCGTATGTTGGGTTACTCGATACGACACGACAACTTCAACAGAACTAAGTATATTAGCGGGAAGAAAAGAAGGTAGAATGAGAAGAGGAAGTCCAAGAATGAGAGCTATATGCATCAAATAAAACAAACGTTTAATGTCGCGCTGTATCAAGAGGTCAAGAAAATGCCGGAAAAGCGTCAACAAGACTGGAAAAATCTACCGACAAGAGCCTATTAGTATGAAGCTATGCGCACTTTACGTTTGTCCCTTAAAGCTTTATGCAAATAATATCTTTACCTCTTATTTTCAAGCCAAACCTCTCAATAGTTCAAGGTTCGTACAAAGTGGGCCCGTATTTATAAACACGCTCATAATAGGCGAGCCAGCTCCTTGTTTCCGCTAAATAAATCCGAGTTAAGATCGGCAAAAAGACAAACAAACAGTTAAACGCTGATTTGTTGACTTAACGAGTAATTGGCCGACAATGTAAACTAGGGGTGTGAAAAATTGCTAATGATATAAATTGCACTTAACACTATACAAACAAAAATGTAATTACTAATGAATTATAGTAAAGTAAAAAAGTAAAGTTAGCCTATATAATAAACTAGCTTTTGCCCGCGACTTCGTCCGCGTGGAATAGTGACTTCTTTCTCCCGTTTTTTACACATTTACCACTATATCTTTGCTCCTATTGGTCGTAGCGTGATGTTATATAGCCTATAGCCTTCGTCGATAACTGGACTATCCAACACAAAAAGAATTATTCAATTCGAACCAGTAGTTTCGGAGATTAGCGCGTTCAAACAAACAAACAAACAAACTCTTCAGCTTTATAATATTAGTATAGATTACATAGCACCACTTGAGCTCAGCGCGGATACAGGAGTACCTCAAAAAAATTATAATTCAAAATTATTTAATCGATCCACATATATCTTCTAAGTTAACGCATACATTAAGAACTCAACTGTGTTTTAGTGTGGACATCTTCTTTTTATTTAAATCACGCAACAAGAAATCCTCTTGATATTTTCGGCTCTTAGCTCCATTCTCCTTTCTTCTTCCTTCTTCTTAGTGGCCCTCCCACTAAATATTAAAAGATCAATAAATTATTACTAAAACTATGAGTGCATTGGTTTCGGTATTTATTTTTGTTACCTTTGAGAAATGGGAGGTTGAGGAGAGTAACAGCAATTTTTTACCAAAAATTTTTATGGCAATTTGCAATGATGTTTTAAAAGTTACTTTTAAAACATCATTGGCATTTTATTTTTAACTTTGACAGCCCTGGTTTCAGGCTACGCGTATTAGCGCTTACGAGTCAATAACGTGTGTATTTTAGGCGCCAGTTTACGAGCCAAGCTAAGTATTCTTAATTGCTAATTGTTTATAAACTCATTGGAATACACAGACTATATAAGCGTGATAAAAATAATTGCAAAACAACTATTAAGTACCTTTTTATTTCAATGTCATTTATCTGGTATGCTGTCCTGAATAATTGGGGCGTTTCGCACTATGAGGTTTTCAGACTGCAGGGCGAATAGCTGTTTCAGAATGGGGTTATTTGCACCACAGTGCATCGTCTATGAACTGGGTCGATTGATAAGATACGTTGGGCGATTTGCACCGCTAAACCACTGGCAGTGTGAAACGCCATAATTCAGTCAAAGTCGGCACGGAAATAAATGCCTAAATGCGCGAGTTTGACTCGCATATAGCCGGTTTTTTCTATATATCTGCCAAGAAACTAACAACAACAGAAATAGAACCTAGAGTTATAAGCTTACCCGTGATCGTGCAATTGGTTATTACAAACGCAAATGTCTAAACATCTGACTGATGCCCGACTGATGATGATAGATAACAAACACAGCCCATTAAATTATCCATTCAGACATTCGCACGTAGTACAATAAATTAATTTTTATGCCAATTGAGTGCACCACGTCCTCGAGCAACTAATTGGTGCATCTGATGTCATGCGCATGCATGCAATTATACTGATGAGTAGGAATGCACAGTTTTGTGGTAGCTAGCCGTTAAATGGCTAAATTATTGCGATCTACTCGTAACATATGTGCAGTCAAATTAACTATCGGAAATGATAAGTGTGGTGTTCTATTATTGTTATTTTATGTGGCAATTATTATCTGCTCGGGACTTCAATCAAAGGTTTCGATCAATATGGCTATTTTTAATGTTTTTTCATGATCACGACGTTTAAGGGACTTAATATAGATTCTATACTATCTAATATTTTGTGTTTATGGTCTGTTTTCTTTTCTACCGATATGCTGTAAAACGGATTGCAGAAATATACGTATGTAGCGTGAATCCTTGACCAACATCTATGAGTAGGTGATATGAATATGATTCTTTCGAATCGTAACTTATTTCACAGCCAATTCCAAGGTTTGGAGGAGTTGTGTTGGATTTGTTGTGATGATCATGTTATTATTAAAACCTTTGTATTGTATAGCAATGCAACTTATGATATTATGTTGATTACTTTATCTACTTAAAAGTGTACTTTTTAAAGTTTTCTCTATCTGCTTTATTAATTTTCTATATGTTTTCCATAAAAAATATTCTTCTAAGGATACTTATAAATATGCAATTTTCTAATATAAATAAATAATAAAGCATTAACTAAATACTGTACCAGGAGTCTAGACGTGCACAAGAGGAAGCGTAAATAGGTGTGAGACTGAGACCATCCGGCCCGACGGACTAATGGCCAGTGTGTGGTCCGAGAGAGGAAACAATCTAAAAATTACCTACCCTATATTTTAAAAAAAATTGATAACTTTACCTAAAGCAAAGCTAATATTTACAATAGGTACCCAAATGTAGAACACCAAAAAAAACACAGCAATAAAGTGTATTGTTATAATAACCAACATAGCCGCACGAAAAACACAGAATTGACAACCCAATTACATGGTCCGTGACGTGAAATATGTAACCATGGCAACGAGTAGAGTATAGTAAAGAGCTGTGTAATCGACACTTTATGAATACTAGGAACTTATGGTTATAAAACAGCTGAATTCAGCTGATAGGTAGTGATATTTTATTGTTATCGAAACTAGATACGTAACATAATATCATTATTATCACCAGTGTATTATTATCAAAAAACGTATTATCGGCAGGTACACTACGATTCGAGTAATCTTGGTTTAGGGGGGGAAATGATGCGATGTTGTATTATCATTGAATAATGCTATGGTAAGTATCTTTGTTTTGGGGTAATAATATGTAATATTAATAATTCGAAAAATAGCTCCAAGCGATGCAGCAAGAAAGATAATAAATAATTATCATTGTGTCAATATTAACGGGAAATCATCATCCTTCCACACAAAGAGTACCAAGGCACCATCATCCGTGAGCAGTTCTTTATATCCATCTCGCTCTCATCGTATAGCGGGTACCATATCGCTATCTCTTAAAACTTAGGCCATGTTGTAGACAAATTAATCGAGTCGGCCAGTTGATGAAGCGACTAGACGCAGTGACAGACAGTCACGTGCGATGCAAATGGAGGCCGCGGTAATTTAGACTAATGTCTGCCGGTTAGCAAAATAACGCCTACAGCCCAGACTGAGTTTCCTGGCCCTAGGGATTAGTGCTGTTTTTCAGGCATAGACAATAGTAGATTGTTATACAAGGGGAGAAAGCGACCCATTTCACTCGAGATGTTTCTGGCGCTCGAACGAAGTGAGAGCGCCAATAATTCGAGAGTGAAATGGTGCTTTCACCCGAGTTAAACATACTATTTTTCATTTCGACTGTGAGGAAAAACATTAAATTTACAATATTGGTTGTAGATGTAATGGTCAGGTATTATGTAGTACAGCGAGAAAGGAAAACTCAAATTTTTGCACAAAAAGACAGTTAATTTACAGTTCTCCAAACATCTAACATGATTAGAAAGAATAACGACACGAATACATGAAAACAGTACGAAAAAGACGAGACGATACGAAATAATCAAAATCCTTGTAAAAAATATCGATCGAATTTTCCCCACAGATAATAATTGTCAAAATTTAAAAAAGTAGGCATAGAGTTCAAAAAGAAAAAAATGACACTGACAATGTAAAAAAAAAGTGTCATCTTGGTATTATGGCGGGAAGCCGAATATTTTAATCACAGATTATTTAATGTATATTTTAATTATAGATTGAATCGATTGAATATTTTTAAATCAACGATCATAATAAACATGTTTTTCAATGTATAGCTAAGCAAAAATGTTTATTATTTTTATATGATGTGACTCAATTATCTTTGATCCAAGCTTTGACTGCATGCCTTGACTCTATACCATGCCAATTAAAACTAAATTACTTTCCACCCTAGGGATGGATAAGCTATTTTCCACCCGGCTTTCTACACAGGAAAGTGCTATTTTCCGAACAGGAGAGATGAAAAACCTTTTTAGTATTTTCATGCGAGATTGACTACGACGGAATTATGTGCTATCGTAAGTCACCTTGGCATTGGGTTATCCATCCAACTAATTCATCTTCTTCTTCTTCTTCATTTAAAAGAGATTTGCTCTTGTCGGTGGAGTTTTCTCCATTTATCTCTATTCCGAGCCATCTCTATCTATCCAATCAAATAATATAATCCATCTAATCAAAGAATAACGAATAAGAATAATAATGAATAAGAATGCTTTTAGCATTAAGTCCACCTTTTGTACACTTTTATTTGTGCAATAAAGTTTTTTTTAAATTATTATACGACACAACCCCATCGAGTTTGGGCGTATGAATGTGGATTCTACGTTCATTAACCCACACTCAGTGGGGTTGTGTCGTTTGATTACCGAGTAACTATGGCCACCTTCCAGCTCCATCATCAGACCTTGGTTACCATCTAGCTCAAACGAATTACGAAACATACGAACGCAAAGTCTATGTGGTTGTGTCGTAAACGTAGCTACAAGGGATCAATCGCGGACGCTACCGCCTCTACACTTTCAAACGAAATTCGCTTGGACACACGTCATTAAAACGGGCGTAAATTCAAAGAAAAGACGACGCGAGAGGCACGCAATTTTGTTTGGCCCTTATAATGGTAAGATGGCAATATTTATTTATCTTTATTTGGGAAAAAAACAGCTATAAATAACACATTTGGCTTAATAGTAATGCATTGTTCTTAAGCAATACAGTTTTCACAAATATTTAATGCAATGATTATTGCCAATATTCTTAATGTTACATGCTTTAGCAGAACATATTTAATGCCTAATGTAGGTAGACACTAGATACTTCTGGATACCTAGGTACAGTGAGTTGTTATTACTACGTATAGAGAAGCTATGCCAAGCAAAAAAAGTGTCGCAAATATGACGGTAAAATTGTGACGTATTTCTAGAATTTTGAATTTCGAATATGAAATGATGAGTTGAAGACAAGTGGCGTCATTTCTTGTGGCACGAGATTTGTTCGCGGTGTCAGTTCCATACGCTATTAATAGTACCTACTTCAATGCCTAGGTATTACCCAATTCTGTCTACCTGTTAAGCGAATCTTTAATTTAATTAAACAAAAAGACAACATCCAATTCGAGGGGAAATTACTATAATTTCTCTCTCGGAAGCAACGGCATTATCGGTCGGGTTCGAATTTCAAATTACGCGCGTGTCGGGTGGCGCCCTCCGGCCGTCGCCATGGCAACGCACAGGTGTCGGATCGATCCCGAATCCCCGATATTGTTTGAGTTATGATGATGTACAGGTTCCTACTAACTTGTGGAGATTTTTGGCTATTGTTTTTATTTTTAGTTTATCTTTTTAATCCACCGTTTAAGAAAGACATTACATTTAAAAAAAATTACAACCACATAGTTGCCTCCTGAAAAAAGCTTTGCGTCCTCACTACTTACTTTCGAATTTTCATAATGCTTAAGTAACCTTTACTTTTAGTGCTAGTTAAGTTATTAAAATATTACGTAGGTTATGAAAGTATACCGAAAAGCAATCAAACCGTAATCGGTAAGAGAGGAGGTGAAATTATCGCGATAAAGATACCTACTCGTATATTTCAACCTAAGAATTTGGTGTTACACGAAAACAAAAGAACAATAACCGTATTTACAGTGATTTGTTATTAGGTACTACGTATAGAGAAGCTATGCCAAGCGAAAAATGTGTCGGTAATACGACCACTAAATAAATAGCTAAATTTTGTATGAGTCGATGCCAAGTGGCGTCAATTCATGGCGCACGAAATTTGTTCCATCCATTGGTGTGAGTTCCATACGCTAGTAATAGTAGTACAACGGATATGAATGAATAAATTGATGACATAACAATTATTATAGGACGGGTAACGAGTAATACTTAAAGTACTTTATCTGGGTCAATTTAACAAGAAATGCGTGTGTTATCTAACACAACTTCGATATCTTGACATAATAATAGTAATCTTAATCAGTCGCAAACCGGAGTTTATCAACACACACGCCTTTTTACTTACTAAATTTAATTTTAATTATAAAATTTTAGTGTCTATTAGTAAATTAAACTAGACTTTATAAGCTTAGCTCTACTGTTTCGGGTCTACCACAATTTAAATTTAGAATTTTATTAATATGGTTACAAAATAAGTGAGCAAGTGAAGTGAATTTCTTTAATGCTCTTCAAAATGGAGAAGATATTTAACTACAAATACTTAACAAAGGGGCATCTAAAAGGGTTTAACAATTATAAGGTAGGTTCTTTTGATCTTACTCACTGCTTTGGCAAAATGAGACAAAGTGCGTAGCCGCGGTTAGGAAAAATAGGTTATTTATTTATAAGCAAATATTAATTATTTAGTAGTGTATTAATGGGATAAAAAATTTCAGTACAGTGCAATAGACACCAGTCCATTGAGCAATTATGTGATGCATCCGATATGGAACAACAGCGTGAAGGTATGATATTTATGGTATTAACGGCTCAATATACAGGGTGTGGCCTGTAATAGGAGCAAAAAATTAAAATATAATCATAGTCCCCCTAGCCGATTTCGACTACGGTGGCCAGTCACAACGACTAACCGACTGCGCGGGACATATTATAGTGCACAAGTGTGTGCGCAAACACAGGTGCACTCTCTATTCCTTTCACTCTCATAGCCCGATGGGACAGCAATCTGACACGAACGGAGAGAGATCAGGCGCGGGACCAACGGCTTAACGTGCTTTCCGAGGCACGGGGGTGAAACACCGCCAACTTCCAAACTCCAGGCTTCAAAAAAAATTAAAATATAAGCCCTTTAGGTAACCAGTAATCAATTTTATATGGTTTTAATTTATTATAAAAAAAAAATTGATATTTTCTAAAAAAATAAATCGAACCAGCAATGTATTATAAACAAATGTGTCCAGTCATAAATCTTGACATTTGTCATTTACTACAACGACTTAGTGATTTTGATATACATTGACTAGGGACTATAACTTTGGATTACTATATCTCTGAGTTAAAGCATTTTAGAGCACTATGACCAGGTCAGGGTAACTACGTATACTCTGTGGAATCATTGATTTAAATTTTTGCTTCTATGTCAGGCCACACGCTGTATATCCACGTGTAACTGTAACAGTTGTTACAATGACTTTGAAAATATATCTCCCTATTGCATACTTCAGAACCAAATTTATGAATTACTGCTTCTAGAGACCAAACACGTAAAAACACCAACCAAGTGTGAGTCAGACTTGCGCACTAAGGGTTCCGCAGGACCATTGGCTTTGTAAACAGGGAAAAAATTTGCGTTTTTATATAGGAGGTCTCCTTAAAGATTTATTTTATTTTGTTATTAGTATTAGATGTTATAGCGGCATTGTAAATACAAAATTTGTGAAAATTTCAACTGTCTAGCTATCGTGGTTCTTTAGATACAGCACAGCTTAGAAGTCTGGGTACAGAACAAAGTAAGAAATATATGAATCTTTATTTCCAGATCCTCCCAAAATGGCTAGCGCCAAACCTCATAACATTTATGGGGTTTTTTCTCATGGTGGGTCTAGTAGCTCTACTTGGGGTCTACGACTACGGCTGCCGCGGCCCTACAGCTGCCGCTGTTCCAAGCTGGGTGTACACAACGTGTGCTGTGTTTCTGTTCGTGGCTTATAATTTGGGTAATAAAATAAAAAAAAAGTAAGATTAGCCTGTAAGTATCCCACTGGGCAAAGGCCTTACCTCAAGTATGAGGTAGTATGAGCCATACTCCACCACGCGAGCTCAGTGCGGATTGGAGGGGTGTTTGCAAGGAAAGCGAAAAACCTTGCTGTCAGATTTTATCAAGCCGCTAATTAGGGCCTCTGACTAGGCTTAACGACTAATATCAACCGATATTAGCCCGGACCAACTGCTTGACGTGCCTTTCGAAGCACGAACATGCTCGTGATGAACGTCACTTATATGTTCAGAATGGTCACCCATCCAAACACGACCGCACCGTAAGTCGCTTAACTTCGGTATCACTACCAAAGCGCTGCCACCACTGCGCTACCAGCATGTCGGGTAATAAAATAATAATTAATAAATAAATATGCGCCAGACAACATACCAATTGTCTTGGTATAAGTAAGGAATTTTATTTCTTGTGTTACGAATACCAGACAAAGATTATAACTGGGGGGTCTCCTGGCGTCTCCCATAAATAGTTAAATAGATATGAACACCCATGACTGTACAATTTTCGTGCACATCACAACATTTTCCCCGGGATTCGCACCCGCAACCGCTGGCATAGTAGTCAGGAGGGGAGGATGCGGGTAGAGAGTTCCACTCTTTTGCTGTGCGCATTATGAAAGTTGACGAGAAGCGCTTTGTTCGAGTCAGTGGAATGTTTAGTTACTTAGTTTGCAAAATAAAGTTGAAGTTGAAAAAGCAATTGTGTCAGACAAGGTTTCGAACACCGTGTCTATCCGGGTGCATGCCTATACAACTCGGCCATCGGCACATTGGCAAGCCTGTTGAATTTTGCAAGAGCTTTCTTTAACGCGTAGGCTGCGTGCCCTCATCAATGTTCCAAGATAAGCACGAACCAACAAATAGTTTATTGCAGTAGTATTAGACAGATAATGTTAACACGAACTTATTATGACATTGTGAAACAGACCGTTATTCTACCTGATTATGTCATACAAACTATTGATGCATCGTTTACATCTTCTACTTAACAACCTTCCCCATAAATGATTTAACATTTTCACTGTCCCAAGGCAATACAATTTCCACACGTCCAATAGTGCATTTTAAGCAATGCACTGTCTTAAAAACTTCACTATTCTTGGTGTTAATAGTGGATTGTATGTCATACGCGGACGTACCTAGCTACCTCATTAGTGCATTACATAATTATAATGCATGGACAGTAAAAGGGTTAAGAAAAATCAATAACGTTAATTTATTTTCAGAGGCCTACTTCTAGTCGTGAGCGTTAGTTTAAATTTCTATGTGAGCCATTGGGAAAAGTACAACACCGGTATATTGTACCTGCCCTGGGGGTACGACATTAGTATGTGGGTACGTATGTTGTTATTTATTTATTAGAAATAGTTTGCTATTTTTTAAATGTAAATAACATTGATTAGTTTAGAATGTTTCTTAACACTCACAGTGTCATATTTGAATTCTTAAAAGATGAAATAATAAACCATTAATTATTAAACATTTATTAGGGCAAAACAAAAATATTAACTACTACATGCATGAAACAAAAGGACTAAAATAACGCTAAATAGGAGAAACAAACTCATTTAAATGTCAGTAAGTATTTTAAGCTGTGGTAGGGCCTATGTTGGGACGTGTATAAGTGCCCCCAGTGGGTCTGTATGCAAAAATAAACGACTTTCATGACTTTTAGTAAATGATGTACGTACGTAGTAACAAATGCATGCACGCAAATCCATGAGGCCCACACACATTGTTTTGTCTTAGATAAGTATCGAAATCCGCTCACCAATCACATTCCACATACAGAGTGTGGCCTTGTAATAGGAGCAAAAATTTTAACCAATGATTGTACACAGTATACCTAGTTACCTTGCCCTGGAGGCCAATTCTCGTGCAGTTTGTATACGAAAAAAGTTCACCGATCGAATTTTATTTTTCAAAGAAAATACAGTTATTGCTTTATCTGGGTCACGATTTCTATGCATTTCGTTTTATTTCGTGCGGTAGTTTTTTTAACGTGGATATTACTTGATTTTTTCGGTAAAACAATGGTAGTCGTAATCGAATTACCAAGCGAAATAAGTTCGATCATGCGATAATCGGCCCATAGTGCTCTAAAATACTTTAATTCAGAGATATGGTAATCCAAAGTCATAATCCTTAATCAATGTAAGTATGTTTAACAAAATCACCAACTCGTTATAAATAAATCAATAATAAAATAAATATGCGCCAGACAACACACGGATTGTCTGGTTTCGTGGTTAGGAATTTTCTTCCCTGTGTTACGAAATACCAGACAACGATTATGACAATGAGGGACATCTTCCATAAATACTTAAATACATATAACATCCATGACTTAAGTACAAATGTTCATGCTCAGCACACAAACATTTGCCCCTTGCGGGATTCGAACCCGTGACGGCCGGCGTAATAGTCAGGAGCTCTAACCAATACACCATTATAGTAAATGACTCGACACATTTGTTTGCAATACATTGCTGGTTCGATTTATTTTGTTACAAAATAACAATGTGTTTATTTTTCTTTAATAATAAATTAAACCCTTTTAGAATTGAATACTGGTTACTTAAAGGGCCTATATTTAAAATTTTTGCTCCTATTTCCATTTCCATATGGCCATATCCTCCAACTTTAATTTTTCCTCCAGGCTACGTCTATTCTCTTCTTGATTCCTGGTATCTACGGGCCCACCGTGTATCACACATACGTCTTCGGGCACATAACCTTCGCACAGGCTCTGGAGGTGGTGGTACATGCCACAGGTTTACTCACCACGCTGCCAATAGCGGTTAATAATGTGTATTTGTAAGTATTTCTGACGTTTTACGAGATGGCAATGTGGAAAGAGACATAATGGGTTATACTTCTCAGATCGAATTTGAGAATAGATAACTTTTTATCATACCGTAGTTTCGCCATGTCCGTCTGTCCGAGGTTTAGCTCAGAGACCTTAGGTACTAGAAATCTGTAACTTGGCATCGGTATTTGTTCTAATCTCCCCGCCACGCCTTGTAACCCATCATGCTTTGCATCTACTCCTCGTCAAAAAAGCATACGTAGACAAGTACAAGAAATTGTTTTAATTTATCCCAGAATCCTTCTTGACTGATTTTCTTTCACATCCAAAGCGTGTCGTCAACGTATAAGTAGTAACATTACGAATAATCAAACACTATAAATAACAAATACTATAAAGCTTATTATATTTTCAGAGCACGTAAAAACCGTACAGCCATACAAAAGTCCCTCATACAAGCGCTAAGACCAGTGTGGTCCATGCTTCTAATGAACGTAGCCATCATCGCTTGGGCTATCAAATCGCCTGGCAACATACTGGAGTACGACCCTAAGGCCTTCGTGCTGCTGTATGGCACGTATTTTAGCAATATTTCGGTAAGGTCAAAAAATATTAGAGCCTTTATTCGTATGTAAGTGCTTCCGTTTAGCTTACTTGTACACCTTTAATTGAAACTTGGATATTGACATAACTTGGATAATGACATTCTCAGGGAAGCCCGGAGTTTGGAAGTTGGCGGTGTTTCACCCCCGTGCCTCGGAAAGCACGTAAAGCCGTTGGTCTTGCGCCTGATCTCTCTCCGGTCGTGTCAGATTGCTGTCCCATCGGGCTATGAGAGTGAAAGGATTAGAGAGTGCACCTGTGTTTGCGCACACACTTGTGCACTATAATATGTCCCGCGCAGTCGGTTGGTCCTTGTGACTGGCCACCGTAGTCGAAATCGGCTTGGGGAACTATTATTGACATAAGATGTTAACTTTCGCTTTGTATTGCAATAAGTGTTATGCCGGGTCTAAAGGCGAATAAAAACATAAGGGTAATTCTGTTACTTTCTCACAGCTTGACATTTCGGATGTAATGCAACCACAATACAACTGCCGTGGTCACGAGTCAACTGGTGGATCACGGCATCGCCTGCGACAATTCTGAAATAAATACGAGTACATATTGACGTTGATAAAATAAGCAGCGTTAAGTTTTATTAACATAAACTGCGTAAAACCAGCGTCAGGTTCTCCAGGGGACCTGGCTTATGCTGAGTGAGGTCCTCAGACAATTAGTGTATTGCCTTGCGCTTATTTATTTAAATATCTGGAACAGATTGGACCTCCTAAGCCTAAATTTTCTCGAGTACTTTTATATCTGTGATGTTCCAACCATAACTTCTTTCTTTTTGGTTGCAGTGTCGACTGATAGTAGCAGAGATGAGCAAGCAGAGGTGTGACGTCATCACCTGGATGTGCTGGCCTCTTCTAGCAGGTGTTGCTGTTTCTCTCACACTGCCTAACCTGGAAGTGCCTATGATGTATACTTTGTTACTGTTTAGCTTAGCTGGACACATGCATTATGGTATTTGTGTGGTAAGAATAGTTTTTACTGTTTATTTTTGGCCACTTTTAAATATTCTTAACTAGCGGCTCCGAGAAAAAATCGATTCTCCACGTAATTTTACAAAAAAAATATTCTTTGACAAAATCTCGTAAACCGTTACCACAATTAGCCATAATAGTCTCTATAATTATTATGAATGATGTTTTGTGTTGTAAGATACGCTACTTAACGCGGGATGCCGCGGGATTATGATGGCTTATCAATTTAACTTCTCTTCAATGGAGATTACTGAAGATCCTATTCCGCAAAGTATATAAACACGTATTTCTTATTAGCATTCTTATAAGAAAAAAGAGGTTAAAAAACCGTCCAATTATAAGGAACAATCTCCAAAAAATTACAATAAGAATGATTCTCATGTAAATTTAACCCTTTCGACCCGGATGAAACTCGTGATACTTCAATCGAAATTAATTTTTTTATCATACAATGTGTATTTTCGAAACTTGATCAAACGAAATGTGTACTACGTATGTATATACGTATGTATACTAGACCAAAATTATCGACAAAAACAATAATAAAAAAAAGAAGTTAATTTTTTTTTAGTTTTTTGTTAGTTATGGGTGTATTTATTTATCTAATTAGCTAGATAAACTGTTTAGCTTTCAAATGAGACTACATTGAAAAAAATACACGTTTCAATAATAAGAAACGACGAAAACATGAAAAGATTTTTAATTTAAATATGAGCCTTATTCAAAAACAAAACTTATTTTTCTTGTCGATAATTTTGGGTCTAGTATCCGCACATCTCGTTTGATCAAGATTCGAAAATACACATGTAGGTATTATGGATGAATGTTCTAGTGACATTTTGCCTAAATGTGCTTAATTTATTTTTACAGGTAAGACAACTCTGCGCTCATTACGGAATAAATTGTTTCACTGTGCCAAAAGCCAAAAGAAAATAAACTAGGTTATAGATAATTGTTACCATTTACTAAATTGCACACTTATTTTGTTATTTTAAAATAAATTATTAAAATAAAGTTTTGTTTGTTTTTTATTCAAATATCTAATGGTTTAAGAAACAATAGAAATGATCTAAAATTTGATAGATTTTGGATAGTCTAAAATATTAAACAAAGCACTATTATTTACTTAATAAGCACACAAATAAGCTTATGAAACCTATTGTTATGCGCATTATATTTCATGCCATATCATCAGGGGATTTCAATTATTCAAACCCATGGATAAATTAATTTGACACTTTTAATCTACAATCAAACAAAGAAGGGTTGTGTAGGAGTCGGTTTACAAATCATTATTTTTATCAAGAAGACAAAGGCATTAACTAGCAAAAGCAATTGCGAAGTTACTAAATGGCCCTACAACCTGCGTTCAGAAGCATCCCGTGAAATGCCAGGTACAAACGCAAACTTGACACCGAAACAGAATCTAATTCACGAAATAATACGTAACATGAGACGGAATAGCGAAAAAATGAGCAACGCAGAAAGCTGCGAAGTGTGCCCCTGTACGAGAGAAAGAGACGACTGTAAGTGAACAACGGCACTGTCAGCTACGTCTTTAAATTATACGTTCTCATAGCCTTGTACCGCTCGTTCAAAGCTCCGTAACGGCTGTACGTTTGAGTTGAGATTTTTCACTTTTGACTCTATTGCTTGTGTGATAGAGTTGTATTTTAGATGTAGTCTGATGGCATTGTGACGATTCAGTTGTAACACGAAATTCAGTAATGGGGGGTGCGCGATATGGACACCGAACTCGGGGTTTAGAATTTCAGTATAGCTTCGGATAGCTACGAAGCGCAGCTTTGTTAGTTGTCCAATTGTTTACCGATTTTTTTTTAAATTTCCCTACGCGCCTCCGTCGTGTATGAAAACTTAAAACCGGTATTTAACCCTTGAATTACCGTACGGATTAAATTTCGTCTTTTACAATTGTGACTTTTGTGAGTGATTTAGTGTTAAGAGCGGTTTTTAAAAGGTGTTTAATTGGAGATAGTTAATTAATTGATTAGGTAAGTGTGGTGTTTGCGTTAAATTAACATTTTAATGGAAAATGTGGTGGTGTGGTTTAAACCTAAAGCATGGTTAACATACAGCATGATATGATTGCGGTAGGCTCTTGAAAAACAATAATGAACGATGAAGGAGCGGTAACGATGTTGCAAAAGGTAAATATTAAGAGAAACTTCTTAAAAACTAATAAAATTTAAATTCCAAATGATAATCAGCAACACTTAACGCAAGACATGTGAAATTAATATTCAATCTATTATTAAATATGTGCGTTTTTTTAGGCGATGCATTGTTTGTTATTAATTTTGCCTTGTTAGGTTTATTTAGTTGAATACTATTTTAAAATCATTACGAAATTAATTAATTAAAGACGAGTTTTAAGAAGTTTAAAGTAATCAGACCGTTATATTTGTTAAAATTTTGTGTATAGTACATTTTAAGTAAAATAAATAACGGTAACGAATTGGCGTTATAACCCTTATGGGTTAACTAGGTAGTTCTTGAAAAACACGACCTTATTTCCATACCTCTACATATCACTTTATTTTGTCCTATTTCGATATCTGCTCTTAGTTTTTGTTCTCCAATAAATTTTAAGAAGTTTTGGAATTACCTTTAGTATTTTATAATTGTATTTTTTTGTTGCTATAGAAATTCTATAAATTGCACTTGTTAAGTATTTTATGTTTTTTTTAATATTAAACAAAGGCCTATTTAATAAAAAAATATAACAACAAAGTAAGTATTTGCCATTATAATAAAAAGTAAAAACAAAAATTTGATGAATGAATTATTCCAATCATTTCATCGGTATTCACTCTGACAAATTATTTAATATACCTGGGTCATAAATATCTACAAAAATCTAATTTACATAATGTTATTATGCCTATGAATGGAATTTCACAAAATCTGTTAAAGATTTAAACAAAAAATCACAGTGACGCGACGTTTATTTTTTTATTGGAAAGGAAGGTAAATTAATATTAATATTAATACTTACCTAATAAATATTAATACTTACCTACTGACGGTCAGTATGGGTAAAGATGATGAATTGGTAATTATCGGGGGTACATTATATTTTGTTCAGTCTATGAAATTAAAACGACATACTAAAGTTTTATTTGGTAAACCGATTCTTGAGGCTTCTTATGTAGAGTTTCTAGGCCTCTATTTTTGATTCACTCGCGTCAATATTCCGTCTGATTTTAATTCGAAAACGAGTTATTTTCATTGACTTTCATTTTCTGACGAAAACCACACGCCATATTGATGCGAGTAATTCAAGAACAGCGCCCCTGTAACACGATTGTAGAAATTTGGAACAGATAACATCTTGTCAAAGTGAATATATCTATTTTGAAAGAAACCTTTTAAAATTTATATTTTCAAAAATGCAATAAATCAAAAATGTTTCCGCTATTCAGAACCTCCTAGGTATAGCTCAAGTCCTAAACATCTAACACATGTATGGAACAAAAACTGGCCGAATAACGGAATGACATTCTAAACAATTAATTAACGTTATGTTTGACAAATACGCGAATATTTTGGAAACTTCCGTCGTAGATGTTAAAATTAAAACACCGGCGTACGTTCATAAACACAGCACTACTTTGGTTATATTTTCAATGGACACGAATTGTGTGATTGGCAAACTATTTGAATGATTTTTGGTGATTTCTGGTTATATCTTTTATGTATAATAGAGAAGGCATATTTTGATTCTATTGATCTAATTTGACTGTCATTAAAGTAATATTTTTTATGGTGATCGATACATTTTTGGATTGATCGTACAATTCAATCTAAACGTGGTCTGTAAAATCGCTAAAGTAACTCGATCCATCATCATCAAATTAATTAAAGACTCTTGTCGGCGGAGTTTTTTTCCATAAGTGAGGATGGATATCTGGATGTATGTTTGTTACTCCTTCACGCAAAAGCTACTGAATAAATGTTGATGAAACTTTTCAAAAATAAAGCTTATACATTGGAATAACACAGGATAATTTACAATGATATTTTGTGAGATATGATTACGCGGGTGAAACCGCGGGAAACTGCATTTTTTTTATAAATTCATTGTAATCATAATAACTTTGTCCGACGCTCTTAGGTCACTGAAAAAAATATATCAAAGATACACACAAAAAAATGGTGCGTGTATTTTTGTCGCGTGTAAAATTTATGCTCTTCAGGCCAACTACGATAAACAAAATCCATCCAAACGACAATCGTTTCTCGGATCCAAAAAATTTCATAGTAAAAATGATTCGGTCGGATACGAAAAACCATTTTCGTTTTTCGTGGTACTTGTCCCATATCATTGATCTCTATTTTCTCGTGTCCATTATAACGAAAAGCTAGCTACTATTTTTTTTTTCATTTTTCATTTTTTTTTTTTTTTTTTTTACCATAATCATCCGAAGCATTATCAAAAGGGCCTAATATAAAACTAAAAAGCAAGTAAGCAACCTTCAAGGTTCGCTGGTGGCATTTCCCCGAAGCTGGCTTGCCACGTCGGGACTACTCAGTCCACTCAGCCAGAAGCCTTCTAGGGATGGGAAAAGGGTTATTATCGATATATTAAAACTATGAGACGCTCTCATCATCATTATCAGCCGGAGGACGTACTACGCTGCATCGTAAAGAATGCATTATATAGAACGATCTTTTGTATAAATGCAAATTGTATCATAAACACAATAAACATCAGTCAATAGTAATTTAAAGAACGCCAAAAAGTCACTCTATTTTTGGATCTATTGTTATGACTGTGTGATGTTGATCATTGTTGCCAAAATTACACCTTATTTAAAATAAGTATACCTTTCACTGTTTTCTGCTGCTGTTTTTGCTTTCACTTCCTTGCATCTACATCAGGGAAGCTTGTCTCTTTGTAAGGTCCTTCCCCAGCTATTACAAAACACGTAGAGAAATCACAGGTAGGCAATTAAGGCAGCAATATATAAACCTAATGCATCAACCTCCCTGTCACAAGGACATATATAAAAGAAATGCATATAATAAGAGTATTGCTTTGTATAACGTACTACCGGAAGAACTTAAAATACTTCAAGGACCAATATTTAAGAGGAGACTGACTAACTGGCTTTTGGACAAATGTTTTTATAGTAATAATGAATACTGTAACTGGCAACAACAGACAAACATTTAATTTAATTAAGCTATCTAATATAATTTATAATGTAATTTAATCAAATTAATATAATCAATTCAATTCTAATTTACATTAATACTAATTAAATGTTTTGCAATATCAATAATAGCAATATCTAAATAACTGAAATTTTGCACGTCTGCGAGCAGACTGAACACATGTATACTACTTTTAATGTGATCTTTATTTACTGTGTTCTTGGCAAATAAACGTTTGAGTTTGAGTTTTGAGTTTGAGTTTTTCGATGCTCTGATAAACAAAGCTACACCTAAATTCATAGTTTGATACTACCAATTAATTTGACAAGTAAATCAAAATATTAATTTACGAGTATTCCGTCAAATTTATTTATTTTTTTAATTAATGTAAATTTTAATTTAGTTAATTTATTTGAAAAGTATGGTCAAAATAACTGATACTCCGTAATATTCTATATTCTAGAATATAATAAATACATTCTAGTTCTAGCAGAAACAAAAAAGACCAGTGGTGCAGAAACAAAAAGAGCCTAATAAATCCAAAGCATAACTGAGTGTACCCTAAACCATATGCACCAAAACGCACGCAACATGACGCAAGCACGTGGCTGTGCTATGAATGAATCATGACAACCGATCCTGGCTGATCTGGTTACACGGCGACGTCTTCTGGATATTATGATTTATGGCAGAATTTAGATGATTTGTTATAGCTTAGATAAGCTATTGACTTGCAAGCTAGGTTGTCATGACTGTGACTGTATTTTTTTATAATTCAACCTGAAAAATAGGATTTTACCTATCTTAACTAGTGCTCCTCGCGACTGCGTCCCGCGCGTTTTGAGTTGGCTCCCTCCCCTCGCGTCGCAACGTGATGGTTTATAGCTTAAAACCTTCCCCGATAAATAAGTTATCCAACACATCTTTTTTAATGCGTTCCAAAAAACAAACTCTTCAGCTTTATAATATTAGTAAGATACGCTAAGCTTTTCATTCGTACACTAGTTTATTATGACTATGCTATCTTTTTTTATACATAGAGCTAGAGAATATAGCTTCTTAACTATCTCAAATAATAAATCTGTTAAAATCATATAAGAGTTTAAGTTAATTCTATACAAAGTTATAAATCTGATTTTTCTGAAGAGAGTGAAGAAAGATTTTTAAGAACATGTTAGGTATATATAAAACACTTTTTTGAAGTCTGTAAAAAAATATAAATTTTCAAAATTATCGATACATGCACATCACTAAGCGGCTCGTGTCGTAAAAAGAGGACAGAGCACACTTCATTAATAAAAAGTTAAATATCGTCGGTTCGCCATTTTTGCAGTGTAGGGTTACTCGTCCTCGGTGGGCAGTGACGGGTTAACTCGTGTTTGCTGCGTCTAGGGCTTATGGTTTTTTAACCCTTTAAGGCTTAATATGCGATAAGAGTTTCCTGGAGATTGCAAGGATGCGTACGGTTGAGTGAACCTACGGCTTCTAATTAGAGGCTCTGTAAGTTTGTGATGACTTGAAGTATGTAAAAATTCCAATTTATTCAACGTCTAATAAACTACTCACACATAATCTACCTAGCTATGTATGTTAAATTATAATAAGTATTCACAAATGAAATTACAAATAGTACGACAGAGAATCTAGAGATCTTTTTAAGGTCTTGCCTTAATGAAAAATAACTCGGCTTCAGCAAAAATAATTGTTTTTCATAGTGTTTGTATGAACTCATGTATGGGAGCCCCCCTTAAATATATATATTTTTTACTTTTTGTATCTGAATCGGAAAGCAGTAAACAAGATACACCTACCTACCAAGTTTCAGCTGTGTGATGTTAACAGTTTCAGAATAAAGTGGCTGTGACATACGGACGAACAGCAAACAGACAGACAGACTTGACGAAACTTTAAGGGTTCCGTATTTTGCCATTTGGCTACGGAACCCTAAAACATATTTGAAAATAAAACTAACTAAAAAAACTGAAAAGCTTAAAACACCAACTCCAAATTTTTTGTTTCTCCTAAATATGTATAAGAGAAAGAATAATTTATCCTAAATAGAGTATGACTTATCGTTTTCGAGAAATTCGTGGATACATCTAATTTATGAAATTTTGCACACTTGCTTAGAAGCATTGCTGAGCATCATACTTAAATATTAAAACATAAATTCAAATCAAATTGTTACCTCCTTTTTTCTATTCGGTTAAAATACTAACGAATTCCAACGACATTACATCAAACAGGTCGAATTGTAAACTCCCTATTTTGAAGTCGGTAATGAAGTTAGTAAAAATGGAAAACCTAGGTGTGAAATCAGTGGAATATGATTCCTAGAACCCTTCCCCAAGCGTGGTTAACTATCCTCGCTAAACCCAGCTGTCCAAACGATTCCGCCACGGTCTACCCACGAATCTGCCCGTATGCTAATAGAAATTAAATCAAAAGCGATTTAGCACGAACCGACGGCCGCCATTACTTTTTTTTTTCAATTTCGAACGCACAACACTGGCATTGTACGCGCGTGCGTTCGCCGACTTCCAAGAATGATTTCGTTGTGCGAAAGGGATGAAAATACCCAATGTTAGTTTAAGTAAGAGGGATAAAAGCTGGATATTAATTTTGTTTTTCTTTTCGTCAATCTGTGACCACATGTGGCGTTTGTTCTTGGACCTTATGGTCATTCGTCGCGATGGGACTCGTTTATTCAGAGACCGAGTATGGGTACTGAACTTGGGTGTTGGTTTAATTAATACGTTGTCCTCTAGTGGTTTATGTCGCCCTGGTACACGCGTCCGGGAATTTGATAAGATTTATGGTTGAAAATGGGATATTTATTGGAATTTTGTAGGGACAAGAAGGTTTATAACGATGATCATTGATAATACCAAGAAGATCTCGAAGAATTAACATTCAATCAATCAAAACTTGAATATCATCTCGTATACATGTTAGTAATTGTGATTTAAGAAAGTCAAATTTCCAAAACAATATTCACCCACCATACCAGACCATACCATAACCATACACCATGGAAAGCATGAATGTCCCGAAAAACATACTCCTTGTTTTAGAAATAACATCAAACATCATCTTCAAAGCTTACTTATTTAAAATTGTATTGTTAATGTTGATTATCACCACGACAACTTTCAGGAATTTCTAGATAGTGCCATCCACGAAGGCGCGCGCCATCTCTCATCCTAACGTTTATTGTACATGTGTGCAAGTTTTTGCCAATATTTAATGATATTATAATAAATACAATTATTAAATGAATATTATTTGATATTTTAATATTTGCCACACACCTCGCACCCCGCGCTTTCCTCAATCAAAAATAAAAGGCGCGCGCCTGCGTGGATGGCACTATCTATCGATTATATACGTCTCGTGTTGAATCTAAACTAATATGTTATCGAAAACAGATTAGTACCACTATCGTCTCGTATTTTCTTTTGTTTGTAATTCGTCCGAATATTGGTAGAGCGGATGTGTTGTTACGCGCGGCATTCAACGACGTATTCGTGACTAATGTGTATAAACTCTGCGATTTGGTGGTTTGGCGTATGCCTAAAAATCAGAGCTGTAATTTACCTAAATACACACGTACGGCGGTTTGCCGTCAACCCAGGTAACGGCAGCCGTGCCTACTAACGTTTTACGAAATTAACATTAGCTTGACCAGAACATATTAGAGAGACAAGCAAAAATTTGATGTTTTATGATGATTCATAAACATAATATTTAGCCATTGAACTACTATTACTAGCGTATGGAACTGACATCACGAAAAATTTTTCACACGGTCATCAACTCGTAGTACAAATCATAATTCGAAGTTAAAATTTTCAAAGAAAACTTCACAACCTTGTCGTAGTTTTTGCGACACATTTTTTGCTTGGCATAGCTTCTCTATACGTAGTAGTAACAACTCACTGTATTTAGCTCAACCAATTGGATGTTCACAAAATGCACGATATTGATACAAGGCAAGAAAACCGGTTAAGTGCGTGTCGGACCCGCGCACTGAGGGTTCCGTGCCACCCTTAACTAAATTGAGGGTCCACTTACTTTCACTTAACAAAAACATCACAATATATTGCGACTGCAAAAATAACTTTGTTTTTCATAGTGTTTGTATGAAAGACAAAGTTATATTTGCGGTTGATAAAAATGTGCAATATCTCAAAAACTACTTGTTCGATCTCCTTCAAACTAATTTTCGTTGCAAGTTTTTGTTGAGATCTACATCATATATTTTTCTCAAAATTTTCACTTTCTTAGTTCAAAAGTTAGATGGGGGGGGACGCCCATTTTACCACTTTGGAAGCGTCTATATCTCAAACCTTACACTTTTAGAAAAAATGGTTTTAGAAACCTCAACATCATTTTAAAAGACCTATCCATAGACATCCCACACGCATAGGTTTGAGTAAAAAAAATTTTTTTGGTTTTAGTTTCATGTATGGGAGCCCCCCCTTAAATATTATTTTTTCTAACTTTTTGTATCTGAATCGAAAAGCGGTGAACAAAATACACCTACCTACCAAGTTTCAGCTATGTGATGCTTATAGTTTTAGAATAAAGTGGCTGTGACATACGGACGGACAGACAGACAGACAGACAGACAGACTTGACGAAACTATAAGGGTTCTGTTTTTTTGCCATTCGGCTACGGAACCCTAAAAAGTACCATTTCACGAATATAAAATATAAAATAATCAGAAAATCTACGTTTATTCTCTTTTTATCTATTTTACATTTAGTTAGTCCGATGACTGGTACTGTCTGATATGTAACTTCAATTTACGGCCCTAGAAAAATTATGTGCTGTTTTTTTATCACATTTGTACACGTTTACCACCAAAAATGTGTGACCATGACCACAGATCACCTCCATAACTCATACAAAAATAACAAATTCATACAACGTTACCAGGCCCCCAAAACCATGTAAGAGGTCTCTAGATAAAGATCTGGGCCCTTTCAACGTGGCCAGCTATCTAACATCTGACATTTTTTGTAGCATACCAGATTCTAATCTTCATCTATGTTATTTACAACACCCAGCTAGATTAAGAATGGATTAACGTGAAATTAGGCAGACGTATTCAAAACGTTTTGTTGAATTAGTTAAAAACTTGTTTCTCTATGATAAAGATACTAATTGGGTGCATTTTTTTACTATCAAAACATCATATTGAACTTGTAGCTCAACGTTTAAAAACTATGAGTTAACTTAGCAAAGAAGTATTTACAGCACACATTTGCAGTCCTATCAAATACCTACGCCTATCAAATCGTCGA
The DNA here is from genome assembly GCA_963584085.1 of Pyrausta aurata. NCBI lineage: Eukaryota > Metazoa > Arthropoda > Insecta > Lepidoptera > Crambidae > Pyrausta > Pyrausta aurata. The sequence continues at coordinate 6,792,039 of OY757274.1, forward strand.
TCAAACGAAACACCAGAAAAAAGCTAAATTAAATTATGTAGAGCAGAAACATGGCAGATTCGTTTAATATTTCTCTGTGATAGTGAGAGAAGGTATCGCTGAAGCTACCTACATCACAGTCTCGTAATTCAAATAATGTTTACCACAAAAAAGTGTAACCACAACAGAAATCCATGTAAATATTTTGTTGACATCAGAACATGAGTAGTGCGGCGAATCCCTTTGTAATAAAATACATAGACGACAAATATTATTAAAACTATTACATACATGGTTGGCATGGCATTGCAAAAGTGTGACATCATCAGATTTTGCGTATCGCGACCACCAGGCGTGCAGAAGTCATAATAAGCGTTTGGTGTCTTCGCCCGATATGGGCCATAATGTAAACACTTAGTGCATTGCTTAGCAGGTTCTGCGAGCCTTGTATAAATATCAAAAAGTACTAGTTGGATACATAGATAAAGTTTATAATGAAGAGCGTAGGTATTAATCTATGCCTCTAAGATTACTTTAAGCGCCAACCTTGCCACAAGGAAACGGCTTCGTTTTTAAATAAGTAGGTTTTAAGAGATTTTTTTAATCATGGCCTTAGTAGTTTTAATTTGTTTTATAAAAGTATACCACATACATTGAACTACTATTACTAGCGTATGGAACTGCATCACGAACAAATTTCGTGCTCGATGAATTGATGACACAGTCATCAACTCGTAGTACAAATTCATAATTTGAAATTCAGATTTCGAAGAAAACGTCACAATCTTGTTGTCGTTTGTGCGACACATTTTTTGCTTGGAATAGTTTCTCTATACGTAGTAGTTACAACTCATCATAACTGATAACATAGGTATTCAAAATAATTAGTTATTTGATCTTTAATAACATTTTAAACAATTGTTAAGGCATAGTTTTAAATCGCCAAACTAATTCAATGGTAGAGCCAATGAGAGGGCAACTGTCCTCTCAAAGCAACTGATAACGATAAATACAACCATTAATAGTTTATTTTTAAATCAGAAAATTACGTAAAGCTTCTTAAAATATTAACCTAACGCCAAAACCTGTTAACCGTTCGAACCCAGGGTTATAACTTACTTGGTTTACTTGTAATGCATAAAATTATTCCTCTAATGATATAAGTTTTACAATGTAAAATGCCTGTTTAATAGAAGTTACTGAGCACTAAAAATATTTAATTACATATTAGCTACCCGTAATCGTAGTTCGTTAGGACTAAAGTGGTAGTCTTTGATAATTATTTCTCGTTAATTGTGGATTGAGGATTAGTATGTGTACAATGTATTAAAGTAATTTCAGAAGACAACAATTTTCCTTTTGATTCAAACCTTTTGTACCGTAAAATTTACCTTTTGTGAAATCATGTGTGCTAAGGAATACCTAAGTCCTATCTGACAGATAAGTACTACAAAATGAACGGGTGTGCTTACCTTACTCAAATATTGTTCCTTGCTCATCACATCTTATTTATTTCTTAATTTTTATTATATTTTCATGATTTTTACTTTGTTGTTTTCGTCCGCGCGCCGCTCCGAATAGGACATAGACATTTTTTGCCGCTAGTCATACATACTCTTCCTTCTCTAAATTCAAGCTTCCTAAAAGAAACATTTAATATGAAAAAGTTATTCTGGCCGGCCATCATTAACTTTCCTCGGCCTCAATATGCTTTTTTTAATTCCGTATAGTGAGGTTTTATTTAGAAACAAGTGCTGGATTTCATAAAAATGTATTTTAGGGTAATCTCAAACCGTTCAAGCTCCTTTTAGCTATTTATTATCAAAAAATATTATTTTCCAATATTATCTGCGATTGTTCCATTTAATTTCAAATAGAATAAAGTATAAAGCCGTACGAACTTCAATTCCTTTGTCAGAGTCAATAAAACAAACGATATCATAGACATGGCTGTAATGTTGCCAGTCCGCCCACAGCTGTCAAAATTGCATCATAATATAAGAAGGCAGAGACAGTAGCATTGTTCCTAAACAGTGACTTTAAAAAGCTTGACAACTTTGCGTAAATGTTTGTTTACTCGCCATTCAAACTTCTGGATTCGAATTTTATACCATGACGTACATGGTAGTAAAAATACTGTGCAACATAAGTACATGTAAATGCTTGCTTTAATGTACAATAAAAAATAAGTTTATAAACTGGAACCAGGAGCTCTATTTTTGAGTGATTTTCGTTCGAAAACGAGTTATTTCCTTTGACTTTTAATTCAACCTCAAACGAAAATCACTCGCCATCTTCAAGCGAGTGATTCAAAAATAGGGCCTCAGAACCCTGGAAAATAACGTTAAAAAATTAACATATGGAACAAGTAAATGTAAGATAGCAGTAGTCATTCTGTGATAATAATAATTCTTGTCTTCTTTTGATTATCTGACTGTTATGTTTATGGTACTGCTAAAAGTAAAGTGTAGGGTCAAACAAGAATGTAATGATGAGATTATGAGGGTAGGTTTGTTCTGCTGACTCTACAGTTTGTGCTGTATACGCTTTTGATGATACTTAAAACGCCTCTCACTTATATAATTGTAAGTTAGAGTACTTGTAAGTTAGAGTACGCTAATATCAGTATCGTAGCGTTGCCATAAGCCGCTCAGTATAATGCTTTTTTGAAGTTTTTAATTTTGACACAAAATGTTTTGAAAGAATAGTCAAGCTCCCATACTTTGACACTTAAAAAAAATATAAAATAGCATTCTCTAAATGTCTATGCTGTAATATAAAAAGATCGTGAGTAAGGTAACACAGGGCTTCTAGAGTGACTGCTATTTTGTGCGAATCAAGTTATATTTTAAATTAGTCACTGTAGTGATATAACACAACCTAATCGCGTTTTAACGATATTTTTTCGATAACAACTTGGTACGGAAGGTCCATCTTTTCTCTGGTTTGACTGATGCTACTGCATCTCCACTCAACTGTGGGTTGCATTCCTCAAAACCGGGCAACATTTCGTGGTACGGAGGCTGTAAACCCGTGACAATATGGCGCCTCGGTCTGCGAACAATGGAAATCTCATTCGGAAATGGAACGATATTCGAAACTCGAGTTTATTGTAAATAAAAACTAGCTTTTTCCAAATAGAATGTAAAGTACAGAGAAGTTTTAGGCACTTTAAAGAATACTGATTGTTTTTGAACAAGTTAAATGTTTTGTATAGGTATTTTGTTAAGGATTTAGATTAAGTAATTTAAAACATATAAATCCAGTGATTTGTTACTACTACTTATAGAGGAGCTATGCCAAGCAAAGAATGTGTCGCAAATATGACGACAAGATTGTGACGTTTTTTTAGAAATTTGAATTTCGAATTATGAATTTGTACTATGTATGAGGTAATGACCGTATCGTCAATTCATGGAGCACAAAATTTGTTCGTGATTTCAGTTCCATACGCTATTACTCGTAGATATGATCGTATCGTCCAGATCAATAACAAATTGAATCTAAGGCTAAATGACAAAAAAAAACGCAAAACCTACCTATTCAAAAACAAAGGCGTTTCCATGTGCATTGCCGCGTTGGATAGCAATGCTAATCCCTTGACCTGTATTGATTAGCCAGATTAGATTAAGTTTTGAAGAATCTATTAGTTTATTAACCGTTCCGCTGTAAATTAAATAACATTTTTTTTTCTTTATTTGTTAAGTTGGGTCGCATCCATAAAACTGGCGTAGCATATGATGTTGATTCTTCCGTTTGTTGCAAGTAGTTCTATCGACGACGCTATTTGTCTTGACTACTACCCAAATTATGCCAAAGTCAAACTAATGCTTAAAATCTGGGTCAAAACTAAAAAAATTAAAAACTGGAAGACTGGGAATGCAGATATTAAGGGAAGTAACAACTTCTCATAACATTGCGGTATTCGCGAACAAACAAGATCGGATTCGGCCGCCTATCCTAGGAAAGCGTCGAATTGTTCGAAATTTAAATTTAGTTCGGCAACGGAAGGGGCGTGGCGCCGGGTAGGCGGGCCGCGGGAGGGAGATAGGACGCCCGCGGATGTTCCACGCTTAAATTCAACAGCTGTCCGCGCAGCGATTTTACGGCGGGCATTGTGTACTGGCACAAAATAAAGAGGCTGGCAGCCATTAGGGGATAAATAAAAAGTAAATGAAATGGTACGTTTATTTTGAGGCCTGAATAAATTGTGAGCTATTTCGAAAATAATTTATTTCGTTTCCAATTTAATTCTATTTGTTTTTGACAATGAGAAAACCGAGTTACCGAGGTTCCGTTTATATAATAGTAGCTGTAGAAATCATATTTTAATATCACCAATTTAACTTTATGATATTGCTAGGCAAAAGTAACTCGATTTCATATTCAATTGATTTACAATCATCGTTCCTTGATATTTCGTTTACAGTTATCCTATATTTTTGTACACAAAGATTATATAAAAAAATAGGTAGTTCTTCATAAGTAGGTACATTTGTGTTGTTATTTCTTAAAAGAACGCTAACTTTTACTACTTACTTTTACGATTTAAGCGCCTGTTTTATAATGTCTGAATAAAATCAGTTTTCATTGGCGTTATCGGTCTATTACTTTATACTTTATACGAAATGACGTTCCATATTTGAATTATTCGTTGGTAACTTTTGGTAAGTGTTTATTGACCAATGGTAAAACAGGCCCTAAATAATGATCATTATCATCAAATATGCCACATCAATCAGCAGCATATTATCAAAATGACGATTGCTAGACAGACACAATGTCACCACAATTACCAAGACCGCATGACTGGCGAGGAGTTGTTTTGACTGCACAGCAACGATTACGACGACCGATAGTGATAAAATGGCAATCCGATACAATATCGATACGACGTGTTTGGGTTAGTTTTTTGCGTATTTTAGTCACCTACTGGTTATGTAAGTTTGATATAATTTTGATTCAGATTTTATTGGTGACTTCGGTGGTTCGGTAAATTAATTAGTTTTCTGGTCAATATAGCATTAATAGCATTTAATTTCATTAGGTACTTTGGTGCCAAAATATTGCATTTAATTTCATCAGGTACTTTGGTGCCAACTAAAAGGATCTCCCCAAATAAGTACCTAGGTTCCATACTAATTTATTTTACAAGATTATGCCGGCAGCAGTGGCGAGTTCGAATCATGATCATCAAATGTTATGTATATTATATTATGTGATAAGCAAAAATACTTGTACCTAAGACATGGATGTTTATATGTATTTAAGTTTATATTGGAGACGCGCGCCCCCGTCATAAACTTTGGTATTCTCAACACACGGCGGAAAATTCCTTACTTTGAAACCATGACAATTTGGCGTGTTGTCTGGCGCATAAATATTATATTCTATTCCTAAAAGATGAATGAAACCGAAAATGTAGTTTTACACCTACATTTATAATTTAAAATTTTGAATCTACCATAGGTGGTTAAAGATTTCAAATAAAAGAGCGATAGAGCTAGAATTTTCGAATAAGCAGCCTTTAATACCTCTGTAAGAAAGTAATGAATTGTCTGTTAATTCGTTAAAGCCTTTTTCCATATATTAGTTCCACAAATTCGCGTAAATCACAGAATCGACGGCGATCGTTTCGAACAAGCAATTGATTTTAATTCGAATCGTAAACTTGATCAAATTATCGATCGGCCGCGCGGATCTCGCTGCGTTTGCGACGATCGTATATTAATAAACTAGTGGTTCCTTGCGATTTCGTACGAACAAATATCGGATCGCATTTACTTTAATTTCCCTTAGATACATTCCAATGTTCGGATAAAAGCTAACCAATACAAAAAAAATCTGTTCACCCATTTTGAGTTAAGACTAGTCTTACATGCGAGTACGTCCGCGTAGTTTTCTCATAACTATGTATTTTTTATTTAGTCTAAATTAAAAAAAGTTACAAAAAACAAAGGTCAAGTTCTTGACCCTTTAACACCAAAGATCTGTCGTCACTTTTCAAAATAAAAGCATTCGAATTTCAAATTCTGAAAATACGTGTCTCTTAACACAGAGCAGTTAAGTAAGCAAAATATTTTTTTTAAATGTTATCTTCATAAAAGCATTCGAAATTGAAAATTTGAATTTCTTTTTCGAATACAGTTGCAGTAAAGTACAAGAACCTCCGTGACAACCACAAACTCGTGCGACGAGTCGAATCGATACGATCGCAGCTATATTAGGCATAAATAACTCGATACCATCGGCACCGGATCGGAATCGTGGCCGTTCTAAAATACCTCTAATCGATTAAAATGCCTACTAATTAATATTAATTTTGTATGACGTAATGTTCTTACGTGAATTTGTAACGGGACTTGGAAAAACTATCGAGGCATTTTACATAGAAAGGAGATTTAAAAAAAAACAAAATTACTCTGATAAAAAGTCTGTGCCTCACTTTTCAAATTGATTTGTAATATCAATTTAAACCTTATTTTGTTTTTGTAGGAATAAAACTGGAAATTATTATCATAATAATCATTGTTCATTTATTGTTTTTATTTGTATTATCGAATCATTGAAAAATCATCTTTAAGAATTGAAAAACTTGTCCTATAATTGTTTTTTTTACAAGACGTCGTGTCAATATCATAGCATATTTAAATCTCAAAAGATTTAAATCATTTCAAACTACCAGACCCATAAAGTCACCCATAAAAATATTTAAATACAATTAACCATCTTCAAAATGACTTATATTAATTAAATTTATCACCAAAAGTGGACCTAACAGCCCCTGCAATAAAGAACGTCGATTGTTTTTAAAGTGTAAAACTATGTTGGTCCCGTGGCGAGAACCATTTTAAGTTTGGGCAGCTTCCTAAGGAACCCCACTGTGAAGGATTCCAATGAGTTGGGAACTGCACAAACTGTTAAAGGATTTGGGATACATGTGTGTATCCCAAATCCTTTAACGTAAGAATATTTTTAACCCTTTATTAACTATTTGAACTTTATACATCAGCTAAAATCAAATTACTTGTCTGACAATAGAATTAAATTTAAATATCCCTATCCTATATATAATATAATATCTATTTGTGGCATAATATGGCAAAGTTTTTTTAGAGGTAGAATACAGGCAAGGCCTTTATATATTTTCTTTAGTTACCTTCAAATAGATAGTAAAATGTGAACAATGGTAGAAATACTTAGCGAGATATGAAAAAAACCGTAAAAATATAAATCGTTTCCGCAATATCCGATAAGTAAAGTTTCATAAATTTTGCTATTGATAAACTAAGCCCTTCTCAAAATGATGCGGCCAATTCGGTAGCTGTAAAAAGGCCCTCGATAAATCCAATTCAAATCATATTAATAGAGGGTGGTGTGGACACCCTACCGTTCAATATCACGCAGCGCTCTCGCCGCTACTGTGCAGCCCCCCACCAGCTCAAAAACAAACACCCACTTGTTTAATAAACCATATTTTATTTTAATACCGACTACACATTTATAATGTAGTAGCGTGGAACGGAACGCAAACTTGCTTTCGGAGTTCGAATTTTTTTACTCGTTTTAATCGGACAGCCGTTTAATTGAAGTGGACAGTTTCGCTTCTTGTTAACAAAAAATTGCTTGTTACAGAAGCGTTGGCATTTTTTCTTGATATTTGAGGTAATAATGCAAGCATGTTACTTCACGGCGAGGCTTTAAATTAAAAGAATATTTCAAAAAGTTGCAAATTGAAGCATAAATTTAATTTCATTCCCTTACTTAGTATTACAAGCAAAGTACAGTGTTATTATAATAGCAACCAACATAACAGGCGTTACTAACATTATTCAATGTATATTGCTCTCCATTTTTGTCGACAAATTAATTTCGAATTAAATAAATACAACAATAATTTATTATCAGTTATTTTGTCACCAGCATAAAAAGGATTATCAATGAATTCCTAATACTTGTCGTCGTTGACTTATCTGTATTTTGATTGACATTGAGTAATTATTCATTTGTTATGCCACATGATTTAACCTCTAACGACCAGGGCAACAGAAGCGGCGAGGACCCAAAAACGGCCAGTTCTCAATTACGTCAAACTCAATTTGACAAGTTGATGAACACGTTCTCGGTTCGACATTCAAATTTGACGGATCGGCGCGGGTGGTCCGAGATGCATGTAGATTTTTTATCAAATTTTTTGAGCCTCATTGGGTTCCGTGGCCAGTAGCAAAATATACTAAAAATAGGCAGCAATTTTACCACTCTCCACGAATTTATACTAAGTCCGTGTGGTCGAGTATGGCTCATACCACCTCATATTGAGGAGGAGGCGTTTGTTCAGATATGAGTTTTACTTTCAGCTAATTACGTAGCAACGTAAGTAGGTGGTATTTTAGTTCGGACTACTTATGTTAGTGCATACATTGTTCATTTTACTCAAAAATAAATAAGCTAACATTGAAATCGATAGCCTTCATTCCAAAGATTCAAGATTCCAAAGCCCTAGGAAATACGGAACCTCTGTTTAAGTTAAGTTTCAGCTTGACGTATTTTTTCCTCGGGTCCACTGTGCGACCGCCGCGATAACTAGCCTCCATCATAGCGTTTTAATGACTGCTGACAGCTTTTTGGCGTTGCGTCCTTGTCTTTGATGCATCTATAACTAACGAATAAATAATAAATTGTAAACGGAGAACAAAAGATTTGAAGAAGAATAATCTTAAAAAGATTCGGTAGGGTTAATTGCACATGAAATACATTTTGAAAACGCTTTGTTAAACGTTAAGTAGGTGCTTAGTTTGACCTAGTTTTTGGCTCTTGATGAGTCAAAATGGAATAGATAAACACTGCAATTGTACCATTATTTAATTTTAGGTTCCATTAAACTATGGATCACGTGCTAACAAACAACAAGAAACCTCCTTACCGCTCAAAAAACAAGCCGCGCAAAATGATGCTGCATAAATAAGAACTTAACCTATAAACTCTAGAGATGACAGCTGAAAAACTGTTTCCCGCGCAAACAGCTGTCAAAGTGACGTGTGTGTGAGTGAGATGCACGGCTAGCGAGATGGTGACGCTGATGCCATGTAGCTACCTCGGAGGGGGAGCCTCTCCACGATGCAGTCTGGACCCTGAACCGAAGGTCAGAAGTAGATCCTTTACCTCAGTTATACAGTAGTTCAGTAATTTTATCGCTTACAATGTTTGAGGCCATTTTAAGCACTATCAAGATATAGCTTTTAGTCTTTCAAATTAAGTATAAAATCAAATTAATTTATTGCCATTGTCAATTACTATTATTTATTATTATTAGTTTGCTATCTTGAACTTGAAGTCAGGGAAAATCCTGAAATGTTCTAGTTTATTTCTGTTTTTTTACTCTATAATATTATATTATAGCAATCATAAAGATCCTGATGTTTTGTAACACAGAATTAAGACACGAAATAGTCATCATAGTTGTGATACAAAGGCTCTGAATCTTGTATTCAATTCCAAATCCAGAGATCTAGTATAATAGTCCTATAAGGGTTAACAAGCCTCCATTATTGCAAGTGATAAAATTGACCAAACTGTATGTAAAATGTAGAGATCTGAGGCGTAGAACTATATCGCACAAAACCTTAGTTATGCACGACGTTGAGCACTTATTTATTTACTAGCATGGTGTTGGTTTTATTAATAATATGCTTGTCTTTTTAAATTATTTATAAATTTCTTAATCTACGTTTTTTTTTTCAAAGCCGAGATTGATTTTTGATTGACAACATTTCCTACAGGTAGGAGGTCCAAAAAATTTGTCGTTTTAGACGTTGTTCTGTAGTAACAAAACAAAGCTTCTACAAATTAGACAATTCATGATACGATGGACAAAAAGGTTACATTCATTCATCATCATTTCCATTCTCAAAGTTCTTCTTTTCTACGATCGGTTTTGGCACCCTCAAAATAATCACAGCTTTTTGCACGCCGTAACCGCACGCTTTGGGTTCCACTTCAAACCAGCCAGTGATTGATTACCTTTATCTTGGTGTCCGTAACTAACACCAAATTTTATTGTTCCATGCACGGACAGACAGACCGTCCGATGTTTATGTTTGTCCAGCGAACGGCGTCAGATCTCATGTTACCATTCATACGTTAATGTTTAGGGCCCATTAAAAAGTCGTAACATCATGGTTGTACCTACGGGACAGTGTGTCGTTACCACCTGATACCAGGCTATCATAACTGCGAGGAGTTGTCTTACAACGGACGCTAACGATTCATTTGGTCGCCCCTTGGGAATGTTAGGTGGAAGGAACCTCCTACGAATTATGGCATAAGATTTATGTTCAACGTTTGTTAGAAGATACTTGTTTGTAATAATAACGCTATATAGTTAAGAGGTTATACATTTAATGCCATTCAATTTTCTTGTTCGCTATCGCTATTAATTAATTTGCTAAGAAACACGTGTAAGCTTGCAGAGATGGTTAAAAGCGCTTACAAGCGTAAAAAAATTGATAGATGCGTGTATTGGCACAACTAAAATACATAGCAAAAAAGTTGAAAAAAGTAAATCATTGTACGTAGTTCAAGCTCAATCAAAATTGAGACTTAAATAGGGCAGAAAAACTTTTCGTTATTAGCATCGTTAATTTTAAAAATAAAATACTGTCATTTAAAAATGGCAAACCATTTACAGGAACTTAAAAATAAGTATCTTTCTATTTTCAAAATGAGGAGAGCTTGTAAACAAAGTACTTTTGTCGCCGAGCACGGACAACACGGTACCACCCAGACCGTACAGCGATAAAACGAATTTGTCTCGAACACAAAACGATTTATCGAGAATGATGTGACTCGATACGACTCGGATCCGAGATCTACTAGCGCTCTTGCTTTGCCTCGATTACGATCAAGCGCACTGAGACAACGGTCGGAATGTCAAATCATTTTTAATGTTGTTTATATCGAAAGAAAAAATTGGATGACGGACGCAAAGGGTTAAAAAATCCTCCTTTTAGAAGTAATTGTGAAAATACCTTATTATTAATCTTAGATACTAATATATTAGTAGACGTTAGGATTCGGTTACTAAATAAAAGATAAAATTACCTGTGTTCACGCACCAATATCACATATTCGCAATGATTCATGTCATGACATAACGTTGCTTGCGTCTGCGTGAAAAAAAAGTTAAAAATTGCAATCGGCCTAACAAAAAAAAAGTAAAAAAAGTCTTGTCCAAACAAATTACGGGCGCCTAACACAATAAAACGAGTCATCATTAAAATAAATCACTATTAAAATTGACATTTCACACGCGAGTCCAGAACTCGGGGTTCGAATTAATATTAACCAAATCTCTGGTATTATCAACCATAATATAAATATGTTGGTCGATAAATTTGAGAGTTTATTCGAGTCAGAGCGAGAGGCAGGAGTCCCGCCGTAAATATCTTGTGAGATAAAACAATAAACGAATTACGTATAAATAAAGGAGCGTTTTGTCTTGACGCTTGTTTAGAATACAGGGTGCTTCGGTCATAATAAAAGCATTTTGAGCCACATTTATTTTAAAAAAGCAAAAAATGGAGTCGTCATAACCTAAAACGTATTTATTTTTTACCTTAAAAAAGTGCTTAAATTTTTTATGCAATATTTTTTGGGCAACTAGAGGTTAATCGACAATGTCTAATAATTAACGATTTTGTGCACAACTTAATAGAAAAACTGGTTGAAAATAAGCATTAAAAATTCAGAAATACCTAAATACATAATTCGCATAAAGATTTATTTATTAAGCTTATGTAATTTTAATCAAAATAAAATTATTTTTATGCGTTTTCAAATGCCCTTCCAAAAGTTTTATCTAGAAAAACGTAATGAAAATGAAAAACTGGCATTAAAAAAAACTCGAGTCTTCAATTTGAAATCGGAACACCCCGTGTGGCAACCAAAGCGCACAGGCGCGTTGTCGCCGCGTAAAACGTATAAATTGGCCGGGGCTATCGCGCCATCGCGGCCTCACACCTCGAACGGAATGCGGTGATTTACGTCCTTTCTCACACGCACTACGTCTTGCGTTATGCTCTCCTGGTACATTCGTTTCAGTATTTTGAGACGAAAATTAAAAATATTTCTTTGTTTTTTGTTTATCAAAGACAAAACAAACGCTTATCTAGCCAGCAACATTAAGTAAGTAATAATAATCACTGATCCATAGACATAGACTAATCATCTATCTTTTTAGTTAATCTAACTAAACGGCCGGTGACGAAAATCAACACAAACAGCTTCAAATAATAAAATATGGTGCCACTCATTGAACTACTATTACTACGTATGGAACTAACATCCCGAACAAACTACGGGCGCAAAAAGTTGATGGTCACAGACCATCAACGCATGCGCGGCATCACAGTCACTCACTCCCGCTCGTAGCGTTAACCAATGTGACATTTTGTCAATTAATTTGACAAAAATGCCGTCTTGCGTTTTAAAAACATGTAAAAATAAAAGCAACAGGAATCAAAAAGATACCGGTGTTACTTACCATCGATAAGAAATTAAAATGTTAGCTTAAACCAGCGTAAAGATTTTTTCAAAATGTTATAAATTTTTGGTATGAAATTGCCGCCATTTTATTCGAAAATCAAAGATTATAAAAAGTGACACGCGCAGAATAGAAAAGTAGGTAGGATATAAATAGAGGTTAGACATTGGCAGTTGTATTTTTCTCGAATTATTTCGTATGAAAAATTAAAATGAAAAAAAAAATAGTAAAAAAATTATAAAAATCATTCGAATGTTTGACCTACAGATTTTTATTTATTAAACTTTTATTTCTTTAGCGTTTTTAAATAACTATTGATCGAAGTAAAGTAACGATTAAAACATTTTGATAAAATTATATTCATTCAATACAATTAAGTTAAGTAGGCACTAAAGTCTGTCACTTCTGCGGTTTCATATTCAACATTCAAAATTTATGGAACACGACAGTCTGTTGACAGTTCTCGTCAAAAAATGCGCACATTTTTTGCTTGGCATAGCGTCTCTATACGTAGTAGTAACAGCTCACTGGTGCCACTAAGCTTTCCTTCTATTGCTGGATTCTGGGAAAATTAGTCAGACAGTCACTATAATTACAGCATAATGTAAACCATACTCAAAAATACAAATCACACAACAATATTACTGCAAAGACCTCAAAGTAATAGTGGTAAGAGGATTGTTCAGAAGATTTCAGTGGTATTTTTGGTACTATCCATAATTTGGACTTCCTAAGGCGTATTCTATAGACAAACATCTGGCGTAGGCTGTAAACCATTGAACTGCGTTTTCTCAAATAATTGCCACTTGTATTGATAAAAACTATAGATGAAGACAATCTGGCGCCCTCGACAGTTACATAAATTGCCGTCGATTTTATTAATGTCATTTCAGTATCTGATCCGTGGGACGTTTAGGACCTTTATTATTTATATCGGGTGGGTTATCTCTGATCTGTTAGACCGTTAGGATTGCCGGAATTTAAATTGGGAAGGTTTGGGTCATACCGAAGTCGAAAGCATTTAAAAATGCTTAGTTCGTTTGTAAAATCATGTTATGTTCGTGTAAGCTTTTGACACAAAAATATATTTAAAATAGAATGAGGACTTTTTGCGACAAACAAAACCTAAGTATGTTCTGTAAAAGTCTACTCTATTCTCAGTCTACGTAAAGTATATACTCTACCTACTTAGTTTTTTACCAACATTGGTTAGACTCTTGGTATTTGTGTATTCATTCTAGATTTCAATGTATGGGCGAAACGGCAAAATTTATAATTTTAGTTTGTTGCTGCTGTGTTATAGCTCCAAGTGAGTACATTATAGAACACAACTCTCCCACCCCCCCAACCCGCCGCTTCACCCCTCCCCCCCTTGATAAAGGTCCCAAATTTCATATTTCCTCTATTTTCAGGAAAACTATACAAGCTAGGACAAAATAGTCAAGGACTAAATTATTTGTCAATAAATTACCTACAAATAAGTAGTAACATTCATTTTGATACGAGTTATAGTTTTTAAGCTATGGAGCATCAAAGAGTACTAAAAATGATCGCTTAGCAGAAATACAACATTTAACACAAAATAAACAATATAATTTATAAATTTTCACAAGAAATGCGTTTCTGTAGTACATTCCTATCTAAAACAAATCAGTATCGTCATTGTTATCTTCTAAGGTTGGTCGAATCTACTAAGGCCCCAATGTCTGCATATGGTGGAACAACGGAATGCACCTTTAACACATCCACATATTTTTCTGTAGCCATTTTTGCAGCTGCATGATATTGTTTTCAGTATCAACTGTAGAGCTTGATCAAAGTATGCATTGAATGCTGACAAGCTGAAGAAGGTGGTCTTTTCATAATAACACCGTATTGTTCTTGAGAGTTGGTCAAGAAGTGAAGTTGAAGTACCTAAATGTTTCGTAACACGATTATACTTTTTTAGGTTTGCTTAGCCCCATACTATGCAAGAATATATTTTTCTCCTGCCTTTTTACCTCCTCGCGTTAGGCATCAGGAGTTATTGTATCTTGCAAGTCGATGTTATATGTTATTGAATAGACTGAACCTTTCCTGTGCCTTAGAATGCCGATATTATGTAGTACGTCGAAAAGACATTGTCGTAGTGGTTGGGCAAGACATTGATCTGTTGGTTCTTTTACTGGGACTGACTCCACAACGTAAGAATATATTCTACTACATCTGCATTCTACACCAAAGGAAAGGTTTAGTCTTTCCTGTTTGGTAAAAAGACCGAGTTGAAAGATACAATAAACGTTTAAAATAACCCGGATGCCTCACGCAAGCAGATAGAAGAGGCAGGAGAAAGATATATTCTCGGATAGTATCATAGTAGGTACCTAAAAAGTATAAACGATATACGAGAGGTCCACATTTACAAAAACATTGATCTGAAGAACAATACAGTGGTGATATTATCAAAGTTTCCATCTTCAGGAGCTGCTTGTCAGAATTCAACACATAGGTACTTTTCATCAAGTTAAATTATGGCGAGCAAATTCATTCAACCCAGAAAACTGAAGCTGGAAAAAAATTGTAACTTCGTACCCTAAATACCACATAGGCACCAGCTCCACAGTAGATACTGAAAATAGTATCATGCAGCTGCAAAAAAGGCTACAGAAAAGTATGTGGATATGTCAAAGCTGCATTCCGTTGTTCCACCATATGCATACATTGCCTTAGTAGATTCGACAAACCTAAGAAGATAACAATGACGATACTGATTTGTTTTAGATAGGTAAGTACTACAGAAACGCATTTCTTGTGAAAATTTATAAATTATATTGTTTATTTTGTGATAAATGTTGTATTTCTGCTAAGCGATCATTTTTAGTACTCTTTGATGCTCCATAGCTTAAAAACTATAACTCGTATCAAAATGAATGTTAATATTTATTTGTAGGTAATTTATTGACAAACAATTTAGTCCTTGACCATTTTGTCCTAGCTTGTATAGTTTTCCTGAAAATAGAGGAAATATGAAATTTGGGACCTTTATCAAGGGGGGGAGGGGTGAAGCGGCGGGTTGGGGGGGTGGGAGAGTTGTGTTCTATAATGTACTCACTTGGAGCTATAACACAGCAGCAACAAATTAAAATTATAAATTTTGCCGCTAAAAAATCTAGAATGAATATACTGTAAGCAAAAATTGAATCGTTTTAAATACGGTTCGGGTTAATTGCTATTTACTAAAAACTGTAAAGGAAATTGCAAGGGATTTTTACGAGCTTTATTCTATCCGTCATATAGTTTCTTTAATTTATTTTTACAACTGCCTATGTCAATAAAACACAATTCAATTTCAACATGGGGCTCTTTTATGTGTGACAATATTGTGGTGTACTTTGTTACAAAATACAATCGAAGGAAGGCGGTGGCTCTAGGCAGCCAGCTTTTCATGGATCATGTCCTGATTGATCCATTCTGACCGGTTTCTTTTTTCCTTTTTCTTCATAACCTCGCTCTGACATGACCGCTTACATCCAACCTAAATAAGGACTGACTGGAGTGAAAATGGACTCGGGGTTATGGCCTCCGATCACTCCACTGACGACGGCTACTACCCTGCCGCGGTAAAACAGTGGTCCACCAGAATCTCCATGCGCTGAATTCTTCAGTCTATTGGAGCACCGGGAAGACACGAAGACTACTGGACCCCACCGGTTTGTAAGAACACTTGACCACGACGCCTAACTGTAACAGCCTGGAATCACCAAGATGAGGACCGACCAGCGTCTTATAGTCCACTGCTGATACTTACCCCGGTGAAATCTTAATGGGCTCGATGTAACTGGGATGAGTTATCTGCTTCAAGACTACAAGGCGTGTTCTTCGTCTCAACGGTCATCTCTCAGAAACTAGAGGTCTAGGCAGTGTGCAGTGGTGGGGACGCGGGCAGGCGCGATGATGGTGCCTGTGCAGTGCCTGGTGGGGCATCGTTCTCGATCCAGTGGCCTTAGATCGTGGCCGACGTCTGCTTCAAGCTGACCACGTAAGGGAATTCGTTTTGTGCGTCGTCAACTCCGTGCAGAACGCGGAACTTCAACTCTTTGGCGGTGGCGGCCGCCAAGAGTAAAAGCTAAGCGTCGATGGTTGGTGTCTTCATTTCTGAACGATGAATTTCAAAATTTTCCTTCTTACAGTGCCAGGAGTCCTTCACTTGGCGAGCCTAGGGCAAAAATAAAAATAAAACAATTTAAAAAATCAACTTGTTGTTTCTGTAATTCGATTTCCTTTTTATAGCAGACTTTATTACAAATTGGTTAGGATAGTAAAATAGAGTTTTATGGTCACCACGTGAAAGTAAAGTAAGAAAGGATAATAATAGCAATTTTTGTCTCTATTTCGACGCTAAATGGCATATTTCAATAAAAAGACTGCATAGTTTTATTATTTTCCTAATTTATAATAACTTGCATAGGATATTTTTAATTAGTTGTCCATATCTGTCGTCACCATGTTCATTCCATAAGACGCCCCGTATAGACATCTAAGAAACGTGCGCATAACGAAGTTTATGGTATACATAAGTATTACCTTTAAATACAAAATAAACACAATTCATTCATCATTCATTAACATTTTCATATATCTGTTTGTTATATTTTAGGAGTTAGAATCAAATGAATTTCGTTTAGAATAATCTACTATATAAAAATAAGTCGGATTTTCCTCCCTGACGCTATAACTCCAGAACGCACGAACCGATTTCCACGGTTTTGAATTCGTTGGAAAGGTCTCGGGCTCCGTGAGGTTTACAGCAAAGAAAATTCCCGTAAAACGGGGCCGGGGCGGGACGGGGCTGGGGGCGAAACGAAGTTCGCTGGGGCCGCTAGTTAGTCATAAAAAAGTCATAAAAGTTATTTATTTCTGCATATAGACCTACTGGGGGCACTCATACACGTCCTTATATAATAGAAAATAGGCTTAGGTAACAGTGGCTATTTACTGTGTGATACAATTGGAAACCAAAACTTGATTAATGCATTATTCTTTTACGTGACCACAAAGTACAAATTCAGTATGGTTTACACCCAAATCAATTTTAAATAAGCACATTAATAACTATCATCTTTAACATGCATGCTATACATAAATTTAGAGATAACATTTGATGATTATCTAGATAAAATTGACATGATCTTGGACACTCACTAAGTGTCGTAAATCTTATTTTTATTTCCTTAGTTTTATTGCAGCATATATCGTGTTCTGACCTTCCTGTTGATAGCTATAGTGTTGATTTGGTAGTAAATTACACTTTGAAATATCGATAATTATATTCATTACGATTTTTGGCTAATTAAATTTGTCTGTGGTTGTAAGAATACGTGACAAAATCTCGGTATTATTTTATCTAGTTGCTGTAGGTGTTATATCAAACTGTTCACATAAACCTATGAAAAATATTGTCAGTAATACCAATACTCTCTTCATTTAAGAGATATACTCTTGTCGGTGGAGTTTTGTCCATTTGTCTCTATTCCAAGCCATCTCTTTTATTCGACTTTTTGTGACGACGCAACGTACGACCCGGAGCCCTATTTTTGAATCACTCGCATCAGTATTACGAGTCATTTTCGTTCGAAAACGAATTAAAAGTCAACGAAAATAATTCATCTTCGAACGAAAATCACTCGCCATCTTGAAGTGAGTGATTCAAAAATAGGGCTCCAGAACCCGACCACGACGTCTATATTTTCTTAATTACCTATTTGAGCCATGTATGACCTTCTAATAAGGTAGCCTCAAAATTATAGAGACTTTGTTGTATTGTTTTGGCTGAGACGAATCTATAATTTAAGGGAGATAACTAAGTTATAACGGTATTTAGCTTAAATCGAAACTGTTTTCTCTTCTGCTTTTGCTGAAATCTAGCTATGAGAGCAAAAACAAAAGAATATGCAGCGTTTTCAAACTTAATTTCTGATGCATGACAAGAAATGGAATTCTCTACTTAAGTTAAAAGTGTTTACTAAATAATTACTTTTTAACGATTTTAGAAGAAAATGTTGATTAGGCTGTGACAGCTAGACACAAAAGGTATACCTGTACTCGACCACATTGACTATTTCAATATTCGGTTATATTATTTCCTTCATTTAATTCCTACTACTTAGATTACAGGGCGAATATGTAAAATTCATTACGATTTCGTAGTGAGAGATAGTACCGCCTCTTAGAAGAGAAGGAATAGATCGACTGATTTTAGTGTACCTACCCAACGAGTGTTGCTATGCTAGCAACATTGGTACCTACCTACACTAACATTTCAGTCGTAAAAATCTTTATCGTTTTCATTCTTATATCCAGTACATTTTGCACAAAACATTGCTGCCTTTTTACTAGCGACGAATGATGAGCAATGTAAATAGTAAATAATACACCATTTCTGAATCAATTGACATCCATCCATTCTTCGCATACACAATATGATTCCTAGAAGGAGGTGTGTTTGTAAAAACGCCGCACACAACAGTACTTACGAGTACCACAATTTTGAATCGACATTAACTGTCCTTTTTCCATTAATTGTTACATATGCTTCGTTTATATTATAACACTTAAAGAACACTCCTTATTATCTCGCTAGTATAGAAGCTCTATACATCTATCTATGCTATATCTAACTTTCACGCCTGTAACAGCACAAATAAGTAGGTACGCTTGTTATTTACCAACACTTATTTACATTCTTACTGAATTTCTTGATCGGAAAAATAATATTGAAATAATTACTTGTTTCAGGCAAAAAGGCCACGGACTGACGCTAACACAGATGTGCCAGATCGGTAAGAGCTTTTCAATACTTTAAAGAAACTTTTATTTTACCATTTATTTGTTATAGATAAAGTTTCGCGCCAATGTTAAAGTGTATTTCATTGTTTCGCGCGCTTTTATTTTGTATGTTGGCAGTACGTAGTATTTTGACGTTTTATAAATGCGTTCATTAAATTAATATTATTATATCCTTATTAACGTCTCGTTGACGAAAAATGAAAATATAAAAACTAAAAAAATTTGGATTTGGATAAAATAATAAAAGATGTGGTAGTCGGGAAAATAGTTATAATAATTGTAATAAATAAAAAATATTGAAGTAGGTATTTGTGTAAACAATAAAAAAGGTATTAGGGTAAAATAATTTAAAAATGAATTTTATTTGAACTTTATAATTTACGCCTAAAACTGTACATGTGTTCTATAGCGTAAACTAAAGTATGCTACGCCTAGCTTTTTACAAAGAACTGTATTTTTTGCGGTACACTTGTACTTTCAAAACACTGATTGCACAAGTACCGACAACATTCAAGTACCAAATCCCGATTTTACGGTGCATTTAATTAAAAAGATACAAAAACATTTCAACTAGCACTCAACCTTTCCGCTTCTCGCTCTCGAATCGGAGTTTACACTATTCCGTTGTCCCGGGAGCACAATAAAACGTCCCAAATCCCTTGTAATCCCCATATTGTCGGGGGACAATTGCCGTGAAAAGAGCTACTTAATAATAAAATGGAGCACGCCCTCTGCAGGGAGTTTCACAAATTATCACTACCATCAAAGGAAGTGATTTCGGAGCACAATGGGTTTTGAGTTACAATGATTTGGGATCAGATGAAGATGTGCAGATTTTAGAGCCGATTTTTCGGGGGACGGATTTAAATTTGATACGGATTGCACCTGTGGGGAGGCGTTAGGGATTTACTTTATTACATAAAATATAAAAACATGTTTATATTACTACTTTGACTGTGTATTTATTGATGACAAGTTTATATCGCAAATAAATGTGTGCAAAATGAGGCCCTAATACAAAGTATTCTCTGCCAGTTATAGCTTTAGGTCATGCAGAAAGATTGGGAAAGTGAAATACTATAATCATGATTTTTTTATAGGTATAGTAGGTACATACGCTTGCTGTTTTACATAACGCGAATGCAATATTTATGCACGTATTTTATGGAAATTTTATAGTCAACAGTAAAATTATAACTACGCAACACACAACAAACAAAATATATTATACCCATTTTTTAACATGCGTATTGGAAGAATGTAAAACCAATAAAATAATGCCATAACACACATAACTAATAAGTTAATAGCATTCTTACTACACGAAAGAACATTTTACAAATGCCGAACAAGCGAAATGGGAAGATAAATGTTGTTCGGTATGCGCTCCCACATTCCGTCCGCGCCACATATTAGTTAGGTTAATTAGTAGTTAACACGACGTTAACTTTTTACAGAACCAAAATAGCACTTTTTGACTGATATAAATCAATTTTTCGAACCCATTTTCTTGCCCAACTTTTTAAATTTGACAGCAGGATCTGTGGTATCGAATTGCGCGCTGTTTTGGTAGCTTTTTCTTCTATTTTTATTTTGTATCCTGTCTATTATTAACTTTTAAAAGGTGTGCAATGTGAAACTCTTGGCGTTTTGAGATTAACGAGCATGGCTGAGGTGAAGAGTGTGTTTGAAGATTAATAGTTTGGTCATTATGGTTTTTATGGCGATCGGTAATTGGGTTTAGCTCTCTTTTAGCTCGTTCTACGATGGTAAATGTTTTTTTGTGAAGCAAGACTTGCTTAGCACTTAGTGCTTTCTTTAACGTGTAAGCTGCGACACCTCATCGATGTTGGGTGATTGCTCTCGAACACAACTGACATCTAACATCCGAACAGCCTACGCATCAAAGAAAGCACTTGCAAAATTTAACAGGCAATCGTTTGCCGAGTGGTATGTGTCCGGATGCGTAAGACACAGGGTTCAGTAGCTTTTTAACAACTGCAATTTAAAATATTAAGTTTATATACTAGTGACAACAATAAAAATAAAAATCATATTTCAAATCTATTTTTAACCCTTCCATTCGTCATTGGTGACATCGCATCATTTGTTCCAGCCAACATCTGCGGCGTTTGACACGATTTTTGACTGGAGAGCAAAAAAACTGCAATTAATAGAATCTGTGGGCAGGCCGGGCAAGGGCACGCATGTGGGGGCCAAATGACGGCCGTTGGGGCTACTGGGTTTTAGGGACCAGTGGTCAGGGTTAAAACAATAATGTTTTGATACGGCATCGCGGCAGGACGGTAATCATTTACTGATTTGTATTATTAGACAAAAATAAAAACAAGGATAATTTAGCTCTAGGGCTTTGATTTTACACTTTCTTCTCTGTTTTTCAAATTACCATAGGAGCTGAGACTGAGAACCTACCCTGTTAGACTGTATCAGTTTCTTTCCAAAGAATTCCATAAAATTTCAATAATCTTTCTGAACATCAAGTGATCTAACAGTACAAATTTTACATAACATTCAATATATTTCTTAGGAATCGATAATTCACCACTATCTATCACTACCGCACCGGAAACTGAATTTGAACAGTGAACTCAATTATGACCCGTCAAATATTTACAATTACTTTCATCTCATACCTAATGCAGTAATGCCCCATAGTTTATGCGTTATTCTTCGGAACCCCCGTCAAGTAAGAACGAGGTTCTGTAATATGTCAAGCGGAGTGTGCCGGCTATTGTGCGTTTGTCGGAGGGCCACAAGCGAGGTTATTGTTTTACTTTCGCTTATTTACGAGATTAGTATGACCGGACTTACTTTTAAGATTAAAAACAAGCATGGCGTGATTTGAATAACTCTTTGTTGACAAAACTTTCCTTGATATAACTTTGAATTACTATCTCAAAACAAACAGATAAAGCTACAAATCAAATTCTTTTAAATTCATATTTTGGATGATGTGACTCAAAACAAAGGAATCCGAAGCCGTTTTAAAATTAAATATTAAAGCGTCACTATTCGCTTAACATAAAACTAAAAATGTGACAATCAAATCATCACACACACCATATGGAATGTCACTCCCGACAACTATTAAACCTTTGAAGTCTTTTGTTGGACAAAGTTAAAAAGCGTTTTACGACGACTACTGCGAGTAAAAACGCACTGAAAAGATTCCGAACGTTAAAAAAGTATTCAATTAAAAAGATAGTGACAATGCTGCCAACATTAACCGAGAATTCCCGGCGCTCTTTTGATATACGATAGCGTTGTTTGATGGACTCTCGAAGTGGCGGCAAAGAGCAAAGTGACACTTGAAAAAGGCGCGAACTAATATAAACAGGGTCTCTTTTTTCTAGACAAAGCATGTGATTTTTGGTACGACGTGTTTTGTAAAAAAAAAAGATAATGCTCTGTGACCTAAGTGACCTTATAATCAATATCATTAATTTTCCTACCTTGTCTGCAATAGAAACCATTATTATAGTATCGTAGAGCTTGAATATTGTTCACTTTTAATTCATTAGTAGCTTTAAATGAATATATTATAAATCTATATTTTGCCATGATTTAACAAAACGTTAAGCCAATTAGAGCCAGAGAAGACGTATACGTTGTGTCAATGTACTTAATATTAGCATTACTATCTTCCAAAATAGTAATCTACTATATTATAATATTTTTCAAAAGTGATAGGATGGCCAGGGTCACATCAAGTATATGAATCACAGATTTAATTTGCAATAAAAATATTCATAATCCAATTAAACAGGTGCTATACTCAAACTTTGTCTTAGATAGCTATTAGCATACATTTGCCTTAATTAACGGTCGTTATAATAATTTTGTTACGCAAAATATTATCGATGGATAGGTGTGGCTGAATATTTTATTTTATTGTTGACTAAGAACATAAATAACTTAAATATGACAATGAAGCCAGTACTAACAAGACATATTTTCTAAAATTATACGTCGACATTAAAATATATTAATAATCGTCAGTCAATCTCAAGACTTCCTACACCTTAACCATTACTTAAATCACCACTTAACAATTTAACTTAATAGTGAACTCATATTTAAATTTGTTAGTGTGCTCTAAATTGATATAGAAATAAGAAAATATAAAATGTTCAGCAAACCAAGTACTAAAATATTAAATGAGGCTCATAAGGGTTAACAATATACCGAACCTTCTTGAACGCATCCGTAAGCAGGCCATTACTTAATGTCCGGCTGTCACATGCGATATGGCGGGAGAAACTGATTAAATGGCGCGATCGCGTCCACTCGCTGATAACGAGCTAAATTAATAGAGACACGTGTAAACATTCAGTCAGATAAACCCACTAAATGCCCAGATACGAGGGGTCTGTCATACATCTGCTTGGATGATTTGTTTTAACGACACTAATTTAAAACAAACATCTGATTTCAAAAACTCAATTACACCAATCTGTTTTATTTTGAGGTTACAACTGTGCTGTAAAACAAAACGTGTTCGCCATTTACATTTGATTGGTTTGTTTCTTCCTTCCGAAATTAAGACATTTCAGATAAGTGACTGTTTATAGAACGGGACGTCTTTGTAAACAGATGGAGGCGCATTTAATGGATTTTTTATTTCCAATGTTTTGTTAAACCGTCGGCCTTTTAAAACCGGGTTTATGGGTCTGTCAACAATTGAAGGAAGAGACAAGGATTTACAAAGTTAGTAGCGTCAGAGAATGTGAGCGTTTTGGCATGAGAAATACGTTGTCTTATTAGTAGGCTAATGTCCACGTCTTCAAATTTTGTACCACCAGGTTGTTATTATGATATCTTCCGTTTTGTATACCTAGTGGCTGTTAAAATTTCTGCAGCTTTTCATTTATAGCAAAGGCAGGTTTAAATAGGCACTGAAATGGTGATGGAATAATAATAAAGTAATTACCTTTATTTACTTTTGCAGATTGTCTGGCGAAGTCAACACCAGTCCATGCGAATCCGAGTCCACTTCCAACTCCCCACCCTCGCTGCTGCAAGATGGAACGTTGCCTGCGCTCCTAGTCTCTGGTTCCTCAACACTGTTCCAGAACACGACGAGTTCGTCGAACACTGCCCTGAGTTTGTCTGACGGGTTATGCTTGCCTGGTAGTACGGAGGACTGTGTGGTCTCGAACGGATGCGCAACGAGTTCATCCTTGGGGCTGGCGCTGCCGCTGACTTCTGCTGGCCTGTGCTCAACCACCTCGTCGTCCGCGGTAGCCTGGTTGATGAATGAAGATAGTGCGGGTGAGTATTTGTTTGGTTAAAGAAAGATTTTAATCATAATAATAGAGCTATTTGGTATTGAGTTCAACTACAATATTTGATTTTAACAAGTTTACTTTGATTTTCCAATAGATCGTAACGTTCTAATAAGACCAGTTGCCTTAAAATGGGCATATTCCTTTTTCTATTTAAAAGGTGTCTTAGAGCTCTGAAAAGGAGTGGCTAACCTAGATTTAAGATATAACTCACTTTTTGATTTATTTTATGGGATGCCAATGACAAAGGATTCCACAAGCATATACCCCAGTGATCGACATTTTCAAATAATTGCCATAAATCGTGGCTACACCTAGATATTGCTCCAACTGTAACTAATTAGTTTTATATACCGGAACATCACAGTAGTTAAACTACACTGTTAATTTTGATGGTTTTGTCCCAGGTGGAGTCAAGAGTGAGGTGCGCAGCCCAGGGCTGTGCGAGGGCGAGGTGGCGCTGTACGGGGAAGCCCTGCCTTATGAGCAGACCGCTCTACCTTACCAGTATTACAATAGGTAAATTAATATACAGCTTACTCTTTTTTAAAACAGAAGAAGATAGGCACACCAAAATTGTTACCCTAGGATCGCGGGTATCTCCTAATAAAAAAATTTTTTTTTGCCTATCTTTATGCTCACTATGCATTGAGAACTTATACATATTTTAGGGTTCGTTTGCATACACGCACTTCCATAATTTTAAGATTTTTTTTTTTTTTTTAAATGGGTTCGCTCTTGTCTCCAGGCTAGACCAGTGGTATAGACAGAGATAGAGAGTGGATAGATCAAACCTTTGTGTACTATATTCTCAGCAAATAAATGATTGATTTGATTTGATTTGCAAAAAAAATAAATCTATTGCAATATCCAATATTTTCACCAGCGGAGTCTCAGTAAACCAATATTTCTCTACAAAAATACAAATACATTATTTTAATTTAAGCTTTAGCTTCGCACTAATTAGATACTTAAAATTCTAATAAGATTACTAATACGTCAGGCGTTTAAACGTAACACAAAATTACGTCATCTAGAAATATAGTCCTTTACCCAAATAAAATATAAAAATATGTTTAATGATTGTTACGTAAATCAAATTATTGTTAATAATATCACAAATTTTATTAATAACAAAGAAAATCGAAAAATAGAAGTGAAAAAAGACATAAGTATATACCTATATTGCTTTATTTAAACATGAAATACAAGCACTCATTGGCGTTACTGGTAAAATATGTACTTTACCTACTATTCAAACTTTATCGTAGTTAATCTTCAGTAATAAATCATAATCAAGACTTGCTCGATCGTTCTTGACGAGTTAATTCGTTGGGGTGAATGCTCTATTAGGATTTGAGGAAGCCACAAAATTACGCTTGATTAGTAACACAATACGATCACAAGTTTATTGTTAGAGCTTACGAAACAAGAAAGGTCAGATTATTACTACCTTACACACAAAATCAAACGGTTCCTCGCGGATTCATTTATTTACATTTTATTTTACAATAAGTTTTCCGTACAAACATTTACCTCCTTTTCACAAAATTTTATGTATACCGGTTCAATGACTTATGCTTGAAAAGTGAACAGAAACACACACCAATTTGTAGTTACTATTGATTGATTGAAAGAGCTATTTATCGTTTGTGAGTTGATTCGAATTTTTGGTTCATAAATGTTTGACTGATGATGATATTATATGAGGGAATAATTTAGTTGATTTCTAGTTTCCTTATTATTTGCCCACATAACAAAGTCAATTACATAATTTATTGAAGCCCTATCACCTTGGTGTTGTGGATGTCATCGTCTTAATTTTACTGATACCTCAACGCGACGTTTTACGGCCCTCAGGCAATTGATGGGCCGTTCAAATTTACAGACCATAAAGACAATTTTATGGCTTATGAATTAACTTAGGCCCGAAAGATGGGAGAAATTATTATGTAGACGATAAGACGAGTGCATCTAAAACACTCTGTAATCTCACTTTTTTTTAAAATCAGAGACACCGATATTTTGCTCGTGAAATAAATATAAAATTATTTTCTAACGCTTTTATCATATTGTTTATTGGAGATGGAACATGAAGTTTAAGAATAGCGTTTATTTAAATGTAAAGTAAAAAACGACAAAGCGTGAAGAACATCTTTTTATTGGCAATGGCAAAATGGCCATATTTTGGCCATCAAATCATGACAATATTGTCTGCTACAAGCTCCTTCTAATGAATAAATGTTAGAATATTATTTGGTCAATTATCTCTATCAATCAATCAGCCAATCAACTATCTTCAATCAAGTTACGAAAACAACAATTTGGAGTCCCCTCATTCATCATCATTATATTGTCCGTATAAAGAAAGACTTGTCGTCGTCCGTTTAAAAGGTTTATTGCTCTACGAAATCTCCAGCATGAATGAACACAACGAATTTTTTCGTCTATCCGTCAGTTTGTCAGTCCTAGTCGCTAGTCCATCTCGCTGGACGCGCGACAATCTTTTTAAAAGACGTTTCTTCACACTTTACTTTGGTAATTGTAACAGTATGCAACAATATGGAGGAGGTGGCGCTGCGTCTTCGTACGTCGGCTCCACACTGTACAACCAGCCGTACGCCGCGTATCCTTCGCCGCACAATACAAACAATAGGTAAGAACAGCTACTAGTTATCCTGATTCCCTAGTCTGCAAGCCAAAAAAATCGTAGATGTTCGAGTCATACCATATGGCCAGAGTCAGAAATATTAAAAATGTCTTACAGAATAGGCCGATTGTGCATTCCAACCAAAAACGGCCAGGCTTAAAATCAATTTACGTTTTGCTAAGCTGTTGGACCTTTTGAAATTCATATATTCTTCATTATTCTATAAATAAATGTGTTTTTGCTTACCAGGTCATCATGTAAAGCGACGCCGACGTACCTGAGCGCGTACGGAGTGAGCGGCGTGGGCAGCGTTCCCAGCAGTGGATTCAGTGCCCAACCATCACCCTACGCGTATTCTTCGTATAACGGCGGCCTGTCGCAGTCCTTCCCTACGGCACAACAGGTTTGTTAATATCAGTTTTTATTAAATCATAATTTTGATCGAATGACTTTTTTCCTAATACGAAAAGAGTACTTAATCGCTTAGAAATAGAATAGCTAAACAAACAGACAAACAAAAAGTAGTTTATGTGTTTAGACAGCGCCATCTAGTAACAGTTTGATGAAACAATTTTCTGACGTATTGCTTGGAAAATGCGAGTATTTATCAATAAATTATGTTCATATTTTTCCAGGACTACAGCAGTTATGCCGCTGGATACGCGGAGCACAACGTGGCCCAATATGGAGGGTACTACGCGACGCCAAGCTACTCACCGTATGTCAGCTCTCCCAGCAGTAGTGGGAGTGCTGGCCACACCTCTTACCACTTAGGAGGTGCATTATCAGGTAAGTTTTATGAATGTGGAAAAAACCTTATAATAAAAATCGAAGGAACCCTCATTTATTACAAAAAAAATAAAAAGTTAAATAGTAACGTAGCGAACATGCATCGAAAGAATATAAAAACTTATTGCTGAACGCATACATTCAGTGACACACAAAGCTGCCAACCGAATAAAAAGTGATGTCATTGTTTGACATTGACGGCTTGACGTTTGATGTTGTTGTTATTGTTGAGAGCTTTGTCCGTATTTTCGTATTTTTGTAATTTTCTATGTGTTACAAAGACTTAATACCGTGATATAGTGTTCAAGACATTAGATTAATTAGTCGCCTATTCATAGACTGATATTTTAACATTCCCCGACAGATATTTGTCAAGTTATTTACATAAAAATATGAATAAAGAAAACGATGGTTCCTACCACAATAAACGCAGGAAATTAGACGATAGTGATGCAGAACAGCAATATAATAACTATGACGACGATTCAGACTATTGGCCAGACTCCGACAGTGGTTTGTTTGACTATATGTTCCTAAACATAGTTTCCTAGTTTTACCTGTTGATCTGTGCTCTGTAGGTTTGACTAACTGAATATCGATTCATGAGCACTATGAATATGTTCATTACCTTTGATTTAGTATAACAACAGTCTAAAACAAATTTAATCTTCACTGTAATATTTGTTAACAGATTCGCCGTCATCAATGCTACCATCAATAAATGACACAAGCCCACTATCTCCAATAAAAAGTGAAATTCACGCCGCGAGTCGGAGATGTAGAGAAAATTCTGGGTAAGATTTGTGAAATAGCTTTTAAAACAATATCTCTTTACACCAGTCATACAGTTGCTGATAAAATGTCATTAACATAACCATTTTCTTTCTCTATACTCAAAAAAATATGTACCAAATCTTACAGAGAAAGCACAGCAAGCAGGTCTCGGGGCAGAGGTCGACGGAACACATCTTCGTCACCAGCACAACACGTCCCGGAGCCAGCGACAGACCGAGTGTTCATTTGGGACCTGGATGAGACGATAATCATCTTCCACTCGCTACTCACCGGCACATATGCTACAAAGTACAATAAGGTTTGTATGAATAATATATGAAATTACTGTACTGTCTGTACATTCTTAATAAATAATTATACTATAGAAAGTAATATTTTCTGATAATATTAAAGAAGATTAATATCAAAGTAAATAATAACAATATCATATTTAGCAACTACAGTTTTCCTATTCTGTTTAATTAATGTACCTAAAACAAATACCTACTATTTTATAAAAACTACATAATCGTTTGTTTTTGTTTCAGGATACGCAACAAATAGTTCAATTAGGTTTCAGAATGGAAGAAATGATATTTAGCTTAGCTGACACACATTTCTTCTTCAATGATGTCGAGGTGAGTGCCTAATAATTTATCCATATTATTATATGGAATTTTAAAATATTTTTGGTGCAAAGAACCACACATATACACCCAGTTTGTAAGTAATGCATATTCCATGGCATTCTTGACTTAGAATCTGTTAAAGTATTCTCGTAGTACTACCATAACAAAGGTCTAATGTACAAGCTGTCAATACTTGCTGGGTAAAATAAGAAAACAATGACCACAGCTTTCTTTTTTAAGTTTTATAAAAATAACTAACCAACTCTAAATCTTCCAGGACTGTGACCAGGAGCACATAGACGCAGTAGCAGCTGATGATAACGGCCAAGATCTCTCCGCATACAACTTCGCATCCGACGGCTTCCACGCGGGCGCGGCCGCCGGTGCGGGCTTATGCGCTCCTGGTGTCCGGGGCGGCGTTGACTGGATGAGAAAACTCGCGTTTAGATATAGGAAGATCAAGGATACTTATAATAATTATAGGAATAGGTGAGCCACAAATATAAATAAATAAATATATTTGCTAAATACCTTATGTACGGACAACTGCACATCAAGGTGAACATTGCAGTGTCTTATGCAGTTGGTATGAGGGCTATTGGTAGGTTGCTATTTGCCAACAAAAATTTATAACCTGATGTGCTGGCAACTAAATGTGCCATGCAGCAAAATCCAATATTACCATCAAGTAAATTCTACATTATACATTAGGCGAATTGAGTACAAGCCTCGTACTTTCCTTGCCAATTCATGTAGCAACTTCATATTATTATAGTCTCTTTGAAAGCTGTGGGTAGCAATCACCAGGTGGTTCCAACACATGAAGAAAAAGAAAGAAGGAAAATAATTTTTCATCTCTCCTGTTCGGAAAATACTAACTTTCCTGTGTAGATAGCCGGGTGGAAAATAGCTTATCCATCCCTAGGGTGGAAAGTAATTTAGTTTTAATTGACATGGCATAGAGTCAAGGCCTGCAGTCAAAGCTTGGACCAAAGATAATTGAGTCACATCATGTCATTAAAATAACAAACATTTCTGCTTAGCTATAAATTGAAAATCATATTGTGTAGGTATTATGTATAATCGTTGATAAAAAAATATAAAATTTCTAATTTTAATTCAATTAATAATTAAAACATTTGGCTGCCCGCCATAATGCCAAGATATATTTTTTTTAATTTTATATTGTCAGTGTCATTTCAGGAAGTATTCGTCCAAAGCCGTTAAAACTTTTATAAAAAAAAGAAATTATTTTTGGATTCTGTTATTATCTGTGGAAAAAAATCGATCGATATTCTTTACAAAGATTTTAATTATTTGTTATTTTCTGCTTTTTTGTACTCTGTTTTCATGTATTCGTGCCGTTATCCTTTCTAATCGTGTTAGATGTTGTTAGTACTGTAAATCAACTGTCATATTTTGTTCAAAACTTGAGTTTTCCTTTCTCGCTGAACTACCTAATACCTCACCAAGACATCTACAACCACTTTTGTAAATTTAATGTTTTCCTCACAGTCGAAATGAAAAATAGTATGTTTAACTCGGGTGAAAGCACCCATTTCACTCTCGAATTATTGGCGCTCTCACTTCGTTCGAGCGCCAGAAACATCTCGAGTGAAATGGGTCGCTTTCTCCCCTTGTATAACAATCTACTATTATTGCACCTAAATTCTTCTTCAATTTAAGAGCCGCGCTCTTGTCGGTGGAGTAATCTCCATTATTTTCTCCTGCCTGCTTTTATCTTGACTTCTTGATACGACATGACATTAATTTTCTCCTTCACTTGGTCGAAATAGCTTATCCTAGGCCGTCCTGTTTCGGAAAATACCTTCACCGCATTAACCGCGAGCCTAGTCCACGGTGTCATCACTGCCCAGGCGATGAGGATACTGCTCAACACACACTGGAGGTGTGTCCGGCCTGGGCAGTCGAGCGCGAAGCCCTAAGAGAAGAAGTTGGAAGCGACCTGTCCATCGGGGCGGTCGTAGGGCAAATGGTGAATAGTGAGGAGGCGTGGCAGGCAGTGCTCACCTTCTGTGAGACCGTCATCTCGCAGAAGGAAGCGGCGGAGAGGGAGCGAGAGGCTCAACCCGATGCCCCGTTGATCCGTCGCCGACGTCCAGGGCGCCGCAGAAGGCTCCATGCTCTCGCTTTGCCCCTCATCGATGGGTCTCAGGCGGCTGACACGGGGGTGTCGGCCGCTCTTTACAACAGGCCCGTGACGGTGGTGTGCGTGTCCCGCACGCCGTCTACTGGAGATCAGGGGGCTACTATCTGCCCCTGAAGATGGATGGTGCTTTCAAACGAGCCACAGCCAGAGGCGGCGCTGCGGAAGAATGCCTAGGGATATACCCAGGGCGATAACCCGCAGCACCCCCCTTACATGGCACAGGAGGACACCGGCTGGTTTTTAGTGGGTATACCCGCCCTTATCGGGGTGGGGGAGTTCCACATAATCCCTGGTCTCCCCCGAGATCAGCGGGTCCAGTCGAAAAAAAAAAAAAAAAAAGGCCGTCCTCTTCCTTTCCTCCCTTCTATTTTTCCTTCTGTGATATTCTCTAGAAATCTGTCATGTCGTATCAAGTGTCCTATCATATTCCCTCGACGATTTTCTATTTACAAGGAACAAAATTAAGGAAATAAATGTTACAATATTTTTATCGCTTTATGAGCGTTTCCATGCCAAGCCAGCCAGTCAGTGTTGTGTGTGTGTGTGATGTCAGTTGTATGTATTATAGTATCCATCCTAAAGATAGCAGTATTAATATTAATCCATATAAAATGTAAACATCAAACCCATTTATTTATTCCAGTGTGGGCGGCTTACTAGGCCCGACGAAGCGAGAGCAGTGGTTACAGCTACGCGCTGAGTTGGAACAGGCAACGGACAACTGGCTGACGCTGGCCTGCAAGTGCCTGAACATGATCAACTCCAGGTATATAGCTATTATATTTATTTATACATTCTCGTTATTATTATGGCCTTAAACTGGCCTTTTTTGGAAATTTTTATGCACTTACTAGCTTTTGCCCGCGACTTCGTTCGCGTGGACTTCAGGTTCGTCCCGTCTAGTAGCGCAAAAAATGAGTTTTTTTACGACCTCACATTAGAAACCTCAAAAATTGTAGCCTATATGTTATTCTGATGTATAAGCTATATTGTGGTAAAGTTTCATTCAAATCCATTCAGTAGTTTTTACGTGAAAGAGTAACAAACATCCATACATCCATACTTACAAACTTTCGCCTTTATAATAGTAGTAGGATTATGAAGCTGGTGGGTACCAGCAACTTTCCTATGAAATCAGAAATCAGAAATCAGAAAAATTATTTGCGAGAATACATACATAAAATTGGATCTTAAATTGCAAACAAAGTAAATGTATTCAGCCTGCAAGCAGACGTGCAAATATTACAAATAAATAGTAATTAATTAATTAATTGGTCTTATATTCTAGGAACTCTTTAACACTATAAAAACAATGTAACATTAGCCAATCGGTTAGTTTTTTTTTAAATGCCAGACCCTCTAACACTTTAATATCTTGAAACCTATATGTTTTTCGTAAATGTACTAGGACTTAGTTATATGCAAAAATGGCGATTTCTTATAAAATTTGGGGTCAATTTCAATGAAATTATAATATGATAAGCTAAATTTAAGGCGATGAAGATCAAATAATAATTATGTCGCAAAACGTGTAAGAGACGCCATCAGTGGTCAACTTGGAAAGATATTAGCCGGAGTGTTTATTCTTACGTATGCGTTTAAGGGGAAATAGCCGCCTGTATTTTCTTTGTTAAGACCGATGGTTAACTTAAAGAGAACTATTAAATTTTTAGCATTAATTCCGCCATTATGTACCGTTTGTTTGTGTAAGAAATTTAAAATAAATGTACATAAAGACTCAGAAGAAAGTTAGTTTCGAAATTCCAATAATGCTCACTTGTATATGTATTTTGCAGGGAGAACTGCGTGAACGTGCTAGTGACGACGACGCAGCTGGTGCCGGCGCTGGCCAAGGTGCTGCTGTTCGGGCTCGGCGGCGTGTTCCCCATAGAGAACATCTACTCCGCCACCAAGACTGGTAAGATACGTCTTACCTTATATACATATACTACGCTAAGACTGGTAGCCACGTCTTACCTAATATACACTACGCTAAGACTGGTAAGACACCTCTTAGCTAACTTCTACTCCGCCACCATGACTGGTAAGATACGTCTTACCAATATATACTACGCTTAGACTGGTAAGAAACGTCTTAGCTAACTTCTACTCTGCCACCAAGACTGGTAAGATACGTCTTACCAATATATACTACGCTAAGACTGGTAAGACACGTGTTAGCTAACTTCTACTCCGCCATCAAGACTGGTAAGATACGTCTTACCTAATATATACTACGCTAAGACTGTTCAGAGACGCGTCTAAGCTAACTTCTACTCCGCCACCAAGACTGGTAAACATTGAACTAATATTACTAGCGCATGGAACTGATACCAAGAACAAATCTCGTGCCAACTCATACAACAAAACCCATACAAACGGTTTCATATTCGAAATTCAAATTTCAAGGAATACGTCGCAATCTTATCGCCTTGTTTGCGACACATTTTTTGCTTGGAACACCTTTTTTTTATTTAGTATGACATACATAGTACATAGAACTAACCAAGACAAGGCAGGCGAAGCGCATAGAGTTGGGCCTACCTTGTAGACCTTACCTCGAAGAAAACTATTTCATTACTTTTCTGTTATTTTATTTATTTATTGCAGGCACGGTTGCCTGTACAAAAATGCAGGCCCATATTATAAATACGTTAACGGTTAAATATTATGTAACATACGTGCAAAATAAATAATGGTTGACTGGTAGAGAATATTTGTACTTTATTTTGTCAGTGCTATAAAGAATCAAATAAATTATTATCTAGGTCTTGAAATAAGAAAACAGTTACGTATATCGACTAAAATGCAAAGATTTAATTAGAATATAGGCTTTACAAAAGATCTAATAACTCTGCATGTGCGGGCTCTAACTCTTTGCATATGGTAATATTTTCGGTGAGGTCTTCCGTTTTTTGCTCTGCTACATAAATTCAATAGGCAAATTTTACAAAAGTGAATTTATTATTAAACTTGGTATTCTTTTTTCAGGCAAAGAAACCTGCTTCGAGAAAATAAAGCAACGCTTCGGCGAACGGTGTACGTACGTGGTCATCGGCGACGGCCAAGACGAAGAAGCGGCCGCCAAGGCCAAGAACTACCCTTTCTGGCGAGTGTCCAGCCACTCCGACATCGCTGCGCTGTACAACGCGTTGGACATGGGCTTCTTATGATTTGCTGCTGCCCTGGTACTTGAGACAAGAATACGTACGGTAACGGCTAGATTTTTGGAGTTGAAAAGAGTGGTAGTTGACTTCCATTGGATTTTTGGAGCCCTGGTACTCGTGACGCAGTATAATTCAAAATATGGAAGCGACTGCGAAAGCAAATTCGATTCGGAATTGTAAAAGTTCATCAGAACTTCATGATTCGCCAATCGGTAATTTTTATGACCAAGTCCTTCATACATTTTCAGTCACTTGATGCTATCAAAGGATGTTTATGGATAATATAATGTTCGTTGTGCTGATGACATTAGGTATGCTCCAGGCAGTACTGCAAAAGATTTTGTCAAGAAATGGCCACATTTGTAGGATCCTACAACGACAGTCTACCACAGATGCCCTCGGCTTTTGACTAAAGTATATAAATGATGTATCTTTCGACGAAATTAAATAGGCTAACTTAAAAATACTAAGGCACTAAACTTTCAACGAAACTTGCCCCAATCTGCTATTGAATGTGTGATACGATTTTTATGACGAACTTTTTGAACGAAACTTCTGGCTATAAATGTAAATGATATTATCATATCAAATGGCTCTTTTAAAGTACATTTTATTATTTCTGAGCCATTATTTTAGTTAAAACTATCATTTAGTTTGAAGCTCAAAGTCAGCTCAAAATCTATGAAAAAAACTGTATTTCTAGTTTTTTTGTAAATAGGTACTATGTAGAAATATCTACACGAAACAGTGTAAGTTCATTCCTACTAAGTAATTATATCCTATGCAATGTACAGATTTTTGTTAGTCGTATAATAGGAAAATGTATTTATAGTTAATCTCAGAGTTGATATCTTTATTTTTTAAATTCATGTTGTAGGAGACGCTCTATCTAACTTAACATTTAGACGCACGGTAGATGCTATGCCAAGTTCCTTTATGATCTACGCAGCGTTGGCATTAAAAGAAAGTAAGACACAGGGTTCAATTCTTTGGCTGCCACATTTGTTTTTACAAGTGCAATTTATATTATAAGGGAGTAAACGTTGAATTTAGGCTTTGATTTACGATTTGTTGAGATGAGAGCGTTTCCTATATTTTGATAAATATCCTACCTATAATATATTTTTTCGAAATACTTTTTTTTGTGAACAGTTTACACCGTAACCACTTTATTTAAATAGTATTATGACAAACTGTAACTTAAAAATAAGCACAACTTTGAATAGCCCACGTCTCGACTAAACTTCTGATGAATGACGAATAATTATTTAGCAAAAAACTGATTGATTTACTCAATACTCATGTAAAAAGTAATGATTTCTTAAGATTGCCAAAATATCTTAGATTTGATTGTACTCATTTTGTATGTGGTCATGTCCATTCTTATAGCACAATAATCGTTTCATATTCTAAAATACCTCTGGAACATAATGTAGCATCGGAAATTAGTTAAATATTCATTACTCAGTACAAGTTTAATTTAAAATACTAGCGCAAGTTTTAATTAATTTTTAAATACCTTTGTGTAAGCATTTTTCCAAATATATTTTGTTGTAGTTCATGTTTTACGTGTACAAATTTAATTGTAGCTTTTACTGACAAGATTTGGCTGTGGTGTCGAAATTATATTTATTATAATTTAAATTCATATCATTTTTAGGAATATTATTTTGTTCATGATATTTATGGTGATACACTTATTTGTACTTTTAAAGGAAAAGTGTTCTAGAGAAATATTAGTAAGTGTAACTCAAATATCAATAAATGTCAACTTAGTTATATTGTTCTACGGAAAACTTTAGAAATCTTTTTAATGGAAAATAGCAATATTACTTTAATATTTCTAGACACGAAAGTTTGTAAATACTGTCCTAGGTTTAGGATAGGCGGCTTACTCTTATTCTAATACGAATACGAATTTTGATTATTCGAGTTGTAAATAAAATTATATTATTTGACAATTGTTGAATTTTATTTCTACTTCTATACTTGAGTTGATACATAATTTTATTGTGTACCAACTTCTTGTACATAAGCTTACAAGTAAAATAACTTGGCGCATCCTCTACCGTGCACTTTTATAGAATTAATGGAAGGATGTGTCCAGCAGTGTCCAGCTATAAAATGAATGTCAAATTATCACAATAACGGCTAACCCGATTTTAATGAATAATGAAATTAAAATGAAGACGGACTACTCCTCCCGAAAATCTCTTTAGGGGGTGAAAATCATTGAGAATTAGAATCACTGTGAAAATGGGGGATGTAATGTCCGTAGAACTAGGACGAGGCAACAAAGAGTTTAGTTCATCTCACAAACTCCACCCTAAAACATATCAAACGGTTGCCTAGCAACCTATTGACAATGACAACAAAACAAACCCACGTCACTTGCTTGAGCATTTTATGATTCAGAATTTATGTTCTAAAATAAATCTGCAAAAATGAAAACGGTGGTAAATACTATTCTTTTCGACGTATCTAAAAATGAACTTTTCAAGATTAATGAAAACTATAAGATGCTGCATAGAAAACTGAAGACTACTTGGAAAGTTATGATGTGAGTATACCAATATTGTATACTTATCTTCTGATAAAGTACGCATTTATATTTAAATTAAATTCATTCATTTCCGTGCTCTACACAAGATAATTCAAAATTTTATGTATTACTTACTAAACTATAAAACTAAAACTTACCTACTTACAACTGTGCACTGTAGTCATAATACCTCAAGGTAAATGATAATTGTGCATTGAGTGGCTAAGACTATTTTGTAAGAATACACATGTACTACCTATTCATACAAACGGAATTACTTTTGCACTGTGAGTTGTACTTAATGCCATAAATAAGTAAGGAATTCTCACCAGTGAACTGCTTGAGAATGCAGAAATTGTTAAAAATGAAACTTGAAATAATTCTACAAATTCAATGTATTGCCATTATTGGAATGGAAACAAATGAAAATATAAGAGGTTGAATGTTGGGAGTGTTGGGACACTTGATACGACACGACAACTTCTTCAGAACCTTAGTAGAGGTAACAATAGAAGGTAGAAGAAGAAGAGGAAGACCAAGAATGGGCTGTACTGTATCCATCAAATAAAACAAAGGTTAAATGTCGCGTCGTATCAAGAGGAAAAGACAATGGCGAAAAAGCGTAAAGAATGGAAAACAATTCACCGTCAAGAGTCTAGCTCTTAAAAATTTAATAATAGTAGTACCAACCATACAGGCAGTTAATGGTTATTATTTGATACTTTCTAGCAACCGCGACGAACTATCAGAAAACATTTTACAAGACGTAAAAATCCTAGTGGTATCAGGACCACAGAACCCGTTCACAGATGATGAGCTAGCCAGTATGAAGAGTATGGTGGAAAGAGGGGACTCGGTTCTGGTAGCCATGAGTGATGGGGGGGAGGAACGGATGAACACGAATATTAACTTCTTTCTGGAGGAGTATGGGATCGTTGTCAATAATGGTAAGGAACTCATCTACCTACTACATAGCAAGTAAATGCACGTAACGCTCCTGAGCGCAGAGCACATTCGTAGATGATGATGCTCATTGCTTGCTCCCCAGTATGAAAAGTGTGGTATTTTTTTTATTTTATTTAAGAACTTTATTGCACAAGTAACAGTGTACAAAAGGTGGACTTAATGCTAAAAGCATTCTCTCCCAGTCATACCTACCACCACAGAACATAAAAAATGAGTAGAAGTAGTAAGTAGGCGGGCCCCGTGTAACGACGCATAGGCCAAGCTTGGCGCATCTCATGTTTCCGCCCCCTTTTACGCGCTTTAGACGGTGACAGTTGCTCGAACATGTAACACGTTTTGCTGTCCGGATAAAAAACTTGAAATATGCCGACCTGCACTGTGTTAGAGTGCAAAAACGCAAGCACTACAAAGAATTTATCCAAAGGAGGCGTGACATACCATCGGTAAGTAATATTATATCACTATTTCAATAGAAATTGTGAATTTTGCAGAAAATAACAATCCATAAAAAATACAACCTAAAACCATTCCACTATTCATAGAGATAAGGTCGAAACTATATTTTGACTGTTACTTATTCTCGAAATGCTACTCATTTAGGGGATGACCAAATCAAAATATCGATAAGTTAGCTATCGATACTTGTTATTTTATGACATAAAAAAGTAAAGCTTTTAAAAGGTTGATAAATTGCTGTTTTTTACAAAAATTTTTCGTATATAATTAATAACTTAATATTATTTTTTTAAGGTTCCCTAAAGATCGATTCATAAAAGAAAAATGGATTGCAGCAACCGGTTGGCAAAATTTTCGGAGAGGTGTAAGACGGAGATTTATGTCTCTGAACTGTTTACAGCGGCATTAGAAGACTCCTTTAAGCTACAGGAATAGGAAGGATTCGGCATCAACATCAATGGCGAATACATCACACATCTCCGTTTTGACAATGAATAGTCGTTGTGGCAAATACGCTGGAAGATCTGTTGACTGGGGAGACACAGTTAGCAAGTGGGTCTAAAATGATATTTAACTATATTGAAAGTGAATAAATGTAAATCAAATGTCTCTTGATTGATGATTTTTCTTAAACGTGCGTTTATCGTCTTCCCATAATGAACATTGCCTTTAACTCTTTATTTTGGTATTTTTTGTCATTTATAGCTTAGAACAAAGAACAGTTTGTATATTTTTTACAAATTTGCTATGATGTAATAATTAAGAAGATAAGAGAAACATCGTTAAACATAACGCTGTCTCATGTTCCATAACAAAAATATCGACATGACTATTGTATCGTAACCATCCCACCTCTAGTTATCAATGATTTTCAAATAGCATCTGTCGTCAGGTAGCGGAACTATCTGATAGTGAATAAGAGGCATCTAGTGTCGGGTAGCGAAACTATCTGGCAGTGAAAGATAACCAATCACTACAAGACATTCTTGGTGTGCGTGATAATGTGATATAATCACAAATGTGTTAGTTTGGTCACACTGGTTTTCATACAAATAGGAGTTAATACTACTTCTATCGTTTTTTATGTTCTGTGCCTACCACCACCACCATCACCACCACCACCACCGCCTAAAGAGCAAAAATGCTTGCACCTGACTTCGTTTCTTATTTATAGACACCAACCAACTTTTTGTACAAGCTCTTGTAACGTGTTTGCAAGTGATTTTCGTTTGAAAGTGGCAAGGCGGTAAAGACCTTACCTATTAGAAGTCCAAAACTAAATGACAATATTAAAACTTTTCATTACGGTGCTACTCCATTACAGTAACAACAACATAACTAAAATCGTTTGATAATAATGTTCAGTCATTGACCTACGTTCTGCTAATATGCGTTTTTTTTTTCACCTAGCACCATTCACCCAATTCCGTAGGTAGGTACACACCAATT
This sequence comes from Pyrausta aurata, assembly GCA_963584085.1. Taxonomy (NCBI): domain Eukaryota; kingdom Metazoa; phylum Arthropoda; class Insecta; order Lepidoptera; family Crambidae; genus Pyrausta; species Pyrausta aurata. Next base: position 6,832,282 of record OY757274.1, read on the forward strand.
CCGTACACCCTTTAATAAACGGTCCAGAATATAATAAAAACAAAACTAATTATTTTTCAAGCACTGAGTATGGTACAATTTCTTCATTTATAGGTGGTCTACTGCGCGGATCTCGTTTTTTTTATCCACCTCACATAAAACTACCAGGATAGCATAAACTGTAAGCTCTTACCTCCAGACTGCGTGATCCGCGCGAAGTATCACAAGTTCTACCATCCTAAAGAGTGCCACATCTCGAGCGGCGTTCTCAATAGAGCCATCGTCAAGCACCTTATGAAGATGCCCAACTACACCAGCGAGTCAGATGATTACCTGTAAGTAAACATATTGTTTAATGTCTTATGTGTATCGTAGATTATATTCTGCATGTTTTCTAGGTTCTGATATGGCAGAACTACCTATGTGAGCTTTTACAACACCAGTTTTTCCTGACCTGCTTAATTGTCATTCTTAGTATGAGCAAAACGTTAAACTAAGTAAGTAGAATTCAAAAGCGGCTATGTGCTAATGGTAAACATACATGCTCAGTAGCAGCTATTAGAAACTTTTAGCAGTTGCCACAATTAATAATCCTCAAGAAAGAAGAATATTAGTACATATACCATTATCAAATCAATTTGATAAATTGTAATCATTATGTAGCTCAAAAACGAACTTAAGGCTGCTGTCACCTACCTTCTAACAAAGTTCAAGTGCAGTTTTCTTTCCAAAAATGACTTACTGACAACTTTTTTTGGCTGATTTGTGTAGAAATAAGCTATCTACATAAGATGTAAGCTCTGAATTTTTGATTCAGTCTTTAAAATGCCTGTAATTTGCAATCATAGAAGCCAAATTGACGGTTTTTCTGGTGCACTTTTCTAGATCAGTTGTTGACATCAGCTATCGAAATAACATAAACTTGAAGGGAATTACGTTCGTCTACAAGGTGTTGACTCTGTTTTTTTTATTTATTGCTCTGGTTATTCCAAATGAAGACAAAATTGAAACCATGTTTTGGCATAAAATACGCACTTAAAGACAGACGATTATCTCTGAGATACATTGCACTTATTCTGCGTTATTTGATAAAACAATGTTATAGAGGTTCCTATCTTTGTCTTAGCATCTAAATTCTTGATTTTATCGTGTACAATATACTAGGACCAAAATTATCGACAAATATAATTATAATAATAAATTGTCCATAAAGTAAAATTGTGGTACATGATGAGCAAACTGTTTCTATCACCAAACAGTTAAATGTCAATTTTAGACAAATACTAAATTAATTAGGCCAAGAATAAGCAATAGTACCAATTCTATTGCATATTATGTATGGGGTTGCAAATAATAACCTTATTTATATAAAATAAAGTAGTATCAGTAACACTACTTTATAGTTCAACAACGGTAGACCAATTTTTATGATATTTACTTTGTTGAATTGGTATTTTCCTCTTACCCCTTAAGTTATTATGAAACGGAGCTGGGGCGCGCTGAGGCTGGATACGAAACAAAGTTTACTGGGGCCACTAGTACTTACATCTATAAAAACTGGCAACGGGTAAAACGGCCTCACGTTCCGTACGGGATAACTGAGTAATAATGAATGTACATTTTATGATATTGTGTGTCTGCTATCGAATAGTTATTTTTTAATCGATTTCAAAAGGAGGAAGTTATCAATTAGATTGTATGTTTTTTTTGTATGTATATCATCCTCATATCTCAGTCATTTGTTGACAGATTAATTTTTTTTTTCTTATAGAGTTTAACTTTTAATTGGTCCGATTGTGGTCAATTCCGGAACTGATGATGGGGTCTTGGTGTAATCGAGGGAAACTCTTAAATCTAAAAGGCGCGTATAGTGTTTGTTGTACTAGTATTTCAATGTTGACGTGTCTTTACGTCTGATAGTCACTATTGTAGAACTAAGCTGATAGTGGAACTCCTTAATGGTTAGGAGTTCAGTGATTATAAAACCGAGTTCAAAAACAAAATACACTAAAAAGTCCTTAATAAACTCTTGAAAGGACTCCATTCCAAGGACAAGGTTTGCCTAAAATGGAGTCCATTAAGAAGAGTTTATTTAAGAATTTTTGGTGTCTTTTATTTTTGAAGTCGGTTTTGTTGAAATAGTATGGCGGTGAAGTGATCATTAACCCAACAAAATTAAAGACAAATAAGGGCTTTTGTTTTTAGTATTTGACTTTGAGTAGTAAACATGTTGTGTTTATAAATTTTCTAACATCATTCGTGCTTTGGATTTTGAATAAGAATAAGCGGACGCCAAAAAGTAAAAGGACAGTCTTTCTTTATATGGACCGTATAGAGGCGTTATTTAGTTCTACAATCTTTGATACGTACTTGTACGTACGTATCATTGGCCATTGGCGTCAATTCCATACTGTGTGGGACTTGTTCATGGCATTAATTCCATACGCTAGTAACAGTATTTCAATGGTTTAAACCTAAATAAATAGGGCAATATTTTGCTTAGTTAACATGACTTTTCTTTCTGGGTACTGATTGCACAAGTGACTTTCACAATCATCACCTAACTATAAACTTGTATAGTTATACGCTTGCGTTTCATGGGATGTGTATGTAGTTAATATAAACCTGTATTCAAATTGTACGCAAATGCCATGAAGTTCTATGGTTCTAGTCAAGTCCACATTCATATAATATTTCATTATTGAAAAATTTCTATGGATAAAATGATATGATACCGGTGTAAACTAAATAATTAAATAAAAATGATGTTATTTATCATCTGTTATACATTAAATACTTGAAATCTTGATCGAAACCTTCTTAACTACATTTTCTGAATGACAGCTATAGTAACTTGTCACATATTTCATATATCAAAATACAAATCATATCAAAGAACAGCGTCACACTAAAAAGTATTTATGTGTTAACACGTTCCGGGACAGTAAACGCCTACAGGCGTGAAAACAATAAAACATCTATTGTGTCTTGCATAGTGTCCCGGAACGTTTTAATAAATCCTCATAGCACCCAGTTGGTATGACACGTGGTAGATCAAGCGCAGAACCAACGGCAGCATCTACCAATAAACCTTAGTTCCCGTTTCTCATGTAGTTCACATTAGTAAAAAAATACCTATTCTCAGAGTCACGATTTGGGTGAAAACATAAAGAGGCAGATAACCGATACCGACTGACTAGTGATGTGCCAAGTCATCTTTTTTTGATCTCGAAATATTTTAGAAACTCGTTACAAAAATCCAAATATGGACCGACTGACACTAGAATGTTTTTTAAAACACGATTCAAATCAGGACTTGAGTCGGAAGAATCTCTTTAAAGCATTTCAATTCCATGAAATAGCCAACACGGCACATCACTAGTTAGTCGGAGCAGGTCGGTACGTGTTACCCGCCTCTATATGTCTTCACCCTTTGGATGCATTTTGTTTCTTTCCATGCTATAAATTTTTACGTTATTATAGCTGTACGTTTGTGTTTAAATCTGTGAATTTAGTTATTGAATTACCAAAAGGAAAATGTTCGCGAACGGAATTGACGCGAGCCCTGATTCCGAACTGTATTCGCGTAGGTATTTTAAATACAAAATAAACTGGTATAACATTAATTTATCATATCGACTTTTACATGACCATAATTTTCTATGTTCATCATACGCTTAGCCTACTACCTAGAGATAAAGTATCAAAATTGTTTGATTACAGTAAACATTTTTTTGTGTCCCGGACATATAAAATCGCACACACACATTGATAAATTCGGTAAAATCTGAGAATCTCCAGACTGTCATATCACTCTTAAGTTATGGAATTCTGAGATGATGAAAGTTAATTAAATCAATAATATAAATTGCACTTGTAAAAAGACAACTGTGAACCTGTGACAGACGAGGAATTGAACCCCGTGTCTTACGCAATCCGGGCGTATGCCTATACTATACCACTCGGCCTCCGTCACATTAACAGGCCTGTTGAATTTTGCAAGCGCTTCTTAACGCGTAGGCTGCGTGACATCATCAATGTTGTGAGATTGCTCTCACAATATCTGAAGGAAAATATTTTTACAAATATTTTAACAATCAGTTAAGATGATGAAAGCCAATTTATAGTTTATTTTTGTTTTTATAGTGTTTTGTCACCATACAAACTTAATAATATAAATTGCACATTACATTGCATTACGCGTTAAGAAGCGCTTGCAAAATTCAACAGGCCTGTTAATGTGACGGTGGCCGAGTGGTATAGGCATACGCCCGGATTGCGTAAGACACGGGGTTCAATTCCTCGTCTGTCACAGGTTCACAGTTGTCTTTTTACAAGTGCAATTTATATTATTAAGTTTGTATGGTGACAAAACACTATAAAAACAAAAATAAACTTTAAATTGGCTTTCATCATCTTAACTGATTGTTAAAATATTTGTAAAAATATTTTCCTTCAGATATTGTGAGAGCAATCTCACAACATTAATGATGTCACGCAGCCTACGCGTTAAGAAGCGCTTGCAAAATTCAACAGGCCTGTTAATGTGACGGTGGCCGAGTGGTATAGGCATACGCCCGGATTGCGTAAGACACGGGGTTCAATTCCTCGTCTGTCACAGGTTCACAGTTGTCTTTTTACAAGTGCAATTTATATTATTAAGTTTGTATGGTGACAAAACACTATAAAAACAAAAATAAACTATTTAATTAAATCAATTAATTTTTTTCATTTAAAACCTTATATTATTATGATCAATTTCCTCAGGGAAGAGCCAGCGACACCAAACTTCGTGTACCCATACGGTGCTACCCTGACAGTGAAGCGACCAGCAGCAGCAGTATTATCCAGCAGTGACGTGTGCTACCCGGTCAAGAGGCCTGTTGCTGCCTTGTACAACTCCGACAAGACTGGAGGTAACCTAACCATCCATTGTATTACAAACCTTGATCCATAGTAGATACGGTTCAGGAAAAGCCAGCGACACGAAATCTTCGTGTACTTTACGGTCTTAAACTATCATTTTTAAGCGACCAACAGCCACAGTATTAATCCAGCAGTGACTGTTGCTGCTTTGTACAACTCCGAGAAGACTGGAGGTAACCATTTATCCATTCTAGGGTTGACAGCACAGGCGAGATTTATTTCACATTCCGCAAGGAGAAAATGTTGTATGATGAGCACGAGAATTTGTACCTAAGACATGTATTACAAGCTGAAGTGGCAGTGGGCTGGCCATATCTGTCGCAGAACCGATGAACGTTGGAGTAGACGGGTTCTTGAATGGAGACCACGTCTCGGCAAACGTAGTGTTGGACGCCCCCTTGCCAGATGGACCGATGACCTAAAGAAAGTCGCTGGTAGTGACTGGATGAAGAAAGCAGGGGATCGTGCACTTTGGCGTGCCTTTGGGGAGGCCTACGTCCAGCAGTGAACTGCAACAGGCTGATTGATTGACATGTATTACGCATGAGATAGATATGGATGATGATGAAATGATAGACATGGCTGTTCAGTATTTAAAAGAGACGCCTCCGTCATAATCGTTGTCTGGTAATTCATAATCGTAACAAACGGATCGTAATTCTTCGAATCTTTGAAACGAGACAATTAGTGTGTTGTCTTAATCTCTCATGCATTTACATATCTCATTAATTTATATTATTCATTTACATGTCTCATGAATTTATATTATTCATTTACCTTCCAGGCAAACTCTTCGTGATCGGCTCCGGCCATTTCTTCGCGGACCAGTACCTGGAGAGCGAGTGCAACGACCTGATCCGAGAAATGGTCTTTAACCACCTCGGTGGCGTCGCTGATCTGCACCTGAATCCTGTGGATGTTGAGGATCCAGATGTAAGTGTGCCTAATGTTATGTAACCGATCTTCTTCTTCTTCTTCTTATCGTGTCGATGGTCAAGCGACTTAAATTTGTTGTGCCCAGTAAGCGATGCCGATTGCCTTGTCACTTGCTCACATAAGATCAACCGATTATTCGTGGACATAGCCCTGCAATTCAGTAAGCTTAAGTGAGAGCGAAGAACTGATGGCCGTTGGAGCAGCAAAGCTCTGGAGACCTCTTGATCAAAAGCGCAGCGTAGGACGTCCACCGACAAAATGGACAAACGAACGCGACGTTCTAAAGATCGCAGGATTATACTGGCTGGATGCAAACAGCTTGTAACTGGTTGCTGTGGAAAGCTTCAGGAGATATTATTATGTTCAGCTCAAGAAAATATGCGGTTGATTTTGATGATGGTGTTATGATAGCATTTTGCAAATTTAATAATGCTTTTCTGTCGATGAATATTATCTTTTTGACAAATTAGATTAATTTAACGTATATATTCAATGTCAAATGGTGGGATTATTCATATATGGATCTATGTTATCTAAAAATAAATAATTTAGAATTTGCCAACATTTAGGTGCCCATATTTAAGTTATAGGTAACCGACCGGTTGGCGAAGGATGGGTGCAATTTCTCGTATCTGGCTCCTTTTTTTTCCGGTGATGCTTAAGAGCAATATTTCCCAGGTGAACGAGTACCGCACTCTCGGCGACACGATGTGGCTGAGCGGTGTGCCGTGGCCGGAGCCAGCGACCGCGCCGCCGCCTCGCCTGCACCCGCTGCACCCGCATGCGCTCTTCACATGGAGACTGTTCTCGCTCAACTTGGCACAATGTGAGTAGTACCTTAATGTAAGTTTTTTATCCGCACACGGATGGCGTCGGTAAGAAGCGCCGTCTTTGACTTACCTGACCCAGTTGATCTAAATTTGTGGTGACCCCAATGTAATTTTCGCCTACACCCTTGGAGCTGCGCCGTTGACGCTGATCATCTATATTATCATCATCATCATCTTAGTTACCAGCCAGCAGTATTCTCAAAACACTCTACGAGTGTCTAATAGCACACGTGACCGTAGATATTTGTAAAGGCTGACATTTCCCTACTACCCCCAACTCAGCAGCTCACATTCCTCAGCCGGTGATTAGTAACTAGACACTAGACCAAAAAGGCAGTCAAAGTAGAAGTATAAGGAGGCCAAATACTGCACTCTTGTCGACACCCACTGCCCACTGCACTCGCATGCGCTCTTCACATGGAGACTGTTCTCGCTCAACTTGGCACAGCGTGAGTTGATGTGGCGACATCTATAACTATAATATTGCTACACGCTGACTCGGCTCGCGACGATGGCGCTGTAAGGAGACTGAACCGCGATATGTTAGACTTAGGTTGTTTTTTGCTTGGAGACTGTCCTCGCTAAACTTGGCGCAATGTAAGTATTGGAGTTGAGTATTGAAAAAAGAAAGAACGACCAAAGATCCGGCGACCTTTTCGACCAGAAAGCTGGAAAGTGAAAGCATTTTGAAGCCAACGACACTATTGATGTTGTAGTACGCAATAAAGAATCTTTTTTATTTCTTGATAATTTTTAGGAAATCGTTGATTCATAACTTCAGAGTAAAATACCGACTACATTATTTATTTGTTCCGTTACGTAATGACCATATTTTTCTACTATTTTCAGTGCCAGAAGTACTAGGGCTGTATAACGCGCTAGGAGTGAAGCACGAACCGCTGCGGCTAATCGCACCACAGTTTGAAACTCCTTTCCCTCCGCTGCAGCTGGCTGTAAGTACCAATAGAATCGCAATAAAACCGTTTTTTTTTTTAAATATAGTAGTATCTATAAAAGATACTTTTTCAACTACAACTCCCTAAATTATTATCCTTATTCTTCGGATGCTGCCTGTAACCCTCGTAAATAGAGTTAAAGATAAAACATGCTGTACTAAAAAGAGAGAACATTTTGTTAGTCGAAAAACAATTTTCTTTTACTGCCCATACATCCGAATTTCCGTAAGGAAAGAGAGACAGGCTACGGCTTCATGTTCTCTTTCTTTCTATCTGAGGAACATACATAAACCTTTTACTTTGATTTATGTAATTTCCGTTGTCTGTATCCAGGTGTTCCCGCCAACGTTCCGAGAGCCACCCCCACCACCTCTAGAGCTCTTCGACTTAGACGAAGCGTTCAGCTCGGAACGTTCACAGATGGCTCGGCTCACCAACAAGTGCTTACAACCGCCTGGGGCCAGGCTGGGGCAAGGTGGGTAGTTGGTACTATTTATAAGGTGGTACTAATTACGGTACGAGTACGGTACGGAACGGTCAGATCCATCTGTCCATGTCAGCATGATACAACGTGTAGTTGAACAACATATCGCTGGTTGTGAAAGGTATTTCACAAGAATACTTAGAAACCAGTCTGTTGGTGCTGTGTCAACAAACGCGTACCTTGGAGCCAGTACACCTTAAACATTGAGCTTACTTCTAGAAATAATACAGTCTTCACCTAACCTAACCTGTTATTAAACTAAAAATGGTTTTATTCATACTCGTATTATTTGTTTTGATAATATTAGAAAAAAAGTAATATTTACATGCCGACTATCAGCAAGACATGATGATACCACAACCAAGCAACACCTGTTATGTACATAACCACCATTGAACTACTATTACTAGCGTATGGAAATTGGAACTGACACCACGAACAAATTTCTTGCGCCATGATTTGACGCCTCTTGGCATTAACGCATACAAACGGTTTCAAATTCTAAACTAAAAATTTCAAGGTGTACGTCACAATGTTGTCATCGGACACATTTTTTGCTTGGCATAGCTTCTCTATACGTAGTAATAACAGCTCACTGATGACCACACAATGTTTTGAGTAAATAATGCATGTTATCTTAATTTTCATTAACTGCAGCAAGACTCACAGACTTCTTGTTTGCAGGTGACGGTCGTCAGCTGGAGAACGAACTAGAATATTACGTGCGTGAGATGGGCCGCTGCGTGCGACTACCGCGCGCAAACGCCACCGCCAAGCAAGTGCTGCATCAGCTGGCTTTGCAGCTCGCCGCTTACAAGAAGATAGCACCTAAGGACTAGGGCTGCATAACCTAGCTAGTCATCCAGCTCTGCCCTGAAAGTAACCTGGCAGTAAGAGAGAGAGGGATTGCTCTGTCGCTGAAGCTCCAGTACCAGGATAACAACCACGTTGCAGCTCGGAAGTTGCAGAGTCTAAGGAGAACTTGGCACCTGGCTAGCACTTCAAGTATGATCTCCAGCACAGTGTTTGCCCTATCCCTTTCGCCCAATTTTTAAAGAGTGAGAGGCTGGATATGCTACGTGCGCTAGATGGGCCGCTGCGTGCGGCTGCCGCGCGCGAACGCGGTGGCGGTTGGCGGTGGCCAAGCATGTGCTGCATCAGCTGGTTTTGCAGCTCACCGCTTACAAGAAGATACTATTTACTACATTATGCTCCTGCACCCACTTATAATCTTTCTGCATGACCTAAAGGTATGACTGGAAGAGAATGCTTTTAGCATTAAGTCCACCTTTTGTACACTGTTACTTGTGCAATAAAGTTCTTAAAAAAAAGTTATCACCTAAGGACTAGGGCTGCATAACTACCCATCTTGTCATTCAGATTTCCCTTGAAAGTACCATTGCAGTAAGAGAGAGGGAGTGCCCTGGCGCTAAAGCTCAAGTACCAGGATAACTTAACCAGGTTGCAGCTCGCAAGTTGGCATACCGACACGTCTTCTGAGAAACTGTTGGCATTGTATCTTTAAAAAATTAAGGGTCATTTAATTAGTTTCATTAATACGAAAAAAATAGCAGTAGATCCTACTCATTCAATACAATTTACTATGTTTGAAAGTTTGTAAATATAACGTTTATCTATTATGTTAAGTATTTACTTAAATAAAAACAACTTCAATAAAGGTACAAGTATTTATTTAATTTTAAATGTATATCCCAAAATACACGAGTCAACACTTTAAAGTGTAAAATAAAAGATAACAAACGATCTCATTTCCGATTTGCGAAATCAATTTGATGGACGCCATCAAACAAGTCGTAAAACAGCTTTCAATATTTATTTCAATGTTCTCACTTCATTCTCGCGCCGAGCAATGAAGGTTCTGCCATTTATATTGTTTTGCGTACATGTACATTATGTTTTATGTGAGGAATCGCAGCTGTCCCCGAAGAAGATCAAACAATTACTGATATCCAGAAGGCTGCTAACACCAAAATACGTTGAGATAAAGACAAAGAAACCGCATCCAGATAAGAGTTACACGGTCTTCCCACCCATGGGAGCTTCTGAGCATATTCCTATCCCTGATAGCCCTTACTTTCCTCTGGGCCTGGCACAAGAGCAGAAAACAAGGGTCAAAAAGGTCTTACCTGAATATATGCAGGAAGTAGTGAGAAGGAAAAGATCCGCTGAACCCAAACCGGTAGAAGAAAAGGAGGTCACAACCACCAAAGCTGCGGCTAAGGTAGAGGATTCTAAAGCGTATAATAAAACGGACACACGCAAATCGGCTAAAAAACCTAAACGAAGCAGCCGAAATAAGAATAACGGCTCGAAGCTCAGATCCAGGAAAGGGGAGGGGAAACGCAGAGAATCACCACCCTTGAAGTATACCAAACGAGCTGGAAAGCGGAGTGGGTCGAACAAGACCAGAGTGAAGAGGCGTAATGTGAAGAAGGGTGTTGATGGGAAACGTCTTAAAAAAGGTGGGTTGTAACTTCTAAGAGTATAAATAAAGATTTGAGGCGATAAACTGATGGTTTTATTTGAACCCCTTCCCTTGTAGAATCGAGGCGGCTGATTGCAGCGAAGGACGCGTTGATAGAAGATTACCCGTACGTGGTCTCGATACAGAAGAACCGGCAACACTGGTGCGCTGGCTCGCTGCTGAATCCAACGCTCATCATCACCACGGCGAACTGTCTTTGGAAGTAAGTATAAGCACAGAAGGTAATATAATAGTTGAAGATATAAAAGTAGAAAATAAAACAGTAAGTAGCTAAGAATTCCTAATTCTTGACAGTTATTCTTCTGCTAACAGATTCCTACGTGAACAAAACAGAGAGAGTTTGTTAAGCTATGCCAAAATAACGACGACAAGATTGTTACGTATTCTTTGAAATTTTTATTTCGAATATGAAACCGTTTGTATGAGTTGATGACAAGTGGCGTCAAATCACGTAGCACGAGTTTTGTTCGTGGTGTCAGTTCTATGCGCTAGTAATATTTGGTTGTTCAATGGCAAAACACAGTTAAAAACTAAACTCAAACTCAAAAGTTTATTTGCAAATATTTGGGTAGTACATTCAGCTGCGCCAAAATATGCTATATACAAATATTTGAGAAATAAAATTAATATTAACTCGTCAAGTATGTGTGAACGGGACACAATAGAAATTCCATTGTTATGCGACTCCCGGCAGTCGTTTGATACCTGACTGACTAAATGTTTAACAGTTAGTACAGAACTATCATATTACTTGTCTTTGAGGAACTATATACCTATTACCTACTACTATACACTATATTTTTAATTCTTGCACTTTACTATAAATAATTAATTTAATCAATTATTATAATTAATTATGATGGGGGCTACTGTTTTTGTGCCTTACACACCTCGAACTCGACGTATAGTCCTAAGCATCGCTCTAAAACTCTGTTTCCCTGACCAGATCGGGCCGCACCAGCCGTCTCAAGATCCGCGCTGGCTCCCGACACACGGACTACGGAGGCCAGGAAGCCAGGATACAGGAGGTGATGAAGCATCCTTCATGGAGCATCAGAGGAGGCCCTGATAACGACGTCGCGCTCGCTTTGTTGGACCGGAAGATCAAGTATTATTGTAGATAGATGGATTGAAATACTCTTATGATGATAATTTGATAGGGTTTTTTTAAATTGTTTGTATTTTTATCCAGGTTTTCAGATGCTGTCCACGGCGTAGACCTACCCAACCGTATAATGTTGCCAGCTTTTGAAGATGCTTGGGTTACCAGTTGGGGTGCAGACAGGGTAAGTTAATTGCTCTGAAATTGCCAGTCAGTGTATTGTTCTTCTGGTGGCTTCCATGAATTCGGATGACGATGGTCTTTTAGCGTTTTTAATAGGTCCAGTTAATTGCATTGTATTCTGTAAAATGCATAATGCAAATAATATTGTTTTCGAATTTCGACGTACTTTTGGCAGAAACGTTTTTATTTACAGTAGCAACTTTAAGCTAGAGATAGTGGCTACTACCTTTTAGACAGGCCTTGATAACATCTGACCGCAAGATTAGTCGCTTTCCTTGCAAACACCCCTCCACCAATTCGCACTGAGGCCGCGTGGTGCAGTATGGGTCAAACTTCCTCACTTGAGATAAGGCCTTTGCCCAACAGCGGAACGTTTCAGGTTTACTTCACCTTATAAACGGGCTAGTAACTAACTAATAATGACACCTACAGCGTGACGGAGTATACGACAAGCCCGACATGAGTCTCCAGGTGTACCACACGCGGCTGCTGGACCGCAGCAAGTGCAACAACGTCACGCAGCGCTTCGGCATCACCGTCTCCGAGAACTTCATCTGCCTGACGCAGCTCGGCAGGAGGGCGCCGTGCACTGTGAGTATCTTTCAAATTCAAAATCTTTATTTCAATTTAAGTCATGAAATGACACTTATGATATGAACGTCAAATATATAAAGAAAAAAAATAAAATTAATGTGCCCTGAAAGGGCCAAAGCATGTCTCCTTATCTTTTGGGCCCTACCAGCGCTTTTAGACAGAACACAGACAATTAGAAACGCCGGAACAAACTCAGTCACCACTAGCTGCCGTAAAATCAAAATCATCAAAGGTAAGTACATCAGTCGGTGCAGGCTGGACGGACCACACATTCGTGTCGGCACCCTAGTGACGCCCCCAGAGTTTTGAGCGACGCCATATTAACACAATATTGTGTTTAAAAATCAAGGGCCTCTATTGCACCATTGTAAAGCCCCTAGAGTGGTAAACGAGACATCCATGATTCGTAAAACTGGCTTATGCTGTGAGAGGTCCGCTTGATTTGGACATCACCAACTACTACACAGTATCGTACCATGACCGTGCTAGAAGCGTATGAAACACGAAAAGCAACACGATACGCTCTACTATGCCCACTGAACGGATCTACAGGATACAGCGTTCTCAACATCATCATCATTATCAGCCAAAGGACGTCCACTGCTGAATATAGGCCTCCCCCACGGCTTTCCACAACGACCGGTTGTTAGCGGTCTGCATCCAGTGCGATCCTGCGATCTTTACAAGGTCGTCTGTCCATCTTGTCGGTGGACGTCCTACGCTGCGCTTTTGGTCGAAGGGTCTCCAATCTAGAACTTTTCTGCCCCATCGGCCATCAGTTCTACGCGCTATGTGCCCTGCCCACTGCCACTTGAACTTACTGATTCGTAGGGCTATGTCCGTAACTTAAGTTCTTCTACGTATCTCCTCATTTCTGATTCGATCTCGTAGAGAAACACCGAGCATAGCCCTTTCCATCGCTCGTTGTGTGATTTTGAGCTTCTTTATGAGGCCCATAGTTAGAGACCTCGTTTCTAATCCGTATGTCATCACCGGAAACACACACTGGTTGAAGACTTTCGTCTTCATTGCGCAGTATCCCGAACGCTGCCCAGCCGAGTTGGATTCGTCGATTGACCTCTTTATCAAAGTTGGATCTACCTAATTGGATCACTTGTCCAAGGTAGACGTACGCGTCGACAACTTCGAGAGTTGAGTTCCCAACAGATACCGTACACAGCGTTACAGCGTATACAGCGTTCTGTCTTACCATTATATGGAGCGAGAGCGAGAGTGCTCCGTGCATGACACGCGACGATGTTGGTGACGAACGAAACGGTCTAGTGGGAACAGTGTCATAGTTTTGAATAATATTTTTTTGCCTGAAACGTTCCTAGCTCGGTCATTGTATGCTACGGTGTAAGAGGCTTGTACTATATATATAAGGTCACCTCGTTTTAAGTGATAGTATTTAAAGGGCTGATTCAGCACAATAAATTAATCATTTTTTGTAGAAAACACTATGGGGTTTTATCTGCTAGTTTTTGAGAAAATTGTAGACTAAGATATATTTTTTTTTCAGTTTTTATTTTTTTATTAATTAAGGTTGAGCTTTGAGAAAAAGAAGGTTTGGGCATTGAATTGAGAGAGGCGAAGCCGATAAAGTAGATAACTTTTTAAATTGACAGAGTGCTGTTTTGAAAAAATGATATTTTTTTTATATTTTATTTTATTTTATTTTATTGGGTTGTGCGAGACTGCCGTTTAAATAAATGTACACCCGCCAGAAAACTAAACGTTAAATCTACCAGACTAGTAAGTACCTGTGTGTAACCATTCACAAACAAGCAATAAACATCAAATAATATTTAATTTAAGAACGTCATATCAGATGAAGTAATCTGAAGGCTTATGCCACTTGAACCCAAATCTATTGTTCTCAAAATTTTATAATCCATACATTCATTCCACTAGTACCCCAAAATTGAAAATTATAATCTTTACTATAAAAGGTTTAGGGGTCCAAGTGGATTATTTTTGGGGGTTCAGTGGTATAAGTAAGCCAATCTGAAATGACGATGAAAATTATGAAGAAACGAAAAATAGTGTATCAGTTTGGGAATTACGATACCACAGACAAACACACAGACAAACAGATTAAACTTATAACACTATCTCTTTTTGCGTCGGATGTAAAAAATATAAAATTACTCACCAAAGTACACAGTAGAATTGCGATGTCGTTCCACATCTTGCTGCATATCTGGTTGCACTTTATTTTCACTTCACTTGAAATCACAAAGGGTTAAAACCGTTTTTGAAATTATCACAAGTCTACGCCATGCAATGCTACTGACAAACGTAGATCTTGTGTCATTGATTTCGTCACATAGCAATATTGCTAGTTAAAATAAATCTTGAAAATAATAATTTATCTCAATGAGCAGTTTTCGTTTATAAATATCATCGAGAGATAGCGTGCTAGCGTCACTTTAGGAACTTACTTTTTAAACTTTATTTAAGAACAATAAAACAACAATTTTACGGATTGATTTCGCGAACGTTTATTCTCAGTCTGCCTGTGACCACGGATGCTGTAAAGCATTCGAAACGTCAGGCATAAAATAAAAATAAACGTTCGCGAAATCAATCCGTAAAATTGTTGTTTTATTGTAATGAGTATTCGCGTAAACTTCAGAACCAAATATGTTTATTTAAGAATTATAGCAGAGGGTAATTGATTTAAATAATAAACAGTAAAACAATATTTATGTGAACCTTTAGTACTTAAAGTTCATAATAATGCCAAAAACGAAGTATCCTACTTAATCCATAAGTCACTAACGCATTTTACAATATTTACTTACTTACGCACTTTTTTTTGTCTATGGTTTTCCGCTAAGTGAAAAAATATGTTCCTAAAGTGACCCTAATGCCATCTAGTGAGAGCTGTTAAACGATGGGAGAAAACTGTTCATTCATTAACATAAAAGAGCTTTCCTCCTATCCGTTAAAATTTAAAATATTTTTTCCGTTTGTCACCCACATTTATTTCGGATAAAGGAAAGTACCTTTTATCCGAAAAAAATGTGGTTGACAAACGGTTAAATTGCTTTTTAAATTATTATTTTTCAGCGAGACACGGGTGCCCCAGCTGTCAGCGATGGCGTCCTATGGGGAATGGCTTCATGGGGTATACGGAAATTGTAAGTTTCTTCCTTGCATCCTGAACAACGATGCCAATGCCCTGTCTTTGATTTGTATAAGCCATCGCTTAGAACGGGTTTCACTTAATACGACTGAATAAGTGGACTGAATGGTTGTAAAATTTGACTATTGTAAGGGCTTGGTTTGGTTGACCTAGTATTTATATGGACGTTCTTGGACTCGTTTGTCCTAAGTCGGCGCGTTAGCAACTGAGTCGTGAGGCCATAGAGTCAATAGAGATAGAAATATGCAACACGCCGCGTTACTGGTAAGTGCAAGCGAGATAGTGATGACACTGACACGACTCAGTTGATAACGCGCCGACTATAGTTTTCGTATTTCTTCCAGATGCGGCACAGAGCGTTTCCCAGCGATGTTCTCGTACCTGGCGTCCCAGACCAACATGGACTTCATACTGAACGCCACTCGCGTCCTGATGGCTGACGAAAGGTTCTACCCCTTCCCTGACAGGTTCCCCACGTATTTTAAGGCAGTGAAAACCACCCGTCAAATACGCCCAGAGATCGCTTTTAGGTAGCTGTGGTGTAGGATATATGTAAAAATAATATAAAAAATAACTTGGATATGTATGGTAATAAATAACACCAAAATCTGTATATGAGCATATTTAATATTTTCTTTTTCAAAATTGTAAAACTCACATTTTGAAATTGCAAAATTATAACTAAATTCTCATATCGTAATAGTAACAATCGCCATTTTGTCATTTTCTTTTGTTATTCTCTTGAACTAATAATAATAAATGTAAACCATTTATACATCTCTAATAATAATATATTTTAATGTCTAACAAATTCATTTTCTCAACGTTTACCACCATTTTCGTTTTTTTTTCACGTTATCCCAACATCAACTTTCACATATTTCTAATCAACTTTTTTATAATACTCTAAACATACTTTTTACATATTTTTCATTTACAATGACTACAGCATTTCTTATCGCACCGATGATGTTCTCTTTAGAAAAATATTGGAATGACTTTTTAGATAAAACTAAGCTAAAATAACCCTAACATAATCCATACAAATACATAAAATTAATCAGCAATTCCACATACACAAATCAATTCGTTTCTTTGGCAATTTTAATATTCAAAAGTGAATTTACAATTTTCTATGTTAAAACTGGCGAGAAGCGTTTATACTATTGGGAAAACTGGCAAATTGGAAAACTATCATACATGAATTGCGGACTCCAAACATCTTGCACCACTGTGGAGGATCTGCTTAGTAATGCACGCCCATGATTGGTCAATTCAAAATTTCTTCCGATGAGATTGGTAGGAAACTAGCTAGCGGGACTATCCACAGTGGCGCAAAATATTGAAGCAATAAAATCAGTGGCAACATAATAAGCGTTTTATGACATGTAATTATTCTATGTAAGTATACTGTTTAAAACTTATAAATCATAAACTATAGTAGTTGCTTATCGGAAACATCGACTAACACTGGCCGAGATTGTAAACAAACTATTCTAAGTTAACTTGTTAACAAATTGAACATAAACATGTTATAATAACATTACGAGGTACACGTTTCGAAATTTTGCACAAAATAACGTAGGCCACAAATGTATCGAAACTTCGAAAACGGATTTTATTTATATTACAGTGAATTGAACCTTATTTTGTACACCACGAAGCAGTAACACTAATGCATACCTAACTATAGTACTTGGCCATAAAATCTATGGTAACAAATAGATATAAGAACATAATAATGTTCATTGTACTGAGCAAACGGAAGATAGAATACAAATAAAAATAAGACGACAGCTGAAAAAGATATAAATTTGGATGGAGCCGATCACGAAAATAGCAATAAATCGAAGACTTTAAAAATAAATAATAAATATATTAATCATGTATACGTACAACTACTGCACTATTCTTATAGTACAAAACAACAAATAAATTCGTGCTTCTTACATCTAAAATGCCACTTTAGAACCTAATATTAGATTCATTATTTAACGTGTAAGTGAAATAGTGTATTTCTTACTCCAAAATGTTCAAAACGCGAAGATAGGTATACCTATTAGCCGCCGAGGATCAAGCGCGTCTAGACCTCACTAGACTAAAAAAACCGCAACCAGGCAAGAAATCGAATTTTAACCTAACACTAGAATCTCCCTGATTTTCTTTCTTACATCTAAATATACACAAAAATAATTTTGTACTCTTCCAACGAGTGTCGAATGGCAACACGTGTTTAATTTTCTTTACAATAATTATGGCAGCTTTGTACGAATCGCCGAAATACACATGGACTTACGAGCAGAGAATTGAACTCGTGACTACATACTATAACTGGACAAGATTAAAACTGTAGAAAAGAGTTGGCAACACTGTACTGTGGAGAAACAAGCACCATACATCAAGACGCACTAGGACAGTGATGACAACCGAATATTGTTTTCGGGAACCAAAGCCATATAATATTACTGTGAACTGTTTTCTACTGCATAGCATATGGGTACACAAAGCATGTATTGTATGTATGTATGAATGAACTATTGAGAGAACTGTCTATTGTAGTGAATCTGGATTATTTGTACTTCTAAAAATAACATTACGCGGTTGGCATCTTCAAAACCGTCACTTAAATAACGTAGTTTAATAACAATAGCTTAATAAATTGTCGTAACACCGAAATCGAATCAAGCTTTTATCAAATTGCAATTTTGAATTTGTTATCGGTACAAACATGTCGTCCAAATATACAAAAATGTTCGTAAACACGTACAAATTTGAGAAGTCCAACGCGAATCAATTTTGGGGCACTTTTCTGGCCGTGTGACATAGCGCTCGTTGCGTTTATGTTTTCGGATTAAAAATATCCGAATTTGAAGCCGAGCGTGTCAGCTAGATTGGGTTTGGTTAAATCCTAGGGTTGGTTCAATAGGAGGGCCTCAAGTTCGTCGGCTGAGCGTAGAAGGAAGGCCGCTGACTCACGGTAGCCTGTGATGAGTTGCCGGACCGCTCCTACTTCGGCTCCGGACAGTTTGTGTGAGAGGAGTGGAGTCTTCGATGTAGATGTTGCTGTGTTTGCGGCCAGAGATGAGACCGTGGACGTGGCGTGGAGCGATGTCGGTGTGGCTGTATTCTTGAGCGATAGATCAGTTGGTGCTGTAAATAAAAAGCATATTTATTTACTATTGCTTAAGTTATTTGGTCGAAAAAAATACAAGTCACTGAGCAACTATCATGAAAAACTAAAAATGTATCCTTACCAGAGAGACTGTTAGGGAATGTATGCGTATGCGCCGCCATAGCTGACAGTAGTGCGCTTTGATACGCCGCCATTGCAGCATTCACTCCAACTCCTAAAAACGAAGTTGAGATAGGTTACAAAGGTATATTCACAACGATAGTAAAAATTATTGTTACTGAAACAAGAGGTTATATTAGACTAATTAATTAAAATACAATTCACAGATTAATTTTAAAAAAAATGTAAATTGTGTTTTAATGAATGAAAAGTATTTGCGTACACTGTTTTAGAAATTATCTATATACCTGTAGGTGGGAGAGCAGTCAATGTTGATAGCAATGCGCTGCTTGAGAGCGCCGAGGCTGGATTTGTACTGGTTCTGAAAAATTTACATTCCGGTAAGTTAACATTATGTTCTTTTGAATGTGCATACCTATTACAATTAACTAAAATAAGTAATTCTACTTACGGTTGCCTCCCAAATGATTGCGGTGTTCCGAAAGTGTTTGGGAATGATGGTCGGAATAGCGGTGCTGGAGATGACGCCGGGCTGAAATTATCAAAGGGAATGATTTACTTAAAATAACTAAGTAAGTAAAAACAATATACATTACTATCTAATCAGACGTCGAAGAAAATCAAAATCATAATTTAAAGTTTTTATAATTATAATATAATCATAATTTATAATTTTGATAATAAATTGTTTGGTTCCAACAAAATATTCCTCGGATCTTTGTATTCAATTGAGCACACACCACAATTTTAACACGTTCCGGGACAGTGCCCGCCTACAGGCGTGAAAACAATAAAACATCTATTGTGTCTGGAGTAGTGTCCCGGAACGTGTTAAACAACAAATTATTTTAAAACCTCAACTAACCTGGCAGTTTTACTCCCAGCATTTCCATTGGCGTTGTCCAGCTTCAAGCTGTTATTATTCAAGAGCGCGTTCTCCATAGTGGGACTGGCGGACGGTCGCGTGGTATCCGCGGCTGCCTTGCTATGCCCAGCGGTGGGCAACGACGCTGTGCTGGTCGTGGGCGTGGACGCTGGGCTGCTGATTGCGCCGCTGTATAAGCTGAGGAACGATGAGGCCACGGCTGAGGTTGCCGTAGAGTCTATAGCCTGAAATTATTAGAAAGAGATTAATGACATTATGTTATTGTTTTTAAGTGGTTTAGTACAGTCGTATGCATAGACATTATGTTAACAGACAGGCACACTCGATTTGAGACTTTACAGATTGCTCGTACAGTTTTACGCTTGTACCTGTTCTTTATGTTTACTCAATTATTAGTTTTAGCAAGTGCTCACCATTTATCTGCCCCCGTAATCAAATTTCAAGTACGGTGATTATTATGAGTTCATTTGATATATTTTGTTAGACTTTATATCTTTCATTATGGCGTATTTTTTTCTGTCTGCGTCAAAAAACTGACCGTATCTTTCATACGTAACAACTTACAGGTTCCAGCCTGTAGTGATTGATAATAGTACTTAGTCAATTTTTGTCCAGTTACATCGTATAGCATCTTGGTGTATGGTATCATGGCAATTAATGGTTTTATATATATTCTTGATTATCAAAAGTCATAAAAAGTCATAAAAATCGTTTATTTTTGCATATAGACCCACTTATACACGTCCCAACATAGACCCTACCACAGCTTCGGAACAATTGTGGGCTAGTGCTGAGAAGCTGCGCAACAAACTCAGTATCAGAACTCACCATTGGCGTCGGTACGGTCGGCATCGGCTGACTGACAGGGTCCAACCCCAGACGCATGCGCTTCGCATTCAGGCTCTCGTTCTCGCACGCCTGCGCGAGTATGTGTTCCGCTTGCACCGAGGTGAGATGCGCCGGCGTCGGCCGCACCTGCGAGGAGCGGAATTTAGTTATGTTACGTGTACTTTTGCGGGGTTTTTGCTATAAATGAGAACCTAGGAAAAAATTGACATAACTCGTTGATTTTTTGTACAATTTCAAAAATTAAAATTATGTATTTAGTAAATTGGCTACTCCATCTTAAAAGCTTGAGGAAATTGACAATTAGTGTGAAGTAAGTTGAAGATTGCTTGAACTTGGAGATAACTCTGTCGATTGAGTGGCACGTAAACCACAGTTAATTTGTAATCAAGATGTCTAATTACAGATAGTGAGAGAGTTAATTGAAGAAAAACAACGATAAATAGGGATAATTGTTTCTAAATCTAAGTGTGCCCGGATATTAGCAGAAAGGGCTTTCTACTAGTAGGGCTATCACAGAATTTAATAAGAACAGTAGCTTTTTGGGCAATTCATAAAAAAAGCTTCGACGCCAGTTAGTTCATAATTTATAGACGCTCATTGGCAATAAGCAATTGAAGACTTGTCCCATCAAAACCTAACCACAAATCAGGTACTAGGCAATCATAAAACGGCGGAGATCGGACCCTCACCGCTGAATCCCACGCGTTGCCCGATGGAGTGCTGCTCCCGTTGCCAGTGGTCGGTCCATCTCCCCGAACCTTCTTGTTCCTCCTGCAACTTTTCAAATACGTCCTGATCCGCTTTCGGGCACGCTCGGCAAACTCCGGAAACTGGCGGGTGCACGAATCGATGATAGCCTGGATTTTTTCTTTAGGCTGCTTGGATATTGGCACTATCCTATCTAGGTTCTCGTCGACGAATAGACGGACGAACATCTGTAATGGAAAGTTAGCACACATTATTATTTAGTATCTTAAAACCATCAATAACTTTTGCAATAGTCTTGTTAACTGAGTCTTTTGAAAGACTCCGCCTACCTTGCCTACAATACATGCTCATGTCTAATAGCCAATGTATTTATTAAACAAGTATTTGTGGTGTCTAGGTAATATTTCAAATCCTCAACGAATTTAATATCATTTTATTTTGAGTATAGCTTCGATCTACACACGAGTGTACTCTTAGTAACGATTTGTATTCCAAAAACAATTCATTTATTAATTTGATCAGAGTACCTCCGTCAATTCTAAAAGTATTCTTAAATGTTCATAATAAACAGTGTACAGAAAATAAGTAGAATTTGCTAAATATTTTATATTTACTCCTCATTGCAAAACTAATGTATTATCATGAACCTATATTTGTAAAAGTAAATGACAGTAGTACTTACATTAAAAGCCTTAAGCCGCTCCGGGTCATGGTGCTGCGGGTCCACTCTATCATCACTATCATCATCAGAGGCCCCAGCGTCGTCATCATCTTTAGTGCGGTCCGATGATGACGTCTCATCGTGGGTTGATGCTGGCTCCACGCCAGGCGTTGCTGAACCCACGTGGATCGGACTCTGGAAGAATGTTTTGAGTTATTGGTATATGTTTATGGAATCCTGGTACATGGTCAGTACCATCTTACGATAGGTGGTGGTATTTTCTGGTATTTCTTCTCAGTAGGTAGTCCAGGTAGGTTAGCTAGTCTAGTTCATAGCCCCCATTATTTTAGATGCAATAATTTGTATCTACTGTCAAAACGCTAATACTTGTAATCCATGGATTGTTAATAGTGCCGTGGCGTTTTAAAACTATGAGGTCATGAGTTTTGACCTGTTCTGTAAATTTTACAAATACAAATACAAATAATATTGACAACAAGATTATTGTTACATATTATAACATATTCCAAAACACATAATTTAGTAATTGGTAGATATTACACAATGCAAATCATGTTATGCCAGCAACAATACATGGAGCAATTAACTATGGGTCCCACACTAGGAAAGTCCTGTGTCGTGGGCACCCGATGGTTCTTACAGGATTGCGACGGATGCTTAATAAATGTGTAAAGGATGGATGAATGATGAAGCATATGTGAGTGTGTATGTAAGCGTGTGTGTGTGTGTGTGTGTGTGTGTGTGTGTGTGTGTGTGTGTGTGTGTGTGTGTGTGTGTGTGTGTGTGTGTGTAATTTTATATGATGTATTCTGGCAAATAAAGAATTGTATTTGTATTTGTTTAATATATTAAATGGAATTTTCGAGCCAATATTTTATGTTCAAGATAGACATTGCAAAATGACTTGATTAATACCACAGAATATATAATAGTACTACATTAATACTTAAAAGTTTTCCAGAGCATTGTGAAGTTATAGTCTCATATTTGTCTGTAACTGACATACGTGACATAGAATTATCTTATCTTTTATCCTGGTTTCCCTACTTTTTATTATAAAAGAGTAGAAAGTTTTTATGTACTTTGTTAGCTTTCACACAGCTAAGATGATGAAATGAATAACATTCAGAGTTGAATAAGGTAGTTTTGCTCCCATCCCAGAGATAATTTCCTAAAGGGGTGAAAATGGAAATAAAAAGTTTAATATTTTACTTTATATAAAATATGAAACGCTGATCAACCTTAAAACTCACCGAGTGGCCTTGAGCCAGTGGGGTGGGAGCTTTCGGGGGTTTGGAGCCCAGCCCCAAAGCAGAGTGGTATGACGCCCATAGATCCGCCATGCTGTCCGTTCCGCTCTCCGTCATCTCTCCGTTGCGGCCTGAAAGTACCAGGGTGATAGAGGCATGTGGTCTATCAAATAAGACTATAGAGCTTTACTTCAATCTATGCTTGGTTTAATTAACGCAATCGTTTCAAAGCAAAATCATTATAATTTTGCAATTTTCACATTATCATCATTGGCTGCAAACAAGCATTTATTACCGACTTCAAAAAAAGGAGGTAATCAATTCGACCTGTATTTGCTATTTACGCTACACCTATCATTATTTAGTATGCATGTCTGTTACCAAGGCAGCATAAATTAACAAGGGTGGGCCGCGGAGGACGAGCATCTGCTTCTAAATGTCAAACCGAACAAGCCCTTGCCTATAAATAATTTGAGGTGCTTACGACTTCTACGCCCCTGGTGCATCGACATAACCCCGTGAGAGCAGCCAGTTTGCTTAAAATTAAAACAGAGGATTGCGTTAAACTAGTAGGTCTTTATTTACAGTTTGCCTGCGATTGTGCCCTGGCCCCTTACACCAGTAAAAAATGTATAGCCGCCTTGCAGAGTCATTGATATCACAAATGATGAAGGTATTTACTACAAATGCTAGTGTTTCATTCCGTTTCATAGACACAATCCTGATATCTTCAATCACAGTGAAAAGACTTCTTCAAGAATTGATGTAAAGGCAAGGAAAAAGTGTATGAAAGACGACTTTGTTCCGGCACGTTTCTGTCTCTGCCAAACGTGGCTTGAAAGACCTTTCTAATTATTTGTATGTTAACATCAACAATTTTTGTGTAAAAGATCTATAATGCTGGCATCACTTAAGTTCTATCTTAAACAATTAGTGCCGTGATTTTTCGACCTATTTTCAGCATTCATCGCGACAAAAATGTAACCTAACATGGCTGCACTCTTCTGTCTACGAAGGCTCTCTCTCGATATGGCTTCTTGTAATAAAAATAGCAAGCGGGCCTCGACCGTTAAAATTATGCTAACCGTTGCCTATCCAGAGAACACTGTACCTTGGGCCAGTTTTTACACGACTTTTAAAATGCAAGTATGGCCATTTTACGCGTTTAGTAGCGGATTTCGGTTTCGAGTTTGAACTAAGTTAATTTTTAGTTGGTCTTAAAAACTCCTAAAGAGATTCCGTGTCATAAAATTCGATCTTTTATTGCAAATGTAGAACTAACTTATGTTACATACAAATACACATCATGAAAATGGTTGGTTGTGGTGGTTTTTCTAAAATCTATTTGTATTTAATAAAACTGCGACTTTAGTTAATGTAGAAAATTAATATTGATGATGTTATTTTAAGATTTACCCTTTATTAAAAGGTGTTTTATTATATGTTTATCTAAGTTCAAATTTTGCCAGCAAAAATATTAGTAAGGAGTTTACAAAAAGCGTGTTTACCTTGACTTTGGCTGTGGTAATTCCATGCAAGCAACATCATTTTCAACTTCTCCGCGTCTTTCGTGAAGCCCTGACCTGCACCAGATCACATTTGCCAATCAATTTCAAATTTAGAATTCGATTTTCAAATTCAAAAGTAGCCAATGGGTTAGGTATTTTATGTCAGCATTTTACACCCAGTGTAAAAAGATATTTTGTTCGCATAAAATACCAATAAATTAATTGATTTGATGCAAGTGGCTGAATTAGTTTTTTTTTAGTTTTGACACTTACTAGAGAAGTTGTCGTCGTCATTCATGTCCGCTGGTTCTGGTGTAAGATTATCCTGAAACAAGTAAAAAATATATATGTCATTTGCATGAATTCGTTCAATATACACATGTTTTTGTATTTGAATCACTATAGGTAAACCGCTTCATTGAGACTTCGCCTGCGGGGTACAGGGGTGCGGGCGGAAAGACGAGAGGAGAACTGTAAGGGGTGCGGGCGGCGTGGATACACAAGAGACGAAATTTGCCGCGACAATTCTTAAGATATGTGACGTCAGTGGTCACAATGGTGGTCGTCAGTGTTGACACTTCTTAACATTACCTACATAACATATTGGAAAAAAATATTCGATTCGATACAATTACACCAATGAGAGTGAATTAATTCTAAATATTTTTATCCAGAGCCGTGGTTTTTGATCAATAAATAAAATGGAATTTTAAAATAAGAGTGTTTTTTTGGCAAAATTAAAAATTTCAAAAAATCATTCCCTGGTAACTTCTGCGACTGTTTTGTTTGAGTGTATATCTAGTTCATATTCCACTGAATTTAGATCTATTTTTCATTCTAAAATATTCGTATATATTTAGAGCCTTTATTAAAACACTGTTATTTTACAGTGTTCAAACGGTGGACTTAATGCTAAGAGCATTCTCTTCCCCAGTTTTACTTTAGCATAGAATATATAAAAGTACTACAACTTAAGGTCATGTCCAAAGATTGTAACAGGTGCTGGATAATGATGTAAAATAGAAATTAAAAAAAAAACACGACAAAAAATACAATAGTATAGATTTTGTGTCCGAATATACTGCGACTCATCTTCAGACTTCAGTCAGACAGTATTCTCTTGTGTACTTCTGTCAAAGCGTCCGCAACTGTCAACAGATGCTATCGCTACCTGTGTAGCGAGCGTACTGAATTTTGAAAAGAATGTGCCTGCCGCCCGCACCTCTCACAAACCCCGCTCTCGCCTCCCCCCGCGCCCCTGTACCCCGCAGGCGAGGTCTCAATTTCGCGGTTTACCTATAACAACTGCAAACGCAATAAAAGTTTCGTGCAGTTGTACGTATTGTCATGTCACCATAACTTGCAGCATTATTTATTTAGAGATTTATTTATTTAAAAACTTTTAAAAGCATTCTCTCCCAGTCATTCCTTTAGGTCATGCAGAGAGATTGTGATGGGTGCAGATCTCAGTTACAGCATTATTTATATATTTTTAATCTTTTTTTCTGTTTTTGTTTCAAACAAACAAAATCCCCTTTACCACGGCAAAGTAGAAAATGATTTTTTTGTTTCATCTTGCGTATTGTGAATGCTGTGCTGTGATCCTGGTAACCGCGCCCGAAAATACCCGGCTGGCAGGAGCGCGGTGATCGCTAGTTTTAAATAATTGATAAATTAACGAATCCGCCGCCTGCTGTGCGGGTCAACGCTCTGCACCGCGCAAATCGATAGTGCTTCCGATGGACAAGCCACTAAATATAGGTACTGCGTGTGTGCTGCGGCCCTGGTATCCAGGATTGACGTGCGAGCTGTGAAATTCGCGAAACTCTAAAAAATTAAATTTTGAGCAAATCCGTTTTCTTAATCATTACCTATCTAATTTACTGATGTCACCGATAATCAGTGTAGATAAATTAAATCTGAATAATTATGCTTTTAACTTTGGTTAGCCAAACCACAGGAGAATGGGTTGTATTATATTATGGGACAAAGAAAAACTAAAACTAATAATATTCTAACTAAATAAATAAAAAAAAACAATTGACAACGAAATTAACATTTCTTTAAAAATAGTTTTCATAAGTCTGTTTTACAATGTGCCCGCAACATACGTATCATGTTGCTAAACGAAGAACGTAATAACACCCACATCTCTGAAATGTGCGCAAAACGTGTAAAGCCTACGATACACCGCCCGTTTAGAATGACCGACTGACATTGTGAATGAGACGAATCCCTGTGTGCTCTAAGCCTAAGCTTTGTATCGACGTGACCAACACATGCAAATGATAGCTGGGCTGCTAAAATGTAGCTTGGCAAATAGATATGAATTTCGAAATGAATATTATTAGTAAATTCAACGTATGAAAAATCCAATCACATCCCATTACGACTTAATCAATAAAAGCAGGCACATTTAGACGTGACAACGTCTTATAAATTGGTTTGCCGGGTGACACTTCAAGAAACTGCGTTACGCTCCGCTCACGTTATGCGCTCACAATGAGAGCGAGTGAGAGGCACGCGTCTCTTCCACTCGGGCATGGTTAGCCCGCCTAAGAGCGAGAGAGACAGACATAAACGTCGTTGTCACGTAAAACTTTCGCCCGTATACCGACTTTACAGGCAACCAATTTTTTTATGTTATATTTGTATGTTAATCAGGTAAGATATTAATGAAGATAATAATAACCATTAATTAAAGCTTATAAAACGTCCCGTAAATGTTCAACGTGTTTAACTAACACTGACCTTTGAATACTTACGCAGTAGAAACCTGCACAAAATTAATTCTAGTCAGACGCGGCCTATGGCTAAAATAATGACATAATTTACTTTAAGTACGAAACGTTCATTAGCGCATTCCGAGAGAGATAAAAATCGTGATAATTACCGCTGGGCGATGGGAAAATAAAATAAATAATATTTAGCGGTCCCTTAGGATGTCGCGACGACGGATGTGTTTAAAGAGTAATCTTTTGAAAAGGTGTCAATTAGCAAAATCTTGATAATAAAACAGTGGGGCTGAGCTCAAATAAGTGGGTCGCCAGATATGATTGTTGGTTCTGCAGCTATACTTTCCTTTGGCAATTAAAACAATTATGTACTCCTCTGACGCCGAAACAGGTCCGTAATCCCAATGCACTATTTCAGTATTTTTATTATCCTGTTAAAACACTGTCAAAACGACCATAGAATGCATTAAATGACAGCATTAATCCTCGTTAAGAGTAGCAGGTGCATTATTCAAAGTGACTGTGTGTAAATTTAAATGCAGTAAATTAAAGCGTTCAGTAACTTATCTTTCCTAGTGAAACTTTTAAATAAGTATTTATTAGTAGACAATATTACAAACTCTATGTTGCCTCATTCATTAGGCTAGTTTAAAAAATAACGAAGCTTCATCATTATGAAGTATTTCCTTTATTCACGCAAACAATATCCAAAGCAAGCCTTAAATTTTTCAAATGTTGCAATAAACAATGGTACGGAAAATCGACCAAAAAAGCGGCATCTTAGCGCGCCGCTCTCGAACGTAAACTTACGAAAACAAACGAAGATTTTCATTCAACAAGTGTCGGCACGGCAACGTGGAACGTCATCAATCGACAAAAAGTGAAACGGAACGACAACTTATTGCCAGATAGCGAAATTGTCGAGGAAAAAGATTTCGGCGCGCTTTTGATTTGTGTTTGCTGAAAATGTTTATGCAATGTTTCGGTTTTATGATGAATATGATGATGAAATGGTACTTTGTGTGAATGTAAACTTCGTTTTGTTGGATTGTGTTTTGTTTAAGACTTTCGCAATAGACACAATTGGTGTTGGTGTACTTACTTACTTACATAAAGGCAAGCAAGTATTTTTAAGTCTGAAATGCCAGTACAAGCAATAATTTACGTGGTACATAGCATAGTAAAAGGGTTATCAATATTTATGACTGTACTAAAATCATCTAATTACGCCGCTCATGGTCCGAACCGTAGATTAACACGCTCCATCAACCCTCACCTTTAAGCTTGATGACGTACTGTATTATGGTCGTATGCACCATTGCACCTATCTGTCATTGAGCCATAATTAATTACAAACTAAATTGCGAGTAGCATGTAGGTACTAGGCGTGTATAGTCACACAGCAGGTCAACGGATATTTAGTGTCCGCATAGCAGATGCGGTCCTTGGCCGCCCTCAAGACGGTCGATATCTTGCTTGACACCCCACCTAACTCCTAGCGGGCTATATGCACCTGGTACCTAAATGTGTCAAGCTATACGAATAATATGTATGTTTTCCCGTTTAGCGGTTTTAAATTAGGGGTGCTTCAAGATGTTGCCATTTCACACCGCGAAATAATTGCACAGTTTCGCCGATAAATTGTAGCCATAGCGAAATGTCGATTATCTTATACAATATTGGTAAGTTGTTTCTGCTGTACTGATTTTCATGAGTGTTCATATACGTGTATATATGTATATTTATTTATAACCTAAGAAGCAGAAACATAAAACCAGCTTTGTAGTGTTTTTGAGTACAAAAAAATACATCTGTCTAGCTAGAGCTCTAGACGTGTAATACGCACATTACTATAATATGTATTTTATGATACATGTTTTGGTGATAAGGAAAAAATTAAGAAAAATAAAATTAATAATTAAATTTATGATTAACATTAAATTTTTTATTAATGTAAGTTTTTGCGATTTGGGAATACGAATTACGATGACTTAGATATGATGGATCATTTGCGAAATAAGATATCTTACTGACCAATACTATTTGATACGACAAAATTGACAGTTAGACTCGGCTGATTTTCCAAACTGCCTGCAGCATGATGACGGAGCTAGCCGATGCGTTGAGAATGTCCGTTCGAAATTCGAATTTTGAGAACCGCCATATTTAAATCGCGCATTTAAAATATCAGGTACGTAAATTGTCAGAGTATTCATACAGGGACAATAAATTCCCGTCGTCCGGCCGATAGACGAATAAATCGCGGAATAACCTAGTTTTCGATACAAAATAACTGCAAAATTCGGGAATCCAGCGGCTATGTGCTGAGGGCTGTATGTATGTGCTGATACATGGGCTATGTACTGCGGTGGCCCCCCCTTGCCCCCCCGCCGTACCCGTGTAGTGCGAGCTCCCCGCGAGTCTGAGGGGTGGGACACGGAGAAAAAGTTATCGATATCGATAGAATTATGTTTTTTCACACCTATCTTTATCGACAAAATTATTGCGGATGTAGGTATTGTTTTACAAAACTTTTTAAGTTTCGATGCTCAATTGCAGTGACTTGCATGAACGTGGAAATGGCTTGTTTTGTGTGCAATTTAAATATAACTAAAAATAAAGTAAGTTTACATTAAACTGTATTTCAAGTTAAAATCACCTACAATTTCTTAAACAAATAATGTTTGTTTTTTTTGTGAACTAGCATTGAAAAATAAACATCTCATGAAATCGACTTGTTATGATATAAGTCTCACAAAATGGAATGTGTCAAAAAGTCGAGATAGAAGGAATTGTAGCCTACGCTGCCTTGGAGCATAGTTATAAAATACGAAGGATCATGTTTATTTCAAAATGTAGAATTGGTATAATTGCCTCCCACACAACATAACAGTGAAAGAAAAGATCTAACTTGTGTACTTAGGTATTGCTTACTTACGAGTATATACTTTAGCACTTAAATATCTCTTACTATTCAGTTAATCTCCGTTGTGAGATAATCATTATTTTCTCTATTAACAGATAAATATTAGGTACGTGTGACCCAAAAAGTTTCAGTGCAATCCATTCCTGGTTGATCTCTGTTAAAATACTATTATAGTGTTTGTGTTTCACTACAACTTCATCGACACAGACCATCGATAAATCATCGACATACCAGCCGAAGCCGGCAATCAGGTGGCAGTCAGCGTATAATCATTAAATACCCACGCGAGGGGTGCGATGACGCCCGCGGGCGCCACCCAGCCCGTACCCACCCGCGCCCAATTATGAAAATACGAACAAAATAAATTTCGAAACGCTCGCCGAACGTCAAAGGCATAATGCGACGATTCATCGATAATGA
Organism: Pyrausta aurata; assembly: GCA_963584085.1. NCBI lineage: Eukaryota > Metazoa > Arthropoda > Insecta > Lepidoptera > Crambidae > Pyrausta > Pyrausta aurata. The sequence goes on from OY757274.1 coordinate 6,863,146, forward strand.
GCGCGCGGGCACATCCTTACGTGTTCTTATTATAAAAGAAGTGACGTTATTGATTACTTCGTCACGCTCTGACCACACAGCCCTGATGGAAAATAATACGTGTTGATACCCAAACTTTTTCGATTTATGATTGTGAGTGCGCTGCTATTGCTTTGAGCAAAAGACATTTCAATGCGTCATCTTCAATTGTTTCATTCAATCTTTTCTTAGTTATTTTAATGCTGCATTCGCGTATTGCTGCATTCGCGTATTGCACTATACTCGTAAAGTAAGTTACTTAGTACTTACGCCGTTCCGCGGTAACAGTTTTTATATTACTTTTGAAAGAGCGTAATCGATTTAAAAATACTTACACGCCGCTGCAGTGGAGTTATTAAACTCCTTGTGAGTTAACTTTTTGCAATAATAAAATTACTTTTGCTGGCAACTTTTACAGTTTCGCGGTCCGCTCGCCGTCTGAGCCAAAAACGTTTTCTAGTTAATAGCTAGCTAGTTTTCTCTAGTATTTTTTGCTGGGAGTGCAGAGGTGGTTAGTAGTCTTGGTCTTTCAGGATAAACGGCTTCCTTCGTGCGCTGCGCCCCAGTATTTTTAAAGCGGCTGCCCCCCTGCGGCACCGCGGGGTTCTGGCCCCTTCGCCCCCTCGGCCCACACACGTAATACCATAACGGGTGGTACTATGACGAGATTATCTACGTACACGCGTTCATACTATACCCATACAGGCGACCGATATGTACCAGGAGTACATAGGTACATAAGCGATGACTTGTGTACGTACATAGCAGCATTGATTTACCGGGCCCGGCTACCTGTCATCGGCGCACAATGATGATTTTCAGGAATTAAGCAAAAATATGACGATTTAATATCAGTCCAGCACAGTCATTCGGGGGCTTAGTCCTGGTATCTTTGTCCTCGACATGATGCATCGAAATATTCAACAGATTTTTGACCGATTTTCATGTCTTTTTTTATAGTCGTCCATCAGTTAACTCACAGAAGTATTGTCACCGTTACATAAAGCTACAACACAATATAAGATTCGGAGGTCAAATTAGGAATATCATTTAATCATCAACATTATGTACCACAAGACCATAACACAATTCTAGCAAATAAATGAATCTGATCTGAGCGGTGTTTCTTGGGCCTTGATGGTCCAAAACATAATCATTAAAAGAGTACAAAAGTGTCACTACAACAAATAATTGGTTAGTCTCTATGTGTTTAGGCCTAGATCTAAAAGCAGTATAATTAAAGTAATTATCATGGTAGCTTTTAATTTATTATCTAACAGCCCGGATGACCAGAAAAGGAATACGACCATATCTTTCCACTTAAAAGGTCAGGCCATCGCTGTCTGTGACAGTCATAAAAACGCAGGTGCCAGACACCATTATGTCATCAAGATAGACAAATGCTTCAAATTACTATCAAGGTTTTTCTTATGGAGTTTGACATCTATTTGACACTTGTTTATGAAGTAACATGGTGCAATGAAGACGAATGTAAAAAATAAATACCCGTTGCCTGCTAAACTGGCATATAAAAGATGGTGTCTGTTGAATCAAATATAGTTTACTATAAAACTACGACCATGCGAATGAAAGCACTTTCTAAGCGGTAAAAAGGAACAAGAGAATTTATAAAATGACCATGTAACGTAATGTATTTCAAATACAGTCCCAAATTGTCAACGAGTTCATTACTGTTAGAAAATTGGGACATCACAATAGAAATACAATCCGTAGAAAATAAATTCCCTACTTTTGAGTAGGGTATTATTGTATGTGATTGTCAAATTGCAAAAGCATCTTTTAACTTTTGGCATTCAAATTATAACTTCAATCAGAGAAATTCAACAGCTATAAGATAGCTGTTGAAATACGGGCCATTCCGCAACGATTATTTTGAAACTCACGCGTCGGCGACCGTACCTACCTCGCGAGCGAGCATCAAAAGGGTGTTTTTTTGTTCTACAAGTCGTACAGCCGACTTAAAGGTCGTATAAAGAACCGCTCGTTACAAGACATCTGACGAAGTCCGAACCACGTGCTTGTTTCAAGCCTTACATTCACCCACACTCATTAAAGAGGGTGAGCAGGGCTGGCAAAAGGGAGTTTTGAAACCGATAAAGCTCGGTTACTTGATAAATGATTAGATTACAAAAATATACGGCTCGTGAGGCCCTCTGAAAATGGATAGATGTCATCAAAGACTGGACCAAACTTCGTTTTTATGGTTCTACATGCTGACCTCCAAACTTCAATTTGAAGATGGCACCCCATAATGATGATGATGAGGCCCTACCTGTCAATGTCCGTCCGTATAGGTAAATAAATAAATATGTTTTGGTTTCGAAGTAAGGAATTTTCTTGCTACGAATACAAGACAAAGATTATGACGTCTACCACAAATATTTAAAGCACTTAAAAGCATCCATGACTTGGGTACAAATGTTCGGCCACATCATATAAAAATTTGCCTCTTGCGGGATTCGAACCCGCGACCGCTTGTTTCGTAGTAAAGACCTCTAGCCACCACTCTAAACGTATCGTTAAAAGGTTAAGTTACACAATGAAAAAACGAGCCTTTGCTATTGGAATATTTAAATTCAATATTTCATAACACAAGTGCATTCGCTATTTACTTAGGGAACAGAGTGAATTACTATGTGATTAGAATATTTACTTTGAAGAATGTTTTGTTCTCTCTACATAATGATACTACATAATTATTACACCATGATAGCCCTAGCGACTGTGGCGTCACAGAATGAATAACTAAAAATTAAGTCGACTTTCAACTGGCTGTGGACAACCGGTGTCGCTATGTCATTTCGCAGCCTGTAATTCCTTACAATTGGTTACGAGTAGTCTCTTCGCTTATTTATAAGCCGGCAATTTGACAGCGACCGTTTGGTCTTTTAAGTAGAGCCTGCATAGATCGTAAAAGGTATGGTTGTCTTGAAAAATTGCATTGAATACTTAGCTCCAGGAAATATTTTGCTAATTTCTAGGTATAGTGGCATTTTTTTGACACCATGACAAGATTTAGTCTAACTAGTTCTAGAATTGAAAATTTAAGTCAGTCTTTCCTACAATAACTGAAGGTTAATATTATAAGGATGAACTAAAACCTTAAAAAACAAGATAAATTATTTCATTTCAAAAGAACAATAACTTACTCGCCGCGGGTACAAAAAAATATAAAGAAATATCCATCATTATCGTGTTTCCCCGTAAAAACTTGAGAATCTGAGCAAAGAAAATTGTAAGTAGTAGGTATCAGGAGTAAAACATAGTAGAAAATTGTATGTAATCCAATATTATTGGATATAAAAAATCGCTCACGTTTATTATTACGGAATGTAGTAGGGATTAATTAAACTTAATTGAAAAACTAAGTCAATATGAACCTGGCGTTTTAATGTGTAGAATTAAATTTGTAGAAGACAAAATAGTAGATAGGTACTACTTACTATTTTATCCTTATAAGACCTACATAAGCACAAACCCTACAACGAAATTTCATTTCTTAAATATGTTTTGAAATAAAAACCTATTACCTACAGCACTACAATAACAAAAATAAATCTTTCACTTCAAACCCGTCGCCGCATATTACAGTCACTTTTTACCGAAACGTCGTAAAACCGTTAATATCGATATCAATTATCGATATTTTTCGCTATCGATCATCCCTAATTGGTGGCAAGCAATCATGCGCCTATTAAAATCGTACAGTGGCCTTACTCTGGACACAAAACCCGATCCAATGATTATAGCTATCCCTGTCACTCATACCAGGCCGTGTATGCGTGTGGCAGGGATGGCTATATTCATTGGATCGGGTTTTGTGTCCAGAGTAAGGCCTCAGATGAGTATAATGGTCTGAATATGACGGCATTGCGATTATGATAATGCTAATAATGCTGACACGGACCCGGATGGGAAACGCCTTTGATAGGAAACTAGTTTTTTCAACTTAAAGTACAGTCAAAGACAACTGTAGCTTAACGTTTTCAGTATCAACTGATATCGCGTCAAAAAGGCGGTCTATGTTAACTCCAAGTTAAACTGGTAGTGGGCACTTAGCTGTTCCAAGTTTAAAATTATCTGGTCTCACGTTTGGTTTTCTAAACATTGAACCGACGACTTAAAAGAAGCCCAGCTTTGAAAATGCCGTGATACTTAAATACATATAAATAAATAAATGATTGGTAACAAATAGTTACATCTGGCCGCCAGCACGCTTGTTTTGCAACAGCATTTACATACTTTAATTGTTATAATTTAATGGTGATACGTTAATTAATTTATTTATTTACCTATTTAAAAATATTGACACGGTTAAAGAGAGACCAAAATTAACCTATTTATACACAAAGTTACAATTCAGTGTAAGCCCATCGAAAGTATAAAAGATAAATGTTTTTGTAGTCGACTGTACCTCGTTATAAATAATAATGGAGTACTCAAAAATGCAGATAGAGTTCACTTGTCTAGTGCAATTTTATGTATTGCGTATCGTTTTTCATTAAAATTGTTTTAGTATGGCTTGGAATAACATATTGATGTTGAAACCCATTTATGAAGCGTTGTGTTATTTAATGCGTTTAACAACAAAGGTATTCAATTCAGAAATTGCGATGTGGCGATTGGCAAAGAAGAGCTTTTGCGATAAGACTAATTTTAATAAATACCGTGCTTTAAAGGCTATTTAGACGTTTAGATGTTTTAAATAATTATTTTTGCACGTCAATATCTACATACTTTCCCATTGTGGGTGGAGAAGGTTTGTTACCCAAATACATATTATGTCAAATAATTAAATAAATTGTAATAACGGATACCAATCACATTCTTGGCACTGATTGCATTGATTGACTGGCGGAGAATGCTTTTAGCATTAAGTCCACCTTTGTACACCATGATTTGTGCAATAAAGTCTTTTAATGATATTATAGATAATAGATATTACACTTGTGTTATGGAAATCAGAAAGCACGGTGGTACCCAGTGGTGGTACCACAACATCCAAACCCGAAAGAATTAGAAAATTATGATTCCTATTTCCTTTATTGACCCGAACAGGAATCGAACCCGGAACCTCAGAGTGGCGACTAAATTAAATTAAATTGCCAATTAATAGGTAATTATAAGCAGAGATGACGCTGACACAGCGTAGGACGTCCACCGACAAGATGGACAGACGACCTTGTAAAGACCGTAGGATCAAACTGGATGCAGACCGCTTGTGATCGGTCTTGTGGAAAACTGTGGAGGAGGCCTATGTTCAGCAGTGGACGTCCTTTGAGAAAAAGAATCAATGACTAAAGTAAAAGAAATAATTAGTCCATTTCATAAGCCAGAAAAATGATGTGACCCAAAGGACGGAACGCAAAGAAATAGGAGGCCAAACAATGGGTTTCGTTTTCGTCCATATTTGATTACACGAGGACTGCAATACCTAAGTTAGGGTTGCCACGCCACATTAATAATAATTAATTTTCAGATATTATAACTTACAATATTGTAATTTTACGTTTTATTAGGTATAACAACAAAGTGTTTTTACCAGGAACGTATTTTGCCGGTGCTAACACGCTCTGTGCATGACACGCGACTGTGTTAGTCGGTGACGGAACTGTCTAGAGTTTACATAGGTTACATATGTAAGGTTACATAGTTACATAGTTTTACAAGGCAAGGTTACATAGTTTTCAATACAAATTTATTTTTTCCCTGACACGTTCCAGCACGGTCATGGTATGCTACGGTAGTGGGAAAAAACCTTTAAACGTGGAAGTTAGATTTATAGGAGGCAGCCCTACACCACTATAGGCCGGCCACGGCTGTCGTCTCGCCAAAACGATAACAGTACTAGGAAGCGGGCTTATCGCCGGTGTCACTCACTCAATTTAGGTTCTCTGCATTTGCTGACTAGTACTAAACAGAAGCCGGTACTTAACGTTCTGGAATTTAATACCTGGCTAACGAACAGCAATGTTTTAATTTAGAGTAGGTGTTGGCGAGATGTTGGTTTGTTTTTTTAAGGTTCGACACTTACTACAACGAATTTAATTAGAGACAACACTTCAAGACCACGGTTTAAGACACATTTTTTAGCATTTGATAAAAAAATCAATTGCTGTCCAAGCGGCTATCAGAGGTGGACGTCCTTTGTCTGTTAACGTTACACCTATAAATTTAAAGCTGTGGTTAAAGTTCTAGTTTAGTTCCAGTATTAGTTAATGTTAACCGTTTAAGATACCGTTAAATAATCATAATCTTTGAGCCAAATAATACCTACCTACTCTCAATTTATTATTATTTATTTATTTATTCATTAAACTTGCTAGTAAACCAGAAACAAATCTGGGATTAAATTCACACACACACAAACATACACACATTCGCATGGGAAAACTAGTCGAGTAATCCAGTTCAAGCTACCAGGGGAGCATGAAAAACGTGCAAATAATTAAACAGGCATCGCGGTTAGAGAAACTAGGAGCGAACCGCGTCGCGAAGCGCTAAGTACAGTAAGCTGCGGTACCAAGCTCGCATGAGGCAGGGAGATAGAATTACGAGGGGGCGACCTCGAAAAACCAAACGGGGGCCTATGCGAGCGTCGCGAATTCTCCACACAGGGTTGCCAGCTTTGCTTTCTTTTAGATTAAGGTTCATGCGAAAATACTCTCAGCTCTTTGAGGTACCTAGATATTAATGTCATTTTACTAAACTTATAAACGTAGATTTTGAATGGGTGGTATTGCAAAAAAAATACTATTTTCTGCTTACGTATCGGATACTTATTATGTGATGTGACTGGCAACCATATTTCAAAGCTTCCTCGTTACAGCAGCGGTTACTCTGCGCCTTGCTCTTTGAAGTGTGTTAAGGGAGGTAATAACGAATTTAATAGCGATCGAGCAAGCAAAGAACATAGTTATGTAGTAAAAGTTTTAACTCAATATTGTGTTCTACTGAATGTATCTATTTTCAAAATCAGTTAAAACAAACACACAAACATTTTCTCACCCTAAACGCATACACCTACTCCGTTCCGTCGCGGGTAAAAATGCTATTATCCATTTTTAATAACTCTAAAAATTTATTTAAACTTACATGGTCTCTAACATTAGAATAGATTTTAAGAGGATTGCTACCCTTGTTATATTCGAGTTCCCGATATTTCGGCACTGTTGCAAGTGTCATGATCACGGCGTAACTCTCAAACTCAAAAATAATAAGGTACAGTACAGTCGACAGCACATCAGACCATACATTTTTGATGAAAAATATCCCTTATTCCAACAGCATAAGAGACCGCAGTGTATAGCTTGACGTGCTGCTGTCGTCCGAACATGGAAGCAATCCCATTACAATCTACTCTAACTCTTAACAGTTCTTCTTATTGGCGGATGTTTGGTCAGGATTTGTCGAAATCAAATTGAGCTTGGAACCACAGATTGAGATATAGAAAAAAAAAACAAAAAGCCACACTTCTTACTGCTGCTACCTAATAAAATTAGGCACTTTACTTATAAGAAAATCTACGCTGATATCTATGCTATGCCATAGATCATACAGAAATATTTTTTGCCATCTTTTTTATATCCCTGCTTTTGACCTCTCGTTGTAAATAATTTCTATTAAGACCGATTTTTCAATAAAACATATCAAACTTATAAATTATAAAGCGACAAACTTAAAAAACAGTTACGATTGCTGAAAATTTGGTGACGTTTTCAAATTAGCCATATTGTATTTTGTTCGACGAATATTTCTTATCTGACTATTGAATAAAACAGCCCTTAGAGGTATAACTTTCAGATGCTAGGCCCTCTAGTTGTCGTGATGTTAGCTAATACCACCCGACTGAATATGGATACGTAGGAGCATAGCACCTCGGCGCGTAGGGATTTATAAACGCGGTTAAAATTTACCGACTCAGGGATGTGCAAATTCAAACGTTTTACATATTCATAAGGTTACAAGTGACAGAGTTATTGGCAGATATATTAAAAAACTAGGCTTCACTTGCTGTAATTATTAGTCGAGTAAAAAGTCCAACAGACCCTTAAATGACTTTTTTTTAAATGAGAATCGTAAAGCATTTAACAGGATACACCTACCTAGCAAATTTCAACAGTGTAATGCTAATAGTTTTTGAATTAAGTAGCTATGACATACGGACTAAACTATAAGGGTTTTGTTTTTGTAAGTGAGTATCTAACTGGGCCTAATTATCTCTCTTCTATTACAAATGTACTTTATTGCAATAATACAATTGGAAATTCTAGTAACCTCAATTTCAGTTTCGTCTCGCCTTCAATCCACCCATCACGTCACGTCACGGTAAGTACTAACTAAGCAGTTTCTAATTAACTTGAAACGGTTTTCGTGCGTTTACGAATTGATACCCGTTCTAAAACAGCATCACTTCGTCACGATATTCGTTATGTCAATTTACGCATTTGATTGCACACCGTATTTTAATCAGTCAGGTATCAAACGAATGCCGAGAGTCGCATAACAATGGAATTTTTATTGTGTCTCGTTTACGCATACTTGACGAGTTAATTTAAATATTTAACATTAACAAACGAAACTTGAACTAAAAGGTTTGCAAACATCTACAACAGAACTATTCTTATACTTCAACTTAACTTTTACAAAACTCTACGACGCCGTTATATAGATCCCTTTTTTCTAAATTAAATGTTTGAGGTTTATTTTTAACAATGTCTTAATTTTTAATGGTGCTGCTACTAAGCCGTACATTATCTTCACGAGCCTTAGATTCCTTTGTAACTGAATTTCTGAAATATTAGATAGTTTCCAGTAGAAATAATATTTTTTATTTATTTTGATAATCTGTATCTTCCATTTACGTACATAAATTTATCTGGCACAGCCCTATCGCCACGCGTGTCACCACATAAAAGTTGCGCCTAAGGAAACTCCGGGACTCACTATTTAGGAGGCGGAATCTGTCTATAAATATCTGCCCATTTGGCAAAAATGTGTCGCATTTATGTATGTGCACAGCTTACGTTCATCAGGATAACTAAACTATATCATTGGGTATAATGTATTGAAGAAATGTACTTCCACTAACTTCATGAAGTAAGTACACTCTTTGTGTGGAGCTGTAGGCATATTTTTTTACTATTTTAGTTTATTTCAATAGCAAAGCTCAATGTAGGCATAGTTATGTTTTAGCGAAAACAAGTTGATTGACAAGATTATTAACAAGATTCAATGGAGTCGGGTGAAAAGAGGTTCTTAAATTCGGGCATAACAAACAATGAAGGACCAAATTCAGTAATCAAACAAGGCAAATGTTGGTAATTTACATACATACACGTAAAAAACGGCATTTTAATAAACCTGCAAAGCCTCGTTCCCGTTTTTACTAGGAACAGTATAACCGAGTTCATAGCACTCTACCAGGCGTGTATAAAGTAGGCGAAGCACTAATAAACGTCGACTTACGCCCAGACACGAGGAAGCACGCACTAATTCCATTTTCGCTCCCCAATTTATATCTGTCACTTTTGGTGCGGTGGTCGGCGCGCGTAAAAATATTGTTTTTACTTATCCCCGGGGCGAGCCACCCCCAGTGGGGGGTAATTACTTGAGCCGGGGGCCCCCACTCTGTAAGACGTTACGAACTTTCAGTTCAGTGGCTATAGACAAATGTCAGATGCTAAAGCCAACGCTCAAAAAGTTGTGCCACATTGAACGGTTTTCTCTTACCAAATCTAATCGTATACCACTGTCCTAGAGCCCCAGCAGGCCAAGATAAGCGAAAACACAAACAAAAAAAATTGGTATGAAAATGACAGGCATGCCACGATAATAACTGTGTTTCAGCATTATTTTTAGGGTTTAATTAAAAGGTATGAAATGTGTCGCCAATTGAAACACTGTGACTAAAAATTAAGTGTTTTCGCTAATCGTTTGTCATTTGTTCCATACCTGCAAAATTCTTCTCATCCTGCTTGCTCGCACTGAACGCCTGGTACGAGTAACAAAGTCGGCTGGATTCGAAAATACCGACAGACATCTTTTATGGTAGGCCCATTCTCCAAGGTTGCCCGTTTTTGTACGACGTAGGAATTTTTCTTAATCTGAGCTAGGACATGGCGCAGGTTTTTGCGTCGTGAGACGACGCCTAGGGTGAAAGGGCACCTTTTTGATTAAAATCATGAACTGATTTTGGCATTAGTTTGACAACTCTGGACCTACGATGATTTGCGGCCTGTTTCACAATGTCCTAATAAGTTCTGAGCTTTACCTATCCTACTTCAATGTTCCATATTTGAATTAGTCGTTGTGCTTATTTGTCGATAGTGAAATAGGCCTTTATTTAGGTTACTTATATATTGTAATATGCACTATGTACAAAGATTAAGTATTACGATACAACCGACTTTTAGGTATCCATTAGAAATCAGAAATCATAAAGTTTATTTGAAACAATACATACATCTAATAATCTAGTTGTATGTTGCAGAAAACACTTAGTTTTTTGAAGCGAGTTGTTTGGCTTCTTCAAGGCCCAAAGAAGCTTTATCTATGGTCGTTGCCAAAAAACTTGCTGAGATTTTATCAAGGTTTTACAAAGTGCACTGAATTGGATAACGAATTGTACCTATGCATGTAAATTTAAACTACTGGATGCTTCATATGGGGGCTATAAAACTTCTTGCACTCCTACCTACTATGCACTTTTACTATGTACTCCTAAAAATATGGCAGTTTGGTACATAAAGGCTCTTTCTTTTGTTCGTTTATCACTTTTCTTTTCACCGTCTACTTTGCTTTTCTCCTCAAACCTATGGTTGCCTGGTGACGAATGTTTTGGCATTAAGTCCACCTTAAATACAGTTTTTTTGTACATGAGGTTTTAAATAAATATATAAGGCTCCTCAATTATATTTTGTTCTTATTTTTTGCAGTTTTTTATGTTATATTCTTTCTAACTTTAATTACCTAGTACCGGTCTAGGTACTGAGCCTAGTTCCAGACGTAGCCCAACTTTGCCTATAAAACTTTAGTTTAGTCCTCCCTCAGGGAGGTAGGTCCTGAATCTGGATTAACTTATCAACTGTCAAATTGTCTCTTCGTGCTAGAACGCCTTCTGAGATGGGTGGACGCCATTTTGAATTTTCAGTTATATATTTCAAGTCTCGTTTCAAGGGTGCAATTTTTTTATATTTCTGACTTACATTTGTAATTTATAGCATAATTTATTACTGTCATCTATACGTTGAATTTATTTGTTTGATAATGTTCTAAGCATTAAGCTCACCCATGTGAGTCGTTTACTATATAACTACGTACGTATATTGAAACTGAAAGTGTAAAGTTTTCAGTTTAACATTATAATATGCAGAACAATTAATGATAAATTTGCTTATTCATAGTTTAGTCTACAATCTTCAAACTTAACTCGGCAGCAAATCTATTTCTATTAATATAATAAATCCGAAAGTTTGTGAGGATGGATGTCTGAATGTATATTTGTTAGTCCTTCACGCAAAAACTACGAGATGGATTTTGATAAAACTTTTCAGTAAAATAGCTCATAGCGTTACGCGGGCGACGCCGCGGGGAACCGTTAGTTTTAAATAAAATTAAAAATAAAAGACTCAAAAATATACCTAGTTCTTTTTCTATCTCGCTATAGTTCTCTACCCACAGTTCTCAGTGCTATATTGATCGATATTCTGTAAACAATGTTGTATTACTTACCCAGTTACCATACTAAGGCGTATCTAATCCTTATATAGGAATTTGTTTTGCATTTAAACCTGTTGCTTTGTTGGTTGATACTTCTAGTGTTATTACTAAGCTAATTTTATCGTGGGATATATTTTTAACTGACTGGCTAAATAGCAATCACTTTTAGCACGGGTAACATTCATTTTATTTTATTTTTACCGACTTCAAAAAAGGTGTTTATCAAATCCACGTGTACGTATGTGATATGATATCGTTGGTTTTTGATAATACTTGAGTATGTTAATCTATCATGGCTTCCCAAAAAAAGAAATTTTGTTAAGTGTATGATTGTATATCTTTATGTTTGTCAATTCAAACCTGTCTTTGTTTTTTTTTTTGAAAACGCAATTGCAAAAAAACAAAGACAGTTTTGAATTTAGAAAAATAGGTAAACTAAAATCTCATTATGGCAATGCGACCTTCTCGCCGCACGGTTGTGAAGTCTAGAATGGCTAGGCGTAACTTAAAGACCTAGGCACGGACGCAGGCGACCGCAGCCCGGGTGTAAACAGCCAGGCCCATTATTTACGTAAGACTTGTGATATGTCCAAAAAGACGATCAAGCTACATTTTAGCATCTTATCACTATTAAACATAGACGAAACATAGACGGGTCTAAACGCGAATAAAAACTTATGAGTTGCTATTACATAATATGTCTAATAGTAACAAACTGAAACTGAAACACGCAATGCAATGCGATAGTTTAAAATCCTATATTAGCATCTTATCTATGCTGACCTCCATGGTCTAGTTAGTGCCTCGCACGCTGGCTGTCCCATATATTAAGTATTAGAGCAATTGAGATATCATAATTTTATATATTGTCTCATCTCTTTCTGCATACAATTGCAAACTTTAACTAACTTCAGGATTATGTAAAAAGATTGCGATTCGATTGTGTGTACTGATGCATTTATTTAGAAAATAAAGAGGCATTTAGTTCAGTTTTAGCCCGTGTGTCCACTCTGGAATCGAGTTCATTCAGGCACAATCTCAACTGATGTTAATGATAGGTGGTTCGTGTCTGATGAGCATCAGTCTAGTCAATCTTATCTTCAAAGTTACTTTAACCATGTTACAACAATCAGGTGTCGATTTTATAAATAAATAATATCTTGGCTAGTGATACAAGTTGTCCTGGCCGTTTTTCCCTTACTGTACAGACGCGTAGCTAGGTTTAGATATAGGTTAGGTACGAACACGCAAGGTCACCCGGCGCCTCATTGGTCAAACCGCCTAGCATATTATGGACATTACTCTTTGTGTTCGCGAAAAGAACTCCTATTATTTATGGTACCCTAGTTCATCTTTGAAACCCGTTTGTGATAAAGACCTTTTGTGGTAATGCTTTCTATATAAGATATTTTTTTGTTATTTTTATGCATTTTATTTTGAAAGAGGTTAACAGAGATGATTTAACTGTTGGTATTGTAAATACAACAACAGTACAAAATACCAAAATCAGTAAATTTTTAAATCATTTGTTGAATTAATCGAATAATTATCACAAAATTATGATAGTATAATTATTGTGTAGTTTCTACACAATATCACATACTGTCTACAATTTTCAACCTTTGAAAACTTTCACAAACTTCAGGACTTCCACGTTTGTGTAAAGAGTTCGAGTTTGCGTACCGATATAGAAAAGTTTTAAACTTATCGCGATACGCAGTCATTATTTTTTTTATAAGATGTGTTTATTATATCATTTCTGATGAAAATCTACGATGTTTGAGTGGTATCGTGTGCTAATATCTATATACGGTCAAATTTTGTCAATGTCTATTTACCTCTTCAGATACTTTTTTACTTATTTCTTTTGTTAATGTTAATAAAATAAACTAAATATTTTCTAGTAACAGAAACTAAAATTGGTACCTATGATTTTCAGTTTTTGTCAACTGACAAAGTGGAAAAAGAAAAAGAGCAAAGCTCTTTTGAATAAAAATTATACACCCAAAGCCGCTCATAATTTCATAGACATTAAGTACATTATACAAACACACTATGGCTTCCATCTCGCCACATACACAGATACAGACTTGTAACTACAATAAATGCCTCACGTAACTTGATAAATAAATACTCTATCTAGGCTGTCTTCTAATTTTACATGCAGTCACTTATATTCCTAACTCAAAAGCTCATGACCGGACGACGTGGCTAATTGTATTCCCCGTTAGAACTTTATTCCCGTTTAGCACGAGGACGTCCACCCTAATCTCATCAGCCGTGTCACAGCTCGGAGACGTCATTTTGTGGTAGGAAAACTTTATGTCGTGTTTAAATTGTAAGGATGTTCCAAAATAATTTTAAAAAATTGAAGATTTTATTGGATCGGAGATGGTTATTTTGACTTTTACATTTGCTTGAAATTTCAAAGGATTCAGTGCATTTAGTTTAGAGTTAGACGGGCTAGTTCTGCAAAAGTCTTAAAGGATACATACAGGATTTATATTTTTATTCAAATAGTAAAAAGGGGATGACACAAAAACTGATGCAAAGGAGATTGAGTCAAATTGGACCATAAAGATAAAAGTGCTGAGCTGATAAAAATAAAGGCTAGAATATTATCGACAGCGTAATGATTGAACAGGACAGCCCACAAGGAATGTCCACACTAACATAGCTAGCTTAGGAGCCTATTTGAATATGGGTAAGCTAGTATTGCTTCAATATTTTTAATAAACAATTATTTGATTGTACGAGCCATACGGAATGTCCACACTAACATCGCGAGTCGTGTCTCGACACCGACGCCATTTGCAAGGCTAGCGGCAGGGAAAACTGACGTTGGCGCTAATTCTAATATGTTTTTTTTTAACTTTAGTTTAGCCGCGTAGAGAATGCTATTTCGATAGAATATTTAAAGGAAAATGTCAAAGTCCGGGTGTTTAAAATTTATAGTTTAATAAAAAATATTTGATTGTCCGAACCATAAGGAATGTCCACACTAACATCGCGCGTCGTGTCACTCGACACCGACGCCATTTGCAAGGCGAACGACTAGCGGCGGGAAAAACTGACTTTGGCGCCAATTTCGATGCGGCCATGCCTCGGCAGGCCCTTCGTGCAACGCGCAATGAATTTTAAGTTAAATACACAAGCACTGAGTACACAAGCACTAAGTTACATACCTAGGTAGATAACGCAAGTCAAGCTGACTTTGTGAATGGTTGAAAACCGTGCGAGGCAATTTTAGTCGTCGCGACAGAGAAAGCTATGTAATGATAGAAAATCTCTGTCTGTTCAAACGATTTGATGATAATTTCAAATGCCCTACTTGCCATTTTTGATATCAAGCAGTTTTATCGCACTAACTATGTATGTATACACCTTGCGCGCATACTGACTGATTTGTTATTTGATAATACCTAGAGGTAGTATGTAAGTATAAAATTTATTTTTGTAATTTTTAGGGTTCCGTTGCCGAATGGCAAAAACGGAACCCTTATAGTTTCGTCAAGTCTGTCTGTCTGTCTGTCTGTCTGTCTGTCCGTCCGTATGTCACAGCCACTTTATTCTGAAACTATTAGCATCACACCGCTGAAAATTGGTAAGTAGGTGTATCCTGTTTACCGCTTTCCGATTCAGGTACAAAAAGTAAAAAAAAATGATATTAAAGGGGGGGGCTCCCATACATGAAACTAAAACCAAAAAAAAAATTCACTCAAACCTATACGTGTGGGGTGTTTATGGATAGGTCTTTCAAAATTACATTTGAAGTCTCTAAAACCATTTTTTCTAAAAGTGTCACGTTTGAGCGATAGGCGCTTCCAAAGTCGTAAAATGGTCGTAAAATATATAATGTAGATCTTAGCAAAATCTTTCAACGAAAATTGGTTTGGGCGAAATCGAACTAGTAGTTTTAAAGATATAGCACATCTTCAACAACCGCAAACATAACTTTGTTCTTCATACAAATACTATGAAAAACAAAGTTATATTTGCGGTCAACAATAAATTGTGGTATTTTGGCTAGGTGGAAGTAAGTGGTTAGTGGACCCTGAATTCAGTTAAGGGTGGCACGGAACCCTCAGTGCGCGGGTCCGACTCGCGCTTGGCCGGTTTTTTTAAGCTTTCCTTTGTTTTAGTTTTAATATGGTATGGTGGCGACAAATCAACCTCAATGGTCTCCTCTGAAAACCAGCGTCATGGCTTGCCATGGCAATAAAGCTGAGTGGAAACCAATTTGGTTTTACTACTTATAAATGTTATAATTTTTATGTTTATCGTTGTACTTTTGTAGTTTACCGAATAAATTACTTGTCTTATAGTTTATTTTTGTTTTTATAGTGTATTGTCTCCATACAAACTTAACAATATAAATTGCACTTGTAAAAATACAACTGTGAACCTGTGACAGACGAGGAATTGAACCCCGTGTCTTACGCTATCCGGGCGTATGCCTATACCACTCGGCCACCTTTCTTTCTTTCCTATTAGGTTCCATACCAAAGGCTTTTATTGTTTACTAGCGGCCCCGGCAAACTTCGTTTTGCTCTCGGCGGCCCCGTCCTAAAGTCACTTCCAAAGGACACGGTCGACCCGCCCTACATTGCTTGCCCCAAAAGTAAAAATCCATGCGTCACGACCAAAACTAATTTTATGGGTTCGTTTCTTCGCCTTTTAAAATAATATAAGTCGTAAATAGCGGGGTTTTCACATGAAACGAAATAAAATGTGTGGGGTCAATCTCTTGCACACTATTTAGAACAGGTCTTTCTAGATCATAGCGCCATCTGTGTCGAAAAACCGCCATCTAGGCCACCAAAACTAAAACATACAAAACTGCCCCACTAGGGTGCGTAACGCGTGAAAATTACGATGACGCAAACAATAGCCAACGAAAAGAAGTTCCTTGTCACAGTTTTTTTTTCAAGTTTTAGGAAGAGGTTAGTAGGTTTAAAGGTTAGTACCTGTGGGAGGCAAACGTCATTTTCCTTCTTAAAATAGCGATTGCGAGCGCTTACTTATTTAACTAACTGCCAGTTCTATGACACAGTATGACACAATATGCCATTTCGTTAAGCGGTCGTCAGTTTGCTAATAAGTGCTCGAAACCGCTATTTTCTGCCAAACACAACAATTGTTGGGGACAGGAAATTGTATTCAATCGTTGTCCTATTTTTTTTTTTTGTAGATTTATATGCCGCTAGATAAAAGCAAAGTAAATTAACAATATTGTATTAAAAATTCAATATATTTTTTGAAAAATGATATAGTCAAGTCTCTTAATGCTTTTCTTTAATCAAACATAAAACGACTCTGGGGCACGATACGACCGTGTCCTTTAAGAAGTAAGTTTTTTAAATAATCGAACCTGAGCTGGTTCCTAACAGCACACCAGGTTCTCCTCCTCCGTCCGATTTCCATGATCCAAATGTCTATCTCTAAAATATCTATTTAATATAGATGACCCGGTGAACTTCGTATCACTTCGTGTTGGGGCGGCCTAATAGTAGTTTAGTAATCTGGCAATACTGTCAGTGTCACTGTCACCTAACTTTTGAAGAAAAGATTGTTCAAATGTAAAAACAGAACTTATAGTGAACTTATAGTTTAAGGCTGCGTTTCCACCAGAGATGTGCGATGGAAATGTGTCGTAAGAGGATGTCTAGCTGTGCTGTGAAAATGTGTGGGTGTTTCCACCAAAGCTGTGCGATGAAAATGTGTCTACGAGGATGTGTAGCGGAGCTGTGAAAATGCGCATTAATGTGTGGTGCGAGGATGCGTTGCGAAGCTGTGAAATGTGTCGACAGGGGTGTGGTATATGCGCAAACCTATTCAACACACATTCCTCGCACACATTCCTCGCACACATCCCTCGCACACATCCCTCGTACACATCCCTCGCACACATCCCTCGTACACATCCCTCGCACACATTCTTCGCTTGTTTTGTATGCGCAAAAACCTAGCTCCGCTGAGCCGTTTCCACCAGAGATGTGCTGACCGAGGCGAGGTAAATGAAGCGATTCTATTGGTTCTTTACAAACACATTCCTCGCTACGCATCCTCGCACATCTCTGGTGGAAACGCAGCCTTACTCCTTAAAATGCATTGTCCCTTTTGTAATAAGTGGATGGAACGGCAGAACAAAAATAATAACTGTCCAGCAGGCCTAGGATGCACGCCGTGATAAAAATTTATCGAGGCATATATTTTAGCGCGTTTGTTTGTCAAAAATCGACATACCCGCAGTTGCTAACATGGCTGCCATGAAAGTCATGTCGTACTGTCAAAATTCGAAATATGACAAAATTATCATTGAACCCTAACATGCCACACATATTTTTATCGAATTTTGACATTTCGCCGTGTAACATTATCGTCCACCATTAGCGACGACGACAAATAAAAAAAAACATATTTAGAGCAAAAATAAAGGCAAAAATATATGACTGAGTCGTGCCATATTTTATCCTAGGCTCTCAAAAACACAATAAAGTGTAAAAATATTGAAAAGAATGTCCCCGTGGAACATTTTTTATCCCTAACATTTTATCAATTTGAATTCATTATCTGTGGGCAATATTAGATATACTCTTACTAATCTGTGACTTACGATCTGTGACCACCCAAGTGACTTCGTCAGACAGGTCAGACCTGAACAAGCGAATTGCGAAGATGGTACGGCGCGACCTTCGGAGCTCCAACACACGCCTCATAGAAGAGGCAATAGAGCGAAACCGAGGGTCCAAAGTATTCACTCAGCAGCTTGGTAGGAGCCACCTGACGAAGCTCAAAACGCACGACGGTAGGACCGCATTGTCAAAGCCGGAGATATTCGCCGAGATAGAAGATTTCTATGGCCGATTATACTCTGCACATGCCTCTAGTTCCCGACGAAACGACCACGATTCCAGAGCCACCCTGACACGCCACTATACCGACGAACTGCCAGACATCAGTCAAGACGAGATCGTGTTAGCTCTGAGGCAGCTTAAAAATGGAAAAGCCCCTGGTGAGGACGGCATAACATCAGAGCTTCTAAAAGCCGGAGGGACTCCTGTTATACAGGAACTACAGAACCTCTTCAATACTGTCCTTCAAAGCGGGAGAACTCCAAAGGCGTGGAGCAGGAGTTTGGTGGTGCTCTTTTTTAAGAAGGGAGATAAAACGCTCCTTAAAAACTACAGACCCATCTCACTCCTGAGCCACGTCTATAAGCTGTTCTCACGAGTGGTCACGAACCGTCTCGCAAGGAGACTCGACGAGTTTCAGCCACCGGAACAGGCCGGGTTTCGCGGAGGATATGGCACCATAGACCACATACACACAGTGAGGCAGATTATACAGAAGTCCGAAGAGTATAATCAGCCCTTGTGTCTAGCCTTCGTGGACTATGAGAAGGCCTTTGACTCTGTCGAAACCTGGGCCGTTCTGGAATCCTTACAGCGATGCCAAGTAGACTATCGTTATATCGAGGTGCTGAGATGTCTGTACGACGCCGCCACTATGAGTGTCCAAGTACAGGACCAGCAGTCCAAACCCATCCAACTGCGCAGAGGAGTGAGACAGGGGGATGTGATATCCCCGAAACTGTTCACGAGCGCGTTGGAAGATATGTTTAAAACGCTGGACTGGAAAGGCAAGGGCATCAACATAAACGGCGACTACATCTCACACCTGCGATTCGCTGATGACATAGTCTTAATGGCGGAGTCGTTGGAGGAGCTGAGCCGGATGCTGGACGACCTAGCTTCAGCCTCCCGACGCATCGGTCTCGGCATGAATTTGGATAAAACCAAAGTCATGATGAATGGCCTCATTGATCCGGGACCGGTTGTTGTACTAGGCCACCATCTCGAAATTGTTTCCGAGTACACTTACCTTGGGCAGATTCTGCAGTTAGGTAAAAACAATTTCGAGAGGGAGGCCAAGAGGAGGATCCAGCTGGGCTGGGCAGCGTTTGGAAAACTACGTCGAGTCTTCTTGTCATCCATACCGCAATGCTTGAAAACTAAAGTTTTCAATCAGTGCGTCCTACCCGTCATGACCTATGGAGCTGAGACGTGGACACTCACGATAGGACTGGTCCGCCAGTTCAAAGTCGCTCAGCGAGCTATGGAAGAGCTATGCTCGGAGTCTCTCTGAAGGACAGGATTCGTAACGAATACATCCGACAGAGAACCAAAGTTGTCGACATAGCTCAAAGAATTAGCAAGCTAAAGTGGCAGTGGGCCGGTCATATCTCGCGAAGAACCGACAACCGCTGGGGTAAACGAGTTCTTGAGTGGAGACCGCGACTCGGCAAACGTAGTGTGGGACGCCCTCCGGCCAGATGGGATGACGATCTGCGGAAGACTGCAGGTAGATGCTGGATGCGCCAAGCCGAAGACAGGGCGCTATGGCGCTCATTGGGGGAGGCCTATGTCCAGCAGTGGACTAATATAGGCTGATGATGATGATGATGATGAATCTGTGGGCAATATCGAGTCAATCTGTCATTGTGTCAAGTTGATCATTTTGAGCCAAATCTGACATTAAATTGAGTGAATGGTTAGAAATTGACATATCTCGTTATCGTTGTGGATAAATTTGTCCAATGTGGTTGGCATGTTAGGGAATATGATAAAATAGCTTAGATCGACTAATTTTGTCATGTCGATCGAAAGAAATAGTGTGTCATGCATGTTAGCCCTACTGGAGTCTTATTACAATGTTGGCAGTATTTGCAGAACGTATACCTGCCTGTCATTAATTTGGTAAGATTGGCACCCGTCAAACATGTCAAACAACGTCAAACATAACCCATTCATTATTTTTATATTTTAAAATTTAAATACATGATGTTAGAGCAAAGTTGATATTATGTTGTCGATTCAAAAGTTTTGTTTTAATGCGTTCTTTTTTTTATGTTTTTAAATGCGTTCTTCAATTCGAGTGGAACCGAGACTACAAATACCGTCAAATGTTTGACAGAAAGTAAGTGGTCAACTTTTATAAGGGAAAATGGAATTGTCGTTTTACTCTATCTTTCTCGCAATTTTTCCTTATTTGCTCACCGTTTAGACCTACCCTGGCCTACGACAATCATTTTAAAACCAAAATCAGCTCAATCGGCCCAGCCGTTCTGGAGTTTTAATCAGACTAACGAACATCAATTCATTTTTATTTATATAGATAGATTAATAACAAGCTGTCCCCCGCGATTGCTTCCAAGCTTTTCGAGTTTCCTCTCTCCCTTCCCGTCGAAGCGTGATGTTTTATACTACTTAGAGTAATAAGCAATCCAACTCAAGAATTTTTCAAATCGGTCCAGTAGTTCCTGATATTAGCGTGTTCAAACAAACAAACTCTTCAGCTTTTAAAATATGAGTTTAGTTTGTTTATTTACTTACAAACGCCCACAAAGGCTTACCAGAACGGGCACAATCTTCATAAATGAGAGAACACATAAGAAGCAGAAAACTTAAAGACATAAAATATCTAAATTGGAAGTCGAAGACACAGCCCAAGGCTTGTTGAATAATCGCGTCATAAACATTTTGTCATGCACAATCCGTAGAGCGAAGGGTGTATTTGCTAGCTATTGTCCTGCCTTCGTCTCTGAGATTTAATTGACCATGTAGTAGGCCCTGCTACGCGTCCATTCACTCGCACACAGGTTTAGCGCAAGAAAGAGAAGGTAAAAAACTAGTATCCCTCCCTCCTTCCTGCGCCTCACAGCACTGCCAGCCGCCTGTCGCTCATTCGTGTCCGTGCGCGCGCGCCGTTCCGACGCACGCAGTAACCACAGCAAAAAAGAAAAAACCGTTAAGTTTTTTATTTCGTGCTAAACGAAAGTTACCTTATTGTGATATTCATACTGAAAAAATTAAATTGTGAACGTGAACTGAAGTTAAACGCATAACCCAGCGTGGCTGCTACATGCATGCTTTACGCTTCACGGCCGAGCTATTACGAGATACTAGCCAGTCCGCATTTTAACGCTCCGAATCAATACGCGATATTGATCTGTAGCAATTTTTTGGCCGAGCTGGCACGTGATGCCAGCCAGTCCTAATTATCTTGAATCGAGACGTATGGTATGCGTTGCTTTCAATAAACCTACCCTTATTTTCATTGCGTTTCGACAAATGAAAGTGAACTAATGGGGCCACAAAGGCATTTCATTAAAAATGTTAAGCAGCGCTGACGACGCGCCATCAGGGCCTCTCAGTGTGAAGCGTTCCTCGCCCACACTCATCGAGCCCCAACAGGCATCATAGTGTGTCCTGCCTGTGCCAACGCGACGCCATGCGCCGTGAATTGCTTGTTTGTTACGGTGAACTACCGTCCAACAATCCTAGCGCTTCAACGTCTCGCGCTCGAAATCAGAATCCGACCAAATAAAGGTAAGGTCTTTTTTCATTAAAGCTAGCTAAGCTTGAAGCCGTACCTACTACGTGTTACGGGCTACCGTATTCCATTCGTGGTAAAACCACGACCGAACACTTGACTCAGTCAATCTTTTGACATAGATTGGAATTGAGTTTAATGTGAGCTTTTACACTTACAAACAAAAGCAGCAATATATATGTTTTACTAAGTACTTTTTTGTAAGCACCGAAAAACAATAGTGGCAGCAGATTTATTTCAAATCTAATAAATTTATATTTATTTTGTACATTTTTACCTGAAATTTTAAAAATGAAAGACTTAAGAACACTATAACTGCCTAGACTGATAAACATAAGTACGTATAGTGCCACCTGCGATGCGGTGCACGCTCCTTATTTTTTTTCCCAAAGCTCTAAAAACGGTACTGTATACATCGATACTACATAGCTCACAATATTATGGTCCTATGTCTGCAATTGATTACAACTCTTTTTTATTTATTTCTGGCTAATGGCTATAAAACTTGTCTTGCTAGACAATGCTATGGAAAACATAACATCGCTTATTAAATGAAATATTTAACATTACTTAAATATCGAAGTTTACGGATTGTATAAAAAGAAGACAATTATTATTTTTTAAGTAAGCAAGTTCTTACTTACATTTCTGTTTTCTACTCAATGCATATGGTTGGGTCCATATAAGAATTATGTAAAACTGATTTTATTTACTCATTTATTTATTGCTCACAATTTAAATAGCTATGCTAATAATATTGAGCTTTGCTCATTGACTGGCATTTGTATGATTCTGAATGGTGGAATATTTACAGTAGGTACTTATTCAGTCTTGAAATCCAACTAAGATTTGTTTCACTCCTCAGTTAATAATTCGGTACAGCTTAGATTTTATTAACCGACGTAACAACAACCAGCTGGAAAGCGTAATGTGTTTTTGGTTTATACCAATGAGTTTTCTTGTTAAATTGCGAAATCAATATAGCACTACCGTCATATTCGATTTAAACAGGTAGACGGTAATTAATTGTTTTAGATGCTATTTTATTTTTCGAAAAATATGGTGTGATATGCACTAAACTTTTCATGTATGCTTCTTAGATTAAATCGTCGCAAAGTTCGGTACTTAATGTGGAGTCTGAAAAACTAAATCTCTCTGTATGGATCTGTATCCATTATCTTCAGAAAAGGCGATGCCTGAGCCACCGCCAACAAAAAATTGTGACAACCATAGGTCAACTTGAATTGACTTTAGTTTTTTATGGGCTTTTTTTCTCACCATTTACCACCACAAACACCACCGAAGAATAATTCAAACATAGAATGACCTACTGTTTGAAGTACTATTATTATTCTTTATATTTTTTGGCTATATTTATTCCACTATTTACACACCTACGTTAAAGGTTGGATAAATAAAAGACATGGTCATTATTGTACAAATTACAAAAAATCGATCTTTTTAAAACAAAAGGCAGCAACGCAGCATCAAACCTAAATTGCACTACAAGCATCTAATTTGAGTTATTGGGAATATAAACTATGCATATTTTTTCCCACTATATTCTGTGATTTAAGAATTAACTTTATCGAGTAAATATCTTCTATCATCATCAGTTTTTTTCCAACTAATCACATACACCCACTCCACAACCATCTCCCCAGCAAAGCCACTATGATATTAGGAAACCATTCATATGGAAACATTGCGGCATTAACTATAAAACAGATTATTTTATTTTATGAATTGTATCGTTTAATTGATGTTTAAAAGTATTGAATATACTATGTTAAATAAATTTTCAAAGGAAATCTTGTCTTAATATTCACCAATTACTTAGGTATGGTGAAACAATTGCCGACCACAAAATAATAACCAATCATGGTCTGCCAAGTTTTAACATTTTGCAAATGTTATTTTTTACGCTCGTTCTTATACTCTTGCGCCGTAAGACGTCGAGTAGTTCGACGATTTATTTATAAAACCTGAAAGTAATTTATTTATTACAAAGAATAATGCTTGAATCTTTTTATTTATCATTTATATTTGAGGGTGTTTTAACATGTATGAAAACCAGTGTTCCCTGGTGACATCGATCTATGACATACTTGTTGTAACACGACATATTCATTTACTTTTGGACTTCTTGTCACAATAGGTACCCTAATTTTGAATCATCAAGATTTATTTTACACTGCTCATAATATTGAAACAAGTCCCATCTGAAGCCAAATAAGACACAAATACATTGGCGGCACAATAATTGCGGAAATGCACATTGCCATTACCCCCAAAAAAGAAGAATAAGTCACAAATATTTGTCAAACTCATAGAAAATATAAACTTAAATAAAAATAAAGTATCTCATCAAAACCAAATCGATAAGATAGGATCGCATTTTTTTTTTAATGTAACCCTCAGTAATTCAGACATATTTTATCCAGTCAATATTTTTGAGTATTTTTTTTTCCGACTATGCGCCGACTATCGAATACTCGGCGAACATTCCTGTGCTGGAAGTCTGAAGCGTCATGTTTTTAATATTTCGCGTAGATAATTTCAATATTTTGATTTTCTACTCCATCTAATATCCTTCTAACTTACATAGCAAAATCTTTAGTAAATCTAAAAAAAAAAAAAAATTAAGCTTGATTAAAACATTATTCTCAATCAGTAAATACACGAAAATACCAATTTTGTCTCAGCTTTTTTCGAGCGCCAACTGGTGTTTTTTACAAGGAACTATGTCGAGACTTCCGCTGCGCGACTTTGGTTGATAAGTTAAATATTAGGCAAACGTCGGGTTAGGTGGTACCAAAACTTCTATCGGAGAAATCGTTTGCGCTTGTATGA
Source organism: Pyrausta aurata (assembly GCA_963584085.1). NCBI lineage: Eukaryota > Metazoa > Arthropoda > Insecta > Lepidoptera > Crambidae > Pyrausta > Pyrausta aurata. The sequence goes on from OY757274.1 coordinate 6,888,154, forward strand.
TCTTATAAAGCCACAACGCCCCCAGAGGTCGTTTCCAAGCTTCTTTAGAAAAAATTTAAATCACTCAATCATTACCTACTTCCTTAATGCTTTCAAGTTTTGATAACGATAATATTTCAAATTCATTGAAATATCGTATTCTTATTGTAACCCAGAAAATAATAATAGCGTTGATATACACCGATGAATACATCTAAAATCTTATATACCCACAAATGAACCAACTATTTTTTTTTACCAATCATCTTACACTTATTACAACAAAACATTTTCTTTAGAATTCAAAATTCGAATAATAAGTATTTTGTTTTCGGTATACGGCTGAATATATTTCAAACAGCTGCATAAATACATAAATACCCAATACTTAAAAGTAATCGAATACCTATCATGGGTGTATTTTTTACAAATCTATGATTGTAAAATACGTTAAAACTGCAAGACAAAAAGACTCTCCAATACGCCCGTTAAGTGCATTAAAAATGATAGGGCGCTGGATGAGAAGTATTTCTGTATGTAGCTTTCGCAATCTGTCTCAACAATACGTATTTCGTATTTATTTGCAATTTTTATAACAGACAAAAAAAAGGGAACTAAGAAATTTTCGTCCTATTTCAGTTAAGATTACTAAATTATTATTGTATTTACATATTCTTGTAGTTTAACATTAATAAACTAAAAACATAAAAAAACTAATAAATATCTTCTTTCTTTCCCATTAAAGACATTACTTATCAATTATCATGCACCCATAACAATAGTGCATAATGCCAAACATGGTAACATAAAACATTTTTGTTATTTAAATGATCATTTTAATAATCAAAGATTACTAACTATAGAGGTGTCAACTTATTTTTGTAACAACATTGATTTACTCCGAACATCTACATGGTCAATTAAATCTCAGAGACGAAGGCAGGACAATTGGATGATCAAACGAACTTACCTGTAAGTGAAGTTCGATCCAAATTGTCCTGACTTCGTCGAAGAGATTTAAGTTCCCACCCTTCCCAATTCCCATAGGTACGTGTATTTTCTGCAAAAATTGTTGCCACCCGTACCATAAATCAATGTTGTACATCTGGAACATCGGTCTCCTTGCTCTGAAATGAATGAGCGACAGGCGGCTGGCAGTGCTGTGAGGCGCAGGAAGGAGGGAGGGATACTAGTTTTTTACCTTCTCTTTCTTGCGCTAAACCTGTGTGCGAGTGAATGGACGCGTAGCAGGGCCTACTACATGGTCAATTAAATCTCTTCGACGAAGTCAGGACAATTTGGATCGAACTTCACTTACAGGTAAGTTCGTTTGATCATCCAATTAAAGCACAAATTTTACTTCGGGCCTACACTCGATAACACAACACGACCGCAACAGGATGGCCATTTCTTCCACCCAACTCGTAACTACTACATGACCACCGCAAATCGGCAGGTTGCGAGTGTCATTATAAATTCCTTTAATTATACCATTTTTACTGCACTTTATAGTAGCCTGCAAAGCCACGGGAACTGGCCGTATTATTTTATAAGTGCCATCGTTGAGTTCCCAGCCTTGGCATGTTTATCGCAACCAGCTTATGTAGACTCCTGAAAAGTATTAAAACTAGTTGGCATCGAGACCAGCGTGTTTTGGACGGTTGGACACACACGGGGTCCCGGTTTGATGCTAGGATAAGTAAAATAAAATTTAAAAAATTACCTTTGGCAGGACGTGTTGAAGAAGAGCACCAGCTTTTCTTTTGGCGGCCATCTTGGAAATTGTATTTGGTCGGTCACACACAGCACTCTTGTCTTTGGTTATGTTTCGTTTTTTTTTGTTGCAGTTCAGTTCGTTGACCCCATCGCGGTGTGGTGCGATATTTTTAGTCGACTGAGGGAAAATGGCGGACTGTTTTCAATATGCTTCGATTGTACTTTCATACGCTTCGGTTATTGCCTACTAAGACATTCTTTGGATATTTGCACACAACTAACACAAATTCAACGCAATCTTTGACAAGACATTGAAATTCAATACAATTTTGGGTATGTATTAAAACAATGTAAACACTTTAAAATCACGCAGTCCGAAGTTAACATAAGAACATTCAATTTTCGAAAGATAACTCAAATCATCCGCTCAAATGCGCAATAAATATTCCGCATTCGTTTTTTAAATCATTCCATCCAGCAAAGGAGTCCGTATAGCATCGCCACTACAGTCAGTCTGAGAAACATCAGCCCTCAACGTTTATTTATTCCATAAATTGGATATTGATTGAGCGAATGTAACTCAAAAAATACGAAATGCTTTAGCCTGTCAATTTTCTTTCTTGATAATGATAGTGTCTGTGACTTTGGCTCAACTTACAGGCTTTTGACAATCATGTTACCCTAGTGTTTTTTTTACTTTCACTTACTACAGTTTTGATTATTAATTAGGTTTTGTTATTATTTTGGCGGACAACTACATGGACATGCAGATCGAATGAGCCAATCGAATTATTATTAAAAACACCATTGCATAAAAATTGAAAAACTAAACTAATAGCTCTGTCAAGTGCTCATAACATAACTCATCATCAATACCAGAGTGAACCAAAAGCGACCCTGGCTGACTGTAGGTACGCTGCGTAAATAAAAAACGCGAGGGGAGAGCGCCCACATAGGGCCACGTTGCGTAGGTCAGTTCCCCGCTCCGTTTTGAAAAAGCACACTTTTTGCATCCCCCTGTTTGCCCGATACTTTTCAATGAGCTGCGCTTTGTTCGGAATAGGGCTGACAAGAGTAGACTATAGTGATATATATTTTATGACCTGATTACACAAACATATATTTATATTATTGAAGAGAACGAGAATGAAAACGTTGCGTTCGCAGAGTACTTCGATTTAATGATATATTAATAAAGCTTTTGTCGCATCTTACTAGCAAAACACCTAATTGAGCACTAAAAGAGACCTTAACCAGACACATACCACTACTACCAAACCAAGATAGATAAGAGTATACCGACGAAATATTACCTAACCAGCTGTCTAAGAGTTTGCTTGTGTTTATGTTTTATAGCATAAAGCCTTCCCAGATAAATAAGCTATCCAACACAAAATTTTTAAATAAACAAACGCATTCTTTAGCTTTATAATATTAGTATAAATTGAGAACTAGTAGATACTCCAACTAGACATACAAAAGTATGATCAAACCAGTAACCACAAATATTTAATTTAATTTCATTAAAGTTATTTATAATGACGATGATGTCTCCTCTTCAGAATGACCACTGTCCAGTACACCGTTTCAGAAAGGGCCAACCCTGTGCATATTTACTCTTTACTTATTGTAATAGAAATGGGGTGATCACGTCATTGTGTCGACCCAAAATTGGGTTTTGAACGGCCGTGAATGGACTTTGATTAGCGAACCGGTTAGGCAAATAAGCATTTTTAATAGCAATGGTGGAGTAAGCTATTGATAGTTCTTCGTGTTCATCGAAAAGGGTTAAATAATACAAATTGTGAACAGCAGATATGCCCATATTTAATTGTGTGTTTTTGGAATTTTTAATAGGATACCTGGCTCACTTTTTTTCCGCCATTTTTTTCAAAAGGGCAAGACGTTACCAAATAATAAATTTGATTTATATTGATGAGGCTTATCGATTTTTGCAATCAGACAAGGCCACCATTAAAAAAATGGCGTACCAAAAGAGAGCCATTTATTTTCATACCCTTTTCCTACATCAATTGAGAGACGTCTTTTAAATAAGTTTTCCTAAATGTAGAAGTGGTGGAAATGTTTAAAGCATACGTTTGTATAGATTTAGGAATTTGGCAGATGTTAACAACTTCGTTTTCATTACGTTAAACTATTAAAATAAATTAGAGCAAACAATTGTTAACGACATTGTGATTAATTATTTGAGATGATTTTCCACTTCTAATCAGTACGAATAATAAAAAAACAAAGATTTTATCTGACCTAAATACTGTTCCCTGTATCTAGTAACGTATTTTTCTGTTTTAATCTGAATTGAGCTTATCCTATTGGCTCAAAGGCAGTAAACAAGAGCTTCCCAGAATGACTAGACTACCAGGAACGCAGAAATTCTGATGAGCTAGATTAAATCACAGAGGTTTACTACATTTACGTAACACATATTCGTAGCTGAGCTTCCTCCATATTTTGAAATCAGTAGACGGTAGAGGCGCTCATGTTGGTTAACAGTCAGCAATTTATATTCAACTAGCGGCCCGCCCGCGACTTCGTACGCGCGTTATAGTTAACCTCCGTTCCCATAGATCGTGGCGAAAATTTATAAGCCTATACGCATTAAACTACTTTATAGCCTTCCCTAATAAATTAGCTATCTATCATATTTTATAACCTTACCAATAGATCCTGTGATAAGCGCGTTCAAACTAACAAACAAAAACATCCAGTTTTAAAATATATACATAGAAATGCGTACAGATAAATGTTATATTTTATGTACACACAACACGTATCCCGGTCTGCAATGGTCAAACTTACACGGGGATATTATCTTTTTATTTTATAACGAAATGGATATTTTTCAACTCCCTATCGTCAATCGTTTATTTCTTTCGGGTATTAAAAAGACCAGGCTACTCTCTGCGCTTACACAGCATCATGCCACATACAAATTCCCTCAAGTCTTCTCCCGCTACCTTAAGAGTTTGAACTTGAGCTTTGTTTATGGTTATAGCGAACACTCTACTTTCTTGAATTCAAATCGTAAATTCAAAGGGAAATCAAATTCTACTATGTAAATATCCACGCCATCATCCTCATCAACACCCAAAAGCCGTCCACTGCTAAACATAGGCCCCCCACGAAAAGTTTGCAGAAAAGTTCTAGATTGGACACCCTTCGATCATCAGGAACAGCGTAGAATGTCCACCGACAATATGAACAAACGATCTGCAATCTACACTGGACACAGACCGCTTGATACCTACCCTGTTTAAACACAAAATAATATTATTTACTATTCTAAGGAATAACATCTCTTCTCGAGAGCAACATCAATAACAAACATGTGTCAAAACATTCTGTCTCAGATATGTCAAATGATTGTCAAAAATGAAATAAAAATATTTTAATCATAAGCACTAAAGAGTATTGATATTTAACTGGAAGCAAATCACCCCCAGAATAACTTTGCGCCCCTTTTTTACCCCCTTAGGAGATTAATTTCAATAAAATACAAAATAAGTCCATCGTCAATTCTGTAAAAGAATGTGTTTGCAAAATTTTAAGTAGATAGGATCAAGGAATCACGATGTCCCATACAAACTTTGCACCCCTTTTCGACCCCCTTAGGGGTAGAATTTTGGAAAATCCTTTCTTATCGGATCCCTTCGTCATACAAAGAACACACCCTCCCAGTTTCAGGTCTCTACGATCAGCGGTTTAGGCTCTGCGTTGATCCGTCAGTCATTCAGGACAAAGCCTTTTATATGTATAGATTAGTAAGCTATGAGAATTCGCAAAAATATATTAAAATAAGAAGACTATACTTGGCTTGTCTATGGATGTTGTTCAATTACCTACCAAATAATTTTCCTTTGTCTAAAACTTATTTGAGAGATGCTATTACTATAATTGTTTGTATAAAACTTATTTGTTAGCTTTCAGAACTAAATTAAATGTACCTGCTATTCTTCTAAGAATAATTTAGTAATTACAAAATTTAGTTTGAAACGATAATCGCCTGGAGCAATCCAAAATATTCTCACAAAGTAAAGAAGTGAGCAATAACTGTCAACTGTCAAAGTCAGTTAAAAATGACCCGATGCTCGCCATTGCATGCAGCTGCGCGGGCGCTAGGTATGCGACTATGCGAGCAATGCGCACTGTGACCGATTATAAAACAGCGCAAAGGACAATGCCCATATCCAGCGTGGTTATGTGTTCCTGGTAATTTTAATGACACTTTAATGTCAAAAATACAAAACGTGCAACGTTTTTTGTGTGTTATTTTTACTTTTGACGTTAATTGAAATATTATGGTGGATCTACAACCACCCGGCAGCTTTGCCGGCGGCATACGACAAGAATAATTGTCAGATAGTTTGCAATTTGCCACCGCGGCATGACATATGTAGCAGTATGGATACACCATTAGGGTATGGTAATTCGCTAAATTTTTCAGTAGGTAGTAAGTAAAAACAAGGCTGAATACAAATCAACATCTGAAGAAAAACATCGGAATCTTTTTTCATGAATAGAAAGAACAAGTCAAGTTTTGAAAGCTTGGTACGAGTATGCTCAATATTAATGCAGTACGTGAAAATACTTCACTCAAAAAAGTTTAGGTGTATTTTTAGATTCATTTCCCACACAACTTGAAGAAAAAGTCGTTATCGCAAGTGGAAAACTCCCGCGCAACCACTGCATGCGATAACGGCAAGGCCATGTAACAACTAGGACCTTGAGGTCTACTACGAAAACCCAAGACCGTTACGATTATCGTTTTGCGGATCCGAAGCAATTCGTACCAAGGATTGAATACTAAAAATGCTTCATATCCGCGAAACAATAATCGTAACGGTCTTGGGTTTTCGTCGCTTTCGGTGATGCCGCCATATTATAAAGCTAAAGAGTTTGTTTGTTTGAACGCGCTAATCTCAGGAACTACAGGACCGATTTAAAAAATGTGTTTTGTGTTGGATAGCTTATTTATCGGGGAAAGCTTTAGGCTATAAAACATCACGCTGCGAAGGGAGGAGAGGGAGAAAAATCAAAACGCGCAGACGCAGTCGCAGGGGACCGCTAGTATTCGTATAAATTTACAGAGTAGGCCGTTTGATTCAAGATTTAGGTCTCTACAATGTATGATTGGCTATTCAAGATAAAACTCCGTTACGAATGAATTTCAAGTTCTCAATACAAGATTTCAATGATGCAAATGAATCGAATTAAAGACATTCAATCTGTTGCTAGGTTGTAGAGTCAATGACCTTATTGCTTTGCTTTTCTGACATAAAAGAGGACAATTCTTTATTAAATTGTTAATCATAACTAACTACGTGTATAAATCACTTACGGCCTTTTTCACAATGTCGGAATAAATAAATAAATAAATAAATTGTTTATTAAAATTCATTGGTTCTTAGATACATCGTAGAACTTAAAATTGATCACTAAGTGCGTCCTCTTATTTTGCCTGGACTAGGTTAAACCTGTTATATGTTAAATAAGTTACAATTATCGTTATCTATGCACTTATTAAACTTAATGAATATTTCGATGTATTTATAGTATTCGTTAGTTAGTGCTTATTTGTCGATGGTGAAACAGGCCCTTATTATTTATTGTTTCTTTAGACTTGGAATCTCAACATAAAGTTTTCCATCGCTAGAATTTTAAGATACAGAAAAGCCAATGACCCAATTTAATTGATAATTCCTAGTCATTTCCATCATAATCATCAAATCTAAGAGCAAGGTTATTGACGATGGAGTTTTCTTTATTTAATATCAGTGATTAAAATTTATTAACTACCTATTTGATTTAAAAAGATCTCAGTGTTTAACTATGTGTAACCTATGTAGGTTATGATGAGTTTTGTTTTTATCTTTATTTTTTTTATATGCGCCAGACAACACACCAATTGTCTGGTTTCGTGGTAAGGAATTTTCTTCCTTGTGTTACGAAGTACCAGACAACGATTATGACGGGGGCGTCTCCCATAAATACTTAAATACATATAACATCCATGACTTAGGTACATATGTTCGTGCTTATCACACAAACATTTTCCCCTTGCGGGATTCGAACCCGCGACGGCCGGCGTAATAGTCAGGAGTGCTAACCAATACACCAAACGCGTCGTCATGATCTTATTTCAAAATGAATTATTTTGTTATAAAGGGATGTCAAGATTGTTTATAGTACTCGACAAGCAAAACAAAATGGACTTTAATTAACTTTTAACTGGACACTGTTATGCAAAAGGGTGTCAAGTGACCTAAAATCAGGTATGGAGTTATTGGTACCACTGGATTCGCAAAAATGTCCTCTAACTGGTCGCCCAAAGGTCGAACTTCGGAAAAAATTATATTAAAAGTTATCTCACAAAATAACGTATTGCGAAACAACCCATTGAGAATACTGATATATGCAAAAAGGTTTCATGTGTTCTTAATACCGTTTAGCGATTTATTATTGCTAAATTTATTTTAACAAAAAGGTTTCAAGTCCATGTTTATTAATGGAAATACTAAAATTATTGTGTTTTTTGAATTGTTGATCTGTCAGGTTTAAACAGCTGTCGTTTTTTCTTGCACAGATCTTTAAATAATGACTAAATAGACCTTCATCATCATCATCATCATCATCATCAGCCTATATTAGTCCACTGCTGGACATAGGCCTCCCCCAATGAGCGCCATAGCGCCCTGTCTTCGGCTTGGCGCATCCAGCATCTACCTGCAGTCTTCCGCAGATCGTCATCCCATCTGGCCGGAGGGCGTCCCACACTACGTTTGCCGAGTCGCGGTCTCCACTCAAGAACTCGTTTACCCCAGCGGTTGTCGGTTCTTCGCGAGATATGACCGGCCCACTGCCACTTTAGCTTGCTAATTCTTTGAGCTATGTCGACAACTTTGGTTCTCTGTCGGATGTATTCGTTACGAATCCTGTCCTTCAGAGAGACTCCGAGCATAGCTCTTTCCATAGCTCGCTGAGCGACTTTGAACTGGCGGACCAGTCCTATCGTGAGTGTCCACGTCTCAGCTCCATAGGTCATGGCGGGTAGGACGCACTGATTGAAAACTTTAGTTTTCAAGCATTGCGGTATGGATGACGAGAAGACTCGACGTAGTTTTCCAAACGCTGCCCAGCCCAGCTGGATCCTCCTCTTGGCCTCCCTCTCGAAATTGTTTTTACCTAACTGCAGAATCTGCCCAAGGTAAGTGTACTCGGAAACAATTTCGAGATGGTGGCCTAGTACAACAACCGGTCCCGGATCAATGAGGCCATTCATCATGACTTTGGTTTTATCCAAATTCATGCCGAGACCGATGCGTCGGGAGGCTGAAGCTAGGTCGTCCAGCATCCGGCTCAGCTCCTCCAACGACTCCGCCATTAAGACTATGTCATCAGCGAATCGCAGGTGTGAGATGTAGTCGCCGTTTATGTTGATGCCCTTGCCTTTCCAGTCCAGCGTTTTAAACATATCTTCCAACGCGCTCGTGAACAGTTTCGGGGATATCACATCCCCCTGTCTCACTCCTCTGCGCAGTTGGATGGGTTTGGACTGCTGGTCCTGTACTTGGACACTCATAGTGGCGGCGTCATAAAGACATCTCAGCACCTCGATATAACGATAGTCTACTTGGCATCGCTGTAAGGATTCCAGAACGGCCCAGGTTTCGACAGAGTCAAAGGCCTTCTCATAGTCCACGAAGGCTAGACACAAGGGCTGATTATACTCTTCGGACTTCTGTATAATCTGCCTCACTGTGTGTATGTGGTCTATGGTGCCATATCCTCCGCGAAACCCGGCCTGTTCCGGTGGCTGAAACTCGTCGAGTCTCCTTGCGAGACGGTTCGTGACCACTCGTGAGAACAGCTTATAGACGTGGCTCAGAAGTGAGATGGGTCTGTAGTTTTTAAGGAGCGTTTTATCTCCCTTCTTAAAAAAGAGCACCACCAAACTCCTGCTCCACGCCTTTGGAGTTCTCCCACTTTGAAGGACAGTATTGAAGAGGTTCTGTAGTTCCTGTATAACAGGAGTCCCTCCGGCTTTTAGAAGCTCTGAAATAGACCTTAGTTTAAGATTTTTGACCAATGAATAGGACGACAAGTCATCCTAGTCATAATTTCTTTAAAAAGATTATTCAACCTACTAACTCCTAAAAATCTATCCAGTTTGACTTACTTTAAACAAAATCATCTATTTATTCCAAAATCCTTATAATAGAAGAGATTTTCTTTTTGAATTAACTTTTTAAAAAATAAAAATTTTTCTAATGATTTTACGAAGGCATCTTATTATTTTTGAATAAAATAATAGTGACCTATGGATGTAAGAGTCTTAAGATTAATATATGTATTTTTAATAATCAAATCTGGCAAAAAGAAGCAATTTACTGCGGTTTTGGAAGTACGTAGTACATACAAATTAAAAACAGAATACATTTTTGAATATAAGTCTTGATTGATCAAGCTATCACCTGAAGTTGTATTTTATACTGATTTCGCCATGGGCAGACTGTTCATTGATAATCAAGTATTACAAAATGCATAGAAATACGCAGATTAAATTACGAATAGCAGAAATCCAGAAAAAGTGTGTGGATTTACTAGAACGTTCGAATTATTGAAAGTAACGCTTTTTATAAACTTCTACAAAATAAAACAAATGAAATTTTAATGAAGAAATCATAAAAATATAGAGAACTGTGTCGTTGAAACTGTTTGACAATAAAACTAATACTAATAGGATTCTTAAAAGAGTTTTGCAAAAGGGATTTAAAGTACTTTAAAACCTTTTAGCAAATTATTTGCAACGATATCCTATTAAAGCAAAAAGGTTTTAAGTGTTTTAATTGCATTTATCTACTTGTATAATTATAATTCACACAAATGAACATCAAATACATAAAATATACATCTCATTCTGTAGTTATGCCAATTTCCAGGCATGTAAACCGTGTAAATACGAAGTTACAGCAATTTTTAAAAGTGACGACCTTGAAAATCTTTAAACGCGTTTATCTCGAAATGACCAATATGTCACTTGACACCCTTTTGCATAACACTGTCCAACTGTACTTTTAGCTAGCTTCAGGTTTCTGTCACAACTTTTAGCTGTAACATGAACTAATTATAATTTTTAAAAGAATTAAACACAAGCTCCAGTGACGTTGCGTGTAAGACCAAGTTATTTGAGTAGCGTGTGCAGGGTTCAAGTCTCGGGCCAAGCTCAGGCATTAAAACCTTTTTCATTCGTAAAAAAGTTTAATCTTTATAGGACCTACTAATTTTCTTATCGGCGATATACTTTAATGTAGCAGTTTGAATTTTAAATCGGACATGTTTAGAAGTGACTAAAAGACAGAATGACGTTTGAAAGAAACGGGCGGTCGCCCAGAAACAGATCTAAGTAAAGTACCTACATATAACATTCATGAATGACCTAATTAATTATAATGTTATGTTGATAATACTAACAGTTACTACAAATTGTTAGCAAATGTGGAATCAACTCAAAATTTAAACTTTCTGTTTGTTATACACCATTTGACAGAGATCGCTAGGTAGCTACACCTATCCTATAACATTAACCTGATGCCCACCTCTCGTTACACCTTCTCAGAATATAATTGTGCAGCCTTGCATTTCGCGCGCACAAAAAAGGCCGATTACACACCCGTGTGACATGCAGAAAACCGTTGAAGAACGTTAACCGCGAATGGCAACTTGCCTTAAGTTTTTGCAGCGGTCGTTCTTAACTTAAATAGTTGAGAAGCGCGTCTCGTCCGCGCGAAATTGATAACGATGCAGATTCTATTTTCAAAATGGTATTTTTTTCTTTTATGGAAAAAATTGTGTAAATAAAATGTGCCGGGTAAAATGAAACGTGATTTCAAAATTTTCGACTTTGGATGTGAAATTTTTCCATTGTTACATAATTATAAAATAAGAGAATCTCTACACGACAATACAATACCCCAACCTTTTGTTATCGAGAGCAACATAGGGTTATTTACGTAGCTATTCATAATTGTACAGGTATTTAATTCTGACAGAGTAATTTTTCATTTTTCTGTAAAAATGTCGGTCCGTGCTCAATCAAATTTAATACAATGCCAGACCGATGCTGAAGCATGCTTCTGAAACTATCTCGATTAGTATCCCAGTTAATTGATATAACGAGTCAGCCTTGATGTCACAATAGGAGGCAGACGAACAATTAAACTGGCCATCATTTTGATATACTTATAAAAAACATGAACAATAAATAACTATTGAAAACAATTTTTAATAATACGAGCAAAATCAAGCTTGTGTTACCAGAGCAACATGCCTTGGCAAGTGTTATCAACGAAGTAAGGACCGTGAACGATTTGATTAGTTCGACGCGCGCTTGCACTCCAAAATTACTTTCAAACTTCTCTGCCTTCAGCGCAAACTTCCATGCGACTCTGGTAGCCTAGTACCGCTACCGAAATAAAAGACAATAGATAGACAGAAGACAGGTAATTTCAGTAATTAACGATTAATGACTACCCAGAGTCCCAGATGAGCAACAAATAATGTTGACTTTAACAAAGAGGAGATCGCTTAAAAAACTCGCAGATAAACGCTATGAACGATCTCATAAATTCACTAAAACAATGCCTTGTGTTACTTAAACTGGCGTGACAAAGGAAACTTAGAGTCACGACAGCCTCATCGATGGGCTAATTACATTTTTTACTGTCACCACGTACTAATGCCAAGGCCTACTTACTCATCGCGAGTTCCTATGTCCATTCCTGGCGGTCTTATGCAAACCTGCACTCGTGCAAAAACTAGAATGTCAAGATGATAAACTTCGCGGACAGCCTAATTGTAAATTTTTCTAAACAAGTTGAATTAGACGTGTCAATCGAAGCACATTGAAAAGCAAACCTTGTTAGTTCACAAAAGTGGTCGGTAGGCTGAAATATTTGGGTGTTTTCGTCGTCAGCAGATCGAGTTTCGCGTAAGTTCGCGGTACGCACGGGTAACGTCCAACCGTCGCGAATTCTGAACGCACACTGGCCGAGGTGCGTTCGGCTTGGTACGCGGTGTCCGGCCGCCTGCCCCCATCACCCCCCTCGGCCCCATACCGAAATGCATCAATGACACTCGAAACACACGCACATTCTGAACGGCTCAATGTGGGGACAATCGATAGGGAAAAAAATGTATCGCTTGTAAATCACCACTTGTTTATGATGCCCTGCTACTCGCGAATGAGAACAATAGTTTGCAAAAACTATTAATGTCAACGAAACTAACGCAACAGCGATAATATTTTTCATTTATAATTCATGGGTGGATATTGAAAACAAAATGGCCGTCGATTGCTCTATAAAACGTTAGTACCGTACACTTACATAGAGATATGGTGCTAATCGATCGGTATCCAGTTCCACTCGAGGGATTATGGCTGGTGCTATGTTTGTAATCTATAATAATTGTATGCCCGAATCATCTTAATTAGGAAAATCAATCGACGTGCTACCACATCATTACAGTGCTATAATAATGTATGTAATCGCAAAGTAGCACGCACACAACGACGGGTATGTGCGAGGTATATGGCTATGTGGGATTGTATGTCAGCAAGCAGTACATGGGTGCAATGGCAAGAGATACATAAATTATAAATTAATGTACGCATACGCGATTGTGTAATGTGCCAAAATTACGAGAACCATTTACCGGTGAGGCGGATAAATCGACGCCAATCGACATGAAAAAGGACAGTAATTATATTTAAGTTTTCATAAAGTCTGGCATAATAAAAATCAATTTGCTGATGCTACTGATTGATGCCATTCTCATAACCTCCCCTAATCCAAATAAATTGATTTCCATGTAGCTATCACCATGCATAAAAATCTATAGTATAGTTATAATGAGAAAGCTCTTTCATTGCAATGTCTAAGGCCTGTGAGTTTTCAACTATTAGTTTTTATTTTTATTTACAAACATGGCTTTTGCTATATTGAAACATCAACCAAGATGTCGATAGACGATTTAATTATATTACCACATAATAACAATCATTTTAACATAAACCAGTCATCATATCATCGATTAAATCATCGTAAACCCAAATAAATTTCATGGAAACAGGAAAAGGACTAACTCATACTCTGAATAGGACTTTGAGAATAATCTCTCCTCGAGGGCATATCTCTCATTTACAGTAAATAAATACATGTAAAATCGCGGAATGTCACTAGTTTTAGGCAATCATAATGGCAAAAGTATTCGATGTTCCCCGACAGCTTTCAGAGATTCGTTCGAGTACGCGTGTAGTCAAAATCGCTTAACCATGTATAAAGAGTGTGAGTAAATTAAAATTAAGGTCCTATAAGTAACCAGTAATCCAGTCAAAGTAGTTTAAATTAAAATAAATTCATTGTTATATTCTAACAAAATACATTGAACCAGCAATGTATTGAAAAATAGTGTCCAGTCATAGAACTTGACATTGTCATTTTACTATGAGTTGGTTGTGATATTTATAACTTTAAATATATTTCTGAGTAATTTTGGAGCAATTTATACCAGGGCATCATATACTCTATAGAAGAATCATTGTCAATTTTTTTTCTCGTAATACAGGCTACACGCTATATGATACGTTATACGCGCGTGTATGTCGCTGACAGTGCGGGGGAATAGGGACGGATCGTAAACGGCTAAGGGTTGATAAATTGCTGTGAAGGAACCGAATACCTTCTGTTGATAGTGTACTAGTTTTGTTAGATTTAAAGTTTATTTGAAATTAATTTTGATTCGACAATTTATTTTTCTAGTTTGTTGAAATAAGTAAGAGTAGGTAATATAAGTAACAATATCAATTAAATATTGTCATTTCTTATGAACAAAAAAAATATACTGATTAAAATGCAATTAATTGTCAGTTTCAATCTGTTTGTATTTTACGTAAGTCAGCGTAGTATAAATGTGCTTACAGGAATTAGTGCAGTTAGATTTTTTACCTTAATGGTGTTCAATAAATTATCATCAATAATATCATTTTTCCTCCTTCGTTTCGTATTATAGCAGATACCGATAGGACATTATGAAATCGCATTCACCTTCAAATATCAGGAAAAACACAAACAACACAACAAGACCTATAAATCTGTTATAGCTTCACAATTCAGTCAATTATAATCGTCGCAGACTAATAATAAAGTATATTTTATCTTACGGCTAGGAAAATATTTTATTTCGTAGATACAGTAAACTGACATCTGGAGTAGGTACTAGATAAATGGAAAGAGCATAGAGTATAACAGCCGGTTTCTGATTTGAGCATTTGAGTGAAAATCTGTTGAGATTTGCTCAAATAGTTGATGAGTACTTAAGTTTCCTACGTTTCATTTGTGAATTTTATGTTGTCTTGGACCACACTCAACTGAGTTTTATCTTGATTATACTGCAACGTTCCGTTACAAGAAAAAACTACCGATTTTTACCGGTTTTTATTTGTAAAGAAATTTAGTTTCATTATTTGCATTAATAAATTCTAGATTTTATTGTATAAGTTAAATATTCCTAAGAGCATCAGATTACGGACACAATTTCAAGTAAAATAGTCACTATCCTATATTGTAATTAAATTCTTAAAATTAAATTGTGAACAACTGACGAGAACGGAATGTCTTTTGTCAATCAATCAATGTCAATGTCATACTCAAACTCATACTCAAAAAAGGATTACATGGTCAGTGCTCAAACTTTTGAAGTTTTACTTCCTTCAATGATAAATTGATAAGTTTTTGAGTTGAAGAACTCCGAAATTCATTTAAAGTTTACTAAATGGAAACCGCAAAGAAAAAAAGATGTCCCAACTACACACAGGAAGGGAAGGAAAACTTTTTTCACTTGTAACAAAGAAAGTAAATTGTACATTTCGTTTCTAACGCTATTCTTTCACGATTCGCTTTAAATAAGTAAATACGATCTTTGAACTGTTCATTGTCGAGTAATAAGAAAAAATCGGGTCGATTTCTTGGCACTTGTCGTCTTCTTGGCTGTCGAACTTGAGGCTCCTCCATCGGTGATAGTGATGAATCGTCACAAGACATGTTTACCACAATGAATTCAATGAGTGATTCAAAATATTTTCAATTATTTTAATAGTTTTTACGTAAACCTTAAAATTTTGCTTCTTTTTAAACCAGTAAAATAGACATGTGATAGATGTCACTACTGTCGCAAATATTTAAGTAGGACATAAGTATCCTCATTGGGTTGCTTAGCTGTCAGACGCTTAAGTTTACAGTGATCATGATTTCTGTACTGTCAGTTGTGTTGTGCAACGCAAATTTCGAGATAAGATGTTTAATTTGAGTATACTCAACCTCAAATGCTCAAACTACACTTAAACTTAATTCAGAAACAAAAATACTGTTGAGCCATACTTAAGTCGAGCTTAAGTTGTAATCAACGCCAAATGCTCAATTCAGAAACCGGCTGTTACTTCCTTCAATGATAAATTTTTAATTATTTTATTTTATTTAAACTTTATTGCACTGTATATTGTACAATTGGCGGACTTAATGCCTTAGGGCATTCTCTATCAGTCAACCGCTTGGGAATGCAGAAAATTTAATCAGTGGCGGAACGTTTGCACTAACTGAGCGGGTAATATAAAAATTGATAAGTTTTTGAGTTGAAGAACTCCGAAATTCATTTAAAGTTTACTAAATGGAAACCGCAAAGAAAAAAAGATGTCCCAACTACACACAAGAAGGGAAGGAAAACTTTTTTCACTTGTAACAAAGAAAGTAAATTATACATTTCGTTTCTAACGCTATTCTTTCACGATTCGCTTTAAATAAGTAAATACGATCTTTGAACTGTTCATTGTCGAGTAATAAGAAAAAACCGGTTAAGTGCGTGTCGGACCCGCGCACTGAGGGTTCCGTGCCACCCTTAACTGAATTCAGGGTCCACTTACTGTCACTTAACGAAAACATCACAATATATTGCGACAACAAAAATAACTTTGTTTTTCATAGTGTTTGTATGAAAAACAAAGTTATATTTGCGGTTGATAAAAATGTGCAATATCTCAGAAACTACTGGTTCGATCTCCTTCAAACCAATTTTCGTTGCAAGTTTTTGTTGAGATCTACATCATATATTTTTTTCAAAATTTTCACTTTCTTAGTTCAAAAGTTAGAGGGGGGGGGACGCCCATTTTACCACTTTGGAAGCGTCTATATCTCAAACCTTACACTTTTCGAAAAAATGGTTTTAGGAACCTCAGCATCATTTTAAAAGACCTATCCATAGACACCCCACACGCATAGGTTTGAGTAAAAAAAAATTTTTAGGTTTTAGTTTCATGTATGGGAGCCCCCCCCTTAAATATTATTTTTTCTTACTTTTTGTATCTGAATCGGAAAGCGGTGAACAAAATACACCTACCTACCAAGTTTCAGCTATGTGATGCTTATAGTTTCAGAATAAAGTGGCTGTGACATACGGACGGACAGACAGACAGACAGACAGACAGACAGACTTGACGAAACTATAAGGGTTCCGTTTTTTGCCATTCGGCTACGGAACCCTAAAAATCGGGTCGATTTCTTGGCACTCGTCGTCTTCTTGGCTGTCGAATTGAGGCTCCTCCATCGGTGATAGTGATGAATCGTCACAAGACATGTTTACCACAATGAATTCAATGAGTGATTCAAAATATTTTAATAGTTTTTACGTAAACCTTAAAATTTTGATTCTTTTTAAACCAGTAAAATAGACATGTGATAGATGTCACTACTATCGCAAATATTTAAGTAGGACATAAGTATCCTCATTGGGTTGCTTAGCTGTCAGACGCTTAAGTTTACAGTGATCATGATTTGAGTACTGTCAGTTGTGTTGTGCAACGCAAATTTCGAGTTAAGCACTAGTTGATGTTCAATTTGAGTATACTCAACCTCAAATGCTCAAACTACACTTAAACTTAATTCAGAAACAAAAATACTGTTGAGCCATACTTAAGTCGAGCTTAAGTTGTAATCAACGCCAAATGCTCAATTCAGAAACCGGCTGTAATACATAACAGAGTTTTTGATACAGTCCTTTTCTTTAAGTAAGTATAAATAAAACCTTAACCAACTAATTAAGTGGTATACAAAAACATGTAACAGAATTTTGAATTCAGTCAGAATACATGAAATGCTTTAAAATTTAGTCACTCCAAACAATGACAATTTCAGTATGACACCTACAACATACATAAGTGACAGATCACAATAATTACTACCACTAAACAGGTAGCTAGATTGTACGAGATATTCGTAGTCCTAAATACTACTGCGTAAGGTCTATTTTTGTTTGATAATTATGTGTTTAAGATGCGAGGAATTATAGTTCCGATTAAGGTAGCTAATGTACAGATGTTCGTTTAACCAATATTCAACTCAGTTGTGGCCAATACAGAGTTAGGAATTGTACTTCAAAGGGTTAACGGTATCACAAATATTTAAGGGCAAGGTACAGTAAACACTATTGAAATAAGTGGATAATTATGATTTTCTACATAAACTTAGGTGGAGTTTAAATTCGTTTTTGCACTATGAGTACAATTGGTGGACTTAATTCTTTAGGGCATTCTCTATCAGTCAACTACTGGGGAGTACAAACAGTTTATGCGGAACATTATTTTGGCATATGTACACAAAAAACATTTAAAATAGTTCTCTATTTCATGTTATTATGTCTACGCCTTCAAGAAAAATCTTCATAAAATGATTATTTTAACTGAGCGTTAGTAGCTAATTGATGTGAATATCTTATTTATTTTGTTCCAACAATTTTAGCGTTCGCAATAGCTTTTTCGTGGAAAAGAATTAGTTTTCATATTTCCTTCCTTATTACGAAACCAACCCTTTAAGCTCGAGGCAAATCTATATTTTGGCTTAAAATAAAAATAATTTGTGTTAGCCATTTATTTTAGGTGCTCAAACGGGAGTCGAACTCAGAAACCAGAAAGTTAATCGAAGTAAGGGAGTGAATACACTAAAGTATAGTATCGTTTCAATAAATGAGTAACTTCTTTTTATGAACATCAATAAAATTTCTTCTTGAAGTTTACGTGCACCCAATTTTTTGAGAATTGTATTGTAGCAATAATTCGTAGCATTTAACACTGACTGCTACATATTTTTATGACTCCTCAATTAATTATAATCAATTCCTTATTGGCGAAGTGAATCTGTATGTCTATTGAGAGACGCCTTATAAAATTAACATGGGTCCACATTTCTGTTCAGCCTTCAGAAAAATAACAACGCCCTACAAACACTGGTACCAGGGTGACATAACCTCATGGCAGTTAATTAGTATAGGGTGCGGCGAGACAGGCGCGGGCGCGGGCGCGCCGTGCGTTTAGAGGAAATTGTCGTTTTTATACGGCTTCCCCCCTGCACCCACCCTTGCCTCCCGGGCCCTCGAACATTCGAATAATGAAACAACATAGTTACCTTCATCTTATAAGCACATGTCGCCCTAGTAATAAAGACGAGAAATTAATAACGACCCCTCCATAAAGCAGGCGCGAAAATATTACTGACCTATGCTTACCATCGTATACGGTTGTTAATAGTTAAACACCGTTCACTCTCAGCGCAGTCACCGTACCTTCAATAGTGTAGTTGTGCCAAGTTGATATTCAAGATGACCTACAAACATTATCATAGTTTTAGTAACCAAAATAATGTTTTCTTAGTGCTTTGTATGCAGTTTTTACTCTCACCACTCACTTCTGTGATAAGAAATATTGAGAGGACTATTGACTTGCTTTGTTGCCGCACTTTTCATCGCGAGTGTACACTCGGCGAAAACTTATCACAGTTTAGCCGGAGAATAACGACGAATAAAAGATCAGCGCCCATTGAATTTATTGATAAGAAAAGTAACAACGCTTCCGCGAATCAGTATCTGTTTACCGCTGGCTAGTATACATTTTATTGGCCCTTCGGGGGGGTCGTCATCTGCGACTAATATATGAGCGAACCCGCGTCCAAACATTGTATGTAAGCACCAGGGCCGCATACCCACATCAGATATAGTCCGTGCCGGCATAATGCGACCGCACCGCCGCCGGGCCGCTCGTAACCGTCTAGCACAGCTAAAACCGGGCGATTCGGTTTTATACACACCCCCTATAAAAGCAAAAGGACCGGGTATGGTCCCGGGATAAGTGGGGGTCTGTATCTTTATATCTGCCCCCCTGCGGCCCCCACTAGGGCATTATGACCGGGGGGTTCTTTGGACAGCTAAAAGAAATATCCGGTTGCCTTGCCTGGCCAGCATCGGGCAGGCGGTAATTCCTCTTCCAGTATTACTTTGCTTATTTACGAAGAAGTTTATCGCACCTCCTAGCGGCTCTCGTGGCCTGGTGCTGCGAATGCGAGCGCTCATTTCAGAGGTTTTAATTAATCTAGCGTTGTTAACCCACGTTCGTACAAGGTGAGCTTCATTTTGTTTAATTTTCTATTTGGATGCCGCACTGCATTATGTAGCCTTTTAGGTAATTTACATGGTATCCACTCCTAGATTTTGCGCTCAGACAACAAAATAAAAAGGGAATCTTAAAAACAACATTACAAGTTTCATAAGCTAGATAAGTTCGAAAATGGGCATTTATTATGGCGTCTGAACTTGAGTGTGACCGGTGAACACAACACTTAAGTATTTGTCACACTGGGACCTGGGAGCGCTGACCGCACCCAGTGTGACAAGGCCCTTAATTGATACAATTTTTAAGCAACCCAACCCATTTTGGTGATTTTTAACATGCAATCAATTAGGGATATTTTATTCATAGAAACATTTAAGAGGTGATGAATTGGTTGAAAGGTTGCATGTAATGCAAATATGTACTGTAAATCCGATATTTCCGCAAGAAAAGCAGCAGGAAACTGCCAGTGCACTATGATGAATGTTAACTTATCGTTGCGTAATAAAGTCTCTGTTAAGCATGCCGCCCTAGTACAGTAAGCAACAACGGATAGATTTCCACGCGTCCGTGCCGCCTGGTTGTTTAATCAACCTCCTGCAGTGACTGCGGGCCTAGTATTTCGTTTTGTTGCCTTCCGCATTTTTATTTATGTCAGGCTGGGGACATAGGTGTAGGATAGGTATTAATTAAAAAATACAGACTCAAATCATAACTTTATAAAAAAATATTAAATTGCTTCTTGCGCTTATAAAATAATTCCTGCTTAGCCCTAAAGTGTAACCTGTAGATAATGCATTCGGCGTTAATTCCCTTTTTGTACAAAATTTGCTTGTGTTAAATTATAATTTTTATTTAATTATAAATAAATTGTTAAATAATGTTGGATTTTTTAGTAATCAAGTGGTCTAGCTTGGACTTTTACAGATGGACTGCTATTTACACGGGACACCCTGTACGTACAGCTACAGCACAGCTCTGGTTGTACCTCTGGTCTATACATCAAAATCAGCGACGAATTTAAACAGGTGTGGCCTGTAATAGGAGGCAAAAATTGTAATATTGGCCTTTTAAGTAACCAGTAATCAATTCTAAATAGTTTTAATTTATTAAAGGAAAAATAAAAATATTGTTATTTTCTAAAATCGAACCAGCAATGAATTGCAAACAAATTATGTGTCTAGTCATAGACTTGACATTGTCATTTACTATAACGAGTTAGCGATTTTGATATACATTGATTAGAGATAATAACTTTGGATAACTATATCTCTGAGTTAAAGCATTTTAAAGCACTATACTATGACCATGTCAAGGTAACGAATTATACTCTGTAGAACATTGGTTAAAATTTTTGCTCCTGTTACAGGCCACACGCTGTATAATACCTACTAACAGCTCTTGAGATTTTGTTTTTTATCCAGCCAGCCAGTCCTGCCCACCAACCCAACCAGTCCTCTGGTAACTCACTACTAAACTACTTGGAGCACATAAACGTGAAAAGACAGACTGAAGGCAATCTCATTTTCGTGGTTTCAGCAACTCCTAGCCAGCATGTGTCCCTAGTATACGCTTCGTATTTTTACTCCTGGTATTCCCA
The DNA here is from genome assembly GCA_963584085.1 of Pyrausta aurata. Taxonomy (NCBI): domain Eukaryota; kingdom Metazoa; phylum Arthropoda; class Insecta; order Lepidoptera; family Crambidae; genus Pyrausta; species Pyrausta aurata. The sequence goes on from OY757274.1 coordinate 6,909,954, forward strand.
ACAAATAAAGTAAATTCAAAACAAAAAATGATTTCAAATTGTATGTTAATGTAATGTAATGTAATTATTTACAATAAAATAAATTATAACAAGAATAAACCGGAACCCGAGATCTTTCGAAATCAACGATTTCTTATAGTCCTCGAATAAAAGACATCAACGGGTTTATTTTTATCTGCTACTTTCTCCTGTTTAGTTATTAACTTTTTTTCATGGTTATGCATTTATTATAAATGTTTATTGTTTTATAGATTTATTACTCTAATACTTATGTTAAATTAACATATTATGCGTACAACGTACATTCATTGCCTGACAAAATTACGAAAAAAAAAACGTATAGTGTTAGAAAATAAAACCAATTCCAATCCAAAAGAATCATGGTTAATAATGAGAATAGGTCACAGTAAAAATGTTTGCAGAAAGTTACAGTACGTACGTATTGCCAGTGGGATTAGTCTTGTCATTATTTTTTAATTTTATTGAATTTAGTCAATTATTGATATTAGTATTATTTTTTTAGACATGAAGGTACAACGTTTGAAATCTTATATTACCTCTAATTATTGCCTTTGATTGTTCGTAAGTTGGCACGGCTCTATCTCACTCATCGGTATGTTTTTCCGCGAATACCACAGGGTACCACTATTTTAAATAAACAATGTTTTTCAATAATTAAATTGATTGAGTACACAAAAAAATCTTAAATTATTCTCGTCAGTCGAATCGAAAGGCAGGGGTCGGCAACCAGTCAAAGTCATAGGCACTTTCACAAACATCTAAAGCCCGTGCCAACAAACTAAAACCTCCCAGCTACCAGGAGAGCAGAAAACTCAAAGATATTGCCAACTCGTAATCGGTGAGGCAACTTGAATTTTGGGGTTTCCCCGCCAAAGTTCGGTTGAAAGACGTCCTCGAAGCCCTAGGGGGTCGGGTGGGGACTCCCTCCCTAACTTTGCCCCCACGGCGTCGGCTATTCGGGCTCTGCTGATACTTTGCTTGCCTTTTGCCTCGTGACAGAGGCACTTAAGGGAGGCACACACGAGCGCATAAACCAGAATAAGCCAGAGTTAGTTTGCTAAGTGCGTCTTAATTTAGTCACGTATTTGGAATTGTATTGCAGAGCTCATATTTTAGGGATCTCACGTTGATTGGTTGATAAATTTGCGTAGACACAACAACTATAACATCGCATCTAGGTGATATACTAAGAACAGTTATTGGACTATTCACATCTTATGTAGATATTATCTTTATCTGGTTCTAACAGGACTTGAAAGTCAGGTTATTCAATAAGATTCGCTGATTTAATTCAATTTAAATAATGTTCATATGTGTAAAAGAAGCTTAGGTCTGATCTTGTGAAATTTGATTTTTAGTAAGTATTGTAAAAAAATATAATTTTACTATTCTGGTTTGCTTTTCTAGAAGCTTCTATTATTCTATATTTATTATTTTTGTACGTGCCCTCAGTGTGCCCTTGCCCTAATTCTGTGGTTACACGGTATGAACGCTACGTGCGGTAAAATCTTCGTTATAATGACGTACATGGCCTTAATAAGGAAAATAAGAATTTCGGGATGAAATATACGTAGGTACATAATGTTATCTTAGCAAAGATTTTCTATTTTCGATAAGGATAAGATTAGTTTATTTGACGTCTTTATGAGCCGATGCTATTATCAAGTTAAATCAAGTTAATTAAAGAACTCATTATTGTAAATGTAGTTGATAGACCTGATAAATAAATAAAAAAATAATAATAATAATTTTACGGAACAAAATCCGGAGCAATGTTTATTTGCTATCAGACAACTAGTAAAATTAAAAACTATCATACAAAATATTTGCTATCATACATATTGTTGTATCGATGCATGAATATCCAAAATTTAATCTGAACAGAAGTATAATATTATGAAAGGCTTTGGAATTTTTACTATAGAGTGTGGCTCGCTTACTTTTTTTTAAAAGAAATAATGGCCATAAAAAAATATAATTGATTAAATCAATTTAGACCGAAAATATGCTTCGGTGAAACTTTGTAAGATGTCAGATTTTCAGATTTTAAGGTATTATAGATGTAATAACTAAAATTCGAGCGTCCTTTCTAGCCTTTTTATGGCTAAACTTCAGGGTTTTGGAGATTTTGACATATAATTTTTAATTTATAAAGTAAGTAATTTCTTTAAAATACTTCATGCACAAACAAAAGGTACATATGGCGGACTTAATGCTATAAGCATTCTCAGTAATACAAGGAAACGATTTTTCAAAGATTTATTGATGGCTGCTACTTTTAAACAAAGTAAGCCAAAAGTTCCATTGCCTTTTGTATACCAGATTTTAAAGGTTGGTACTTAAAACTTATTTATTAACGAATGGTAATGGTAAACGCATAAACGATAATGGGCCCAAATAGGTTATCATTTTAAATAAAACAGTAGTATTTATTTTATGATTGTTTTTTTTTTTATTGATTGCTAATCGTCTCATATAAATGGCAAATGGGACTGAAACATAATGCAACCATCGGACTTGTGGTATTTTGTATAAACAAAAAGTTTGTACGCAACAAAAGTCCAAAAGGCTATTGAGCATTTTTTTGTTACTTTACTCGTTCGCAATCAAAATAGTTATTTTTCAAAGAAAATACAGTTATTACTTTACCAGGGTCACGATTTGAATGCATTTCGATTTCTTTCGAACGTATATCTTGATTTTTTCGGTATAAGTAAAACTCATAGTTTATTTTTGTTTTTTAGTGTTTTGTCACCATACAAACCTAATAATATAAATGGCACTTGTAAAAAAACAACTGTGAACCTGTGACAGACGAGGAATTGAACCCCGTGTCTTACGCAATCCGGGCGTATGCCTATACCACTCGGCCACCGTCACATTAACAGGCCTGTTGAATTTTGCAAGCGCTTCTTAACGCGTAGGCTGCGTGACATCATCAATGTTGTGAGATTGCTCTCACAACAGGTGTGAGGTTCACAGTTGTCTTTTTACAAGTGCAATTTATATAAGTAAAACTCGTCATCAAATTACATGACAAAAGTTCGATTGACGCGAGAATATGGGCCCAGATATTATTGGCTATCATGCTCTCACCTGATGATAAGAAACGATGTGATCGAGAATAGATCGTATTTGACTATACAGCATAATCACCCTTTTCTTAGAAATTACTTACTAAGTTTTTAGGTTAATAAATATCCCTAAAACCGATCATTATACAAGCTCTTATTAACGTCCGCAAATACCACTATATTTGCTATATTGGGCCAAACTTTTATACAGAGGCCGAAACAAAGTACCTACCCTACGAAAGGTCAGAACTGCCTGAAAAGGGGATATGTAGGCCCAAGCCCGACTCGAGGGATCCTCAAAGGGTCTTGTCGACCCTAAAAAAGTATATAACCCAACTGGTAGGTATCAGGGCACCATATAGCGGAGGCGTCTTCCTGTCAGGGTTGACACGGCTGGCTGTGATAGTGCTGAGGTAGGGAAAAGTTACGTTTTTGAAGACGTTATTGACAAAGTAGCGGTTTCAGGCAACGTCGCGTGTTATAATATTGGATTTCAGTCGCTAAGGAATCCTTTTTTTTATAATACTAACCTTTATCCGCCTACAGTAAATGTTATGTCACGAGAGGTGTTTCAGGATAAGAAAATTATTCATCAAAACGACATAAGTAAACGTGACGTTATGAAATTTGCATTACAACAAGTATGCTTTTTTTTTATCTGCTAGATTATTAAGATGTCGATAATCGCTTGAACTTTATGTCTAGGACGTCCACCGGATGGACAGACAACCTTGTAATGATCACAAGATCACACTGGATGCAACCGGTCGCTTGTGGAAAACCGTGGGATCCTATGTTCTGCAGTGGACGTCCTTTGGCTGATAATGATAATGAATCGCTTGAACTTACTTAATTGCATTGAATAAATAAAATCGATAAAATAAATAATTAATTACTAATTTAATAATTGAATAAATTATTAAACTGGAAAATTTATCGAATATGTACTATAACAGAAAGGCTTACTTTAATAAATAGGTTACATAAGCAATAAAACGGACAAATGCAATATAAGAAGTAAAATGGTTACACGTAAAACCTTTTGGCCAGCCCTGATCTCCTTCTGTGCCTCCGAGCCAGGAAAATGTTAAGAAGGGTTCGGGCGCCCGGCACCCGGGGGGGAGGGAAAAAATTCAGCCGAGGACCGTACCCTGGGCGAGACCCGGCGCCGTCTGCGCCCGTAATTAGTGATGCTGAAGGGCGGGCAAGGGTCGATAGTTTTATCGATAAAATATCGAGGGTACTTTGCATTTATATTCTGTATAGTTTCTGCCAGATGACACTCGTCTACCAGTACGATTCGATATGAGACTTGCGTATTTTGCTGCGAAATTAGAATTTAAAGGATCTAGATTCAGGACTTGGCAAGCCGAGTAAATTATTATTAATTTTCAGTTACGTCTACCACTTGTTGTAATGCATTCACACAGAGAGAGGGCAGGTTTTAAACTGATCTTTATCATGTAAATATTGTAAATCCATTATCAGAATGTATTTTGTGTACTCTAAACACCTAATAATTATGTAATAAGCAGGTATAGTAAGACGATGGATAGAGAAACCTTCACATTACGTCAAAGTTCAGAACATTTTCACAGACAAATTTCAGAAACATCGATATCGACGCAAGCATACACCCCCACCCTAAAAGATTATGACAAGATACAGAGCGGGGCTGCTAACGACGCTCGGGGAGCTGTCAAAAGAACCTACATTAACGTTATTATAACTTTTTCTAGACCGCACTCGTGACGTCACATGCATGACGTCATATGTGTGCGGCGCCATTATGGAGGAATGGTGGTTTTTGATGTACAAGAAATAACAGTTCCTATTTCAAAAATCGCAGTCTTTTTCCACAGAACAGATAAAAAAAACAGATGGAAGATTTTTTCGTTTCTCGGTTTGTGTGTGGCCAGTTGTATGTATGACGTAATGATTAAGAAATATTAAGTTCTTTTTTTGAAATTCTCAGTTTTTGACGGTGGAATACTTTATTCAGTTTATTATTATTTACTAATCTGTGATTATTTGTGTTTGGCCAGTGTTAATGTACGCTAAGTCGGAGTTAAGAGATAAAATTAAATTAAATTGTAATCTGTTGCGATAAAATCTTAACAAAAAAAAGTAGTACATTAATTGGCATGGATAATTTACTATATTTCCAGACCAAAAGAATGACCAGTGAGTTGTTCTATGGCACGTTACTAATCAATAACGAAAGAAAATTATTAATATGATAATAAAATTTAGTCAAATTTAAAATCGCTGCTGTTATAAACAAACAAATTAGAAAATCTCATACTTACCAGTTTGCATTGTACCTCCCATACAATTTATACTCGTGAGCTGCTTACCTGAAATGACAAAAATCATATGTAAGTTAAAAATGTAAAGTAAAATAAACAACTGGAACGTCGTACGATGTATATAGATAAATAGAAACACACACAGAAATAATACATAAATGCTTATATGCTACGGTTAAAGAAACTTGAAGACTGGATCATTTCGATGCGCAGTTTGTTGCGGTGTTATTTACCTCAAAATTATTAACAAACTATTTTTAATGTCGAAATCCTGAATATGTGGAAATTCCCTAAAGTTGAAAGGCGAGAGCGGTGTAATTTTCCCTCGCTCCTATTCCTACAATTTTCATTTACCAGGCCAGCATAAAACACGCTGAACTATCGAAATTATCAACGAAACGCGAGCTTGTGAACTGGAAATTCTAGCTCCAACTGTAAGCTCGCCTTTTCACCCCCGTTTATCGTTACCAGGATCGCAGAACAGCCGGCAACAAACTTCAGTGTTTACCGACTGTCTTCTACCAAACGCCACAGAGATGCGACAGACTATCTTGGGAACACTGTGTATCCTTACAAATTTATATTTCCTGATTGTTGTGCAATAATTTGTTTATGTGTTACTATGTTATGTGCGGTTCACAATATGCTTGTGAACCGCACTATTTTAAGTATTTAAATTTTTGCAATATTTAACTATATCAAAGAATATATATACTAACGTAAAAAGAAGCGACACTGACACTTGTGTGCAGTAAACTAACTCGCGGCTATGTGTGCGTGTCGCGGGTGCGCGCGGGGGCGAGCGCGGGTCGCGCGAGGTGGGGAACGCATGCCACGGTATGCGAGAGTCGAAGGGTCACACCGCCCGCCGATTGCCGCCGAGCCGCCGAGCCGCCGTCCGTCTCTGCTCGAAGCAATTTACGTAGTTCGCCCGCGTCGCATCGCGTCGTATGCGATTATTATGATACGATTTGTCCCAAACATTGGGAAACAGTTTGTTGGCCAAGATGCAGCTTATAACTTTTGATATGTCTTGTGAATGTTTCCCATTAGATTTTTTGAAAAAACCGTTCGTACGATTCCGAATCTTCGCTATAATTAAAGAAAATAATAAAATGTTTAAAGTAAGTCGCAAAAACAGAAAATATATTAAAGTAAGTAATTTATAACATATGTGAACACTATACCAAATATATTTTGAACCTGAAATACATAAACAATAAACATCTTTCATTAAGTAATTATTATTTCCTTGTGCCGCGGTAGCTAAACCGCCAACCCTACGCGTAGACGCGGCGTTTCAAGGTCACCGACGCCCAAGTTACACCGATAGATCAGTGTCGCGCCTGTGACTATATACCATTTAATTTGTGGTACCATCTAATTTAATTTCTTAGTTACTCTTTGTAACCTGTTGAGAATATTAAGCCTGGCGCTCAATATCGTACGTGCCATCGACGAAGGCGCGGGCCGCCTTTCGTCCTAATCGTTTGTGCAAGGTTTTGCCAATATTTTATGATTTAATAACGAATATAAGTGTTAAATATTATTATATTTATTATTTCATATTTTTATATTCTAACCCAAGCTTTCCTCAATCAAAAATGAACGGCGCGCGCCTTCGTGGATGGCACTAACTATACCATGTTATAAAATCCTACTACTATTATAAAGGCGAAAGTTTGTAAGTATGGATGTATGGATGTATGGATGTATGGATGTATGGATGTTTGTTACTCTTTCACGTAAAAACTACTGAATGGATTTGAATGAAACTTTACCACAATATAGCTTATACATCAGAATAACATATAGGCTACAATTTTTGAGGTTTCTAATGTGAGGTCGTAATAAAACACATTTTTTGCGCTACTAGACGGGACGAACCTGAAGTCCACGCGAACGAAGTCGCGGGCAAAAGCTAGTTGTGTATAAAAGATTGTTTGTTTTACCACTGAACACCGATATCAGCTTCAAAATCGTTTTCTGGTAGAACAAGTAAGTATAGTCATTAAGTCATATCTGCATACTTAGAAAATTATAGGCTACATAACAAAAACCATTGCAAAAAATTGGCTGACACACGAAATTATTAGATTAGAAAATCGCATCAACATGGCGTTTAGGTCCGCGGTTAGGTATGTTTAGGCCTCGAGGGTCGGCATATTGGACATTTTGTATAAGTGTGGCCCGAATACCCGGACCCTAGCAAATCCCTCTCGTCCTTTCCCGGGTAAGGTCCCAACCGTGCCCGAACCCCGAATTTGCGGATTTTTAAGGTAAAATTTATAAGGGACCAGGGGGGCAGCGAAAGGGAGGAGATCATGCGGGGTGAAGTATGAATTGCGGTGGATGCCTTTATTATGGCCCTTTTATAGTCGAATGTCTGGATGCTGTGATTTGGGAGAACACTTTTTCTGTGTCTTAAATGTGGAACTCTCATAGGATCAGTATAATTTACGCTGAACAGATCGATAAACAATTACCGGATCATTGTAGGCATCGTAGCCACACCATAATTTATGATTAATTACAAAATACAGCCCGCAATTTTTTATTTAAAAAGATATGAATTATTGTGCACCTATAAATATTTAACCAATAATCAATTCCATAGTGCCATCCCAAATCCCAATCCCGTTGCCGTTCTGCCGTTCTGCCGTTCTGCCATGCCGTTCTAAGTAAATCTGTGCTTGAAAAGATTTTGTTTATTTAAGTTAATGACACAACCAGAGTATGCACAAAAGGTGGACTTAACGTGAAACGGCATTCTCTACCATACCTTGGGCTAAGCAAAAAAAAAATGAGCGAATGAATAAATAAAAAGCACACTTCATTTGAACACCAAGCTCTTTATAAGCGGGTTATACACCATATCGCCTTAAGGCAGGGTTCCGTCCCTTGACGATAAGATTTATGTACCATCCCTTACTTACAGTTCGCAATATGCATACGGCTAAAGGTTCTATGGGAGGGTGAGCGACAAACCTCTTTGGTACCCATAAACCTTCAAAAGTCTTTAAAAGTTTATTTAACATAAAGGACTACTATTACTAGCGAATGGATCTGATACCACAAATGAATTTCGTGATCCATGAATTGACGCCACTTATCATCATTTCATGAATCACACTCCCCTAATGTCACTCATGACAGGAGTAGTAGTCATTCTAAAAAAGGTTTGCAATCGTATCGCTATCACAAAATAGTAAGAATATGTTCGCTATCGCTCGTAAATTACGTAATCATAATAATTACCAAGCATGAGAATACGGGGAACATTAATAAATAACATTTTCCGAAATATTTTTTCCTGCTAAACAGGGATGAACAAACGAATGAACATGTCACTACTTGCTATCAGGATCACATGAGGCCTAATTGGTTTCAGCGTGCGAGAGCGCAATCCCTCATTCGCATTAGAACGTTTATAAATAGCGGTGTGGGGCATCACGCGATCGCCTACCCACCTCTGAGGCCCTGGTACTTACAGACCCTTCGGACCCTCGTCGACCCGGGCTAACTAGATAACGACAATATCGGCGAAACGAAACTAAGGAAAAGTATAGTCGGATAGTTGGTGCGGAACGGTAGGGTAAGTGGGTCACATTATAAACGTGTAAATTAACATGTTGGGCCTTTTAGTTACAAAATTAGCTAGAGCCAGTCAAAAACATTATAATTTACATGAAGTGTGGTGTTGGTAACTTATACATAAGAATCTAAATTCGAATATCAAACCAAGTAATTTCCAAAGGGAAGTCAATCTCCATTACTAAAAATGATCCGTTTTATAAGTTTCTTACCTTAGCTTGCTTAGTGCTTCGCAGTGAAAGCTCTACTTCACTTCGCTTCTCTACAGTATGCTACGCATCCGTAGCATGCTTTTCGTAGAGCGTCAGAGCTTCCTCACTACAACAGGACTACGCATTATGTGGAGCCGTAGTCGTAGCAAAGAGTCGCGTAGTGATAACGTTTCTCTACCCAACTACGCTACACTGCGGTACAGTAAGCTACAAATTACCATATTAGTAAAGATCCGCAAATAATTAGGTAATTAATGTCATAATAAAAACAAAATAATGATCAAGATACATTAGCGTTTCATAGAACTTCCAGACATGCTAAAGCTCAAACAAAAAAAATATTAAAAACATAACTCAGTGAGCACCTTCCAAAAACAATAAAGCAGCCATCTTTGACCTGCTAAGCGTGTACAAAGCTTTTTTCTTAATTAATTAAGTCTCAAATTGATTACTTTCGACCGGCAGGAAGGAATAAACCGGGTGGTGGGTACCAGGAGAACAGGGGTGGCGCCCCGCCTTGCGTTGCGAGTGGGAAATGTGAAAGCAGACACACGAACCCCGCTGCTGCCCTAGTAATGGCAGCAAAAACATAATGAGGCAATTTTTTTTCGTAATAATTTTCATTTCGACGGAAAATCATATTTGAATACTGGTGTATTTTTAAGAAAGATGATGACAAAAGTTATTAAGATTTTTTTTTGTTCGTTTTATTTAATTAGGAAAAAGTCATAGAAAGAAAAAGAAAGCCGATCTTCGTTTTTACCGACTTAAAAAGGAGGTTTTAAATTCGACATGGTTGTATTATCGTTGCGTTGGAATTTGATAATATCATGTATGTTGATCAGTTAAGGCTTACAAACACGTGTGCCTAATTTTTAAATGTATGTACATTTGTATAATTGTTTGTTTGTCCATGGAATTCTCTAAAATGAGATGTCATAATGATCCTTTTTAGTTTAATCAGGTATATTCCAACTTATGTTTAAGATAAGTATGACAATTAGCGTGTTGAAAAAATAAGCCAGCCACGACATTTGCTGTGTTGAAAAAAAAGGATAGTATACTATTGTCCGCTGCTAAGAACAGGGGGAAAACATATAACCCTCTTTACTATAAGTCATGTCTCTACACCACTTCGAAAGCCTTTCCTAGTATCCTGCCAAAAGGACCTCAATAAAAAAATATTCAAAATTCAAACCGTCTGTTTTGCGTGCAGTACATTAGAAGGCCGTCGTGCCGTACTAGCAGTTATTATTTACCAGCTTTATCATTTCGAAAATTTCATATTCCCAGCACTTGGACGCTTGAGGTTTAAAAGCGTAAGCGAGGGGGGTACTTTTTGCCTACAAACAGGCGTAGTTAGCAGAGGCGAATACTTACTAGGGGGACAGGGTGTTACCAGCTCACTAAGAAATAATAACCGCGCCACATGCAAGAGGGTTGCTGGACACGACCGCTTTTTTATCCGCATTGCCTATGCTGCCCTGGTTATTTATTTTCTATGGTATTGCGGAAATCGCAAAAAGTCACGGGCTCGGCGCGTTAGGTTTTCTGAGAATGCAGTTCGACGCAAAGAAAATGGGGTAACCAATGCAATTTGTTTAACCCTAAACAAGCCTAGCGTATGGGAATGCCGAAGACATTGAGGGGTCCTCGATATAAAAAAAAAAAAAAACAACATTGCCCGTTATAGACATTACCTCTAATGACAATAACACTATTTTTTTGTTCAAAATTTGACAATCGCTTCTTTTAATGTCGCCCATTATTTTATTATACTTTATTAAAACAAATTCTGGTTTTAATAAAGTATAATAAAATAATGCATTACATCCTCAACTAATCCCTATGCTATGCAGAAATGAAATGTGAGCAGTGAAGTGTGCGGCAAAGTTTTTTCGAGTTAAGAACGATAGATCAGAATAAAAAGTCCATATAACCTTCTAGTACACGTAGGTAGTCCTGCTTTACTAGGAGAGCAACAGAACAGTACATTAGAGGCCATTCTTAATACAACTCGGCAGCCAGCCCATCAGGTCCCCAGTATTAGGGTTCCGTAGCCGAATGGCAAAAAACGGAACCCTTATAGTTTCGTCAAGTCTGTCTGTCTGTCTGTCTGTCTGTCTGTCTGTCTGTCTGTCTGTCTGTCTGTCTGTCTGTCTGTCTGTCCGTCCGTATGTCACAGCCACTTTATTCTGAAACTATAAGCATCACATAGCTGAAACTTGGTAGGTAGGTGTATTTTGTTCACCGCTTTCCGATTCAGATACAAAAAGTAAGAAAAATAATATTTAAGGGGGGGCTCCCATACATGAAACTAAAACCTAAAATATTTTTTTTACTCAAACCTTTGCGTGTGGGGTGTCTATGGATAGGTCTTTTAAAATGATGTTGAGGTTTCTAAGACCATTTTTTCTAAAAGTGTAAGGTTTGAGATATAGACGCTTCCAAAGTGGTAAAATGGGCGTCCCCCCCCATCTAACTTTTGAACTAAGAAAGTGAAAATTTTGAAAAAAATATATGATGTAGATCTCAACAAAAACTTGCAACGAAAATTGGTTTGAAGGAGATCGAACCAGTAGTTTTTGAGATATTGCACATTTTTATCAACCGCAAATATAACTTTGTCTTTCATACAAACACTTTGAAAAACAAAGTTATTTTTGCTGTCGCAATATATTGTGATGTTTTCGTTAAGTGAAAGTAAGTGGACCCTGAATTTAGTTAAGGGTGGCACGGAACCCTCAGTGCGCGGGTCCGACACGCACTTAACCGATTTTTTTAATGAAAGCTGTGGCGTCGGGCGGGCGAACTGTGCCGTATTAATCTTAGCGGACGTCCTAACCTCCGACGCACCCCTGCGCGCCTGGTAGGTGGTGCCCAAGGATCCCCGTCGGGGGGCGAGATTTACCCCGATTTTTCTCTATTTTCCCTACTTTTTCGCTGCATGCATTATGCAGGGTGGTACGGCTTCGAAATTTATCGATGGTGAAATAAAACTAATGTACTGTCTACGTCCGCACTAGAGGCCGTACCTTACCCGACGTGCCAGCCTTTGTTCCACTCAGCTCGATTGCTTATTTTCTTCTTGACAGTCAGTTTTTAAAACCTAAGCGCCGACGGTCAACGCCATGAGTGTCACTAAAAGAATCGTCCGTTTATTTTTCATTTCGGCGGGAAACGAGGAAATTACGAGCGAGTAAAAAATACGTCTCGATCTTCGGTGGCGAAAAAAAAATCCTCCGAAAAGGAAGCGAGCGACCATTAGGGTATTATCGGGGAAAAAAGGGCGGAGGGGAAAAAATCAGAAAAAAATTGTTCGTAGCCACCCTATCCTTTTCGTGAGCACTTGCCCCCCTACAGGCCTTACGTTAGACTCCCGGGCGGCCAGGGGGCCGCATGTATGGGGGGAATTACATAAACGGCAGGTGAATTTGGAAAATTAAAGTCGGTACACTAGCAAGAGCGAAGTGGCCGGTCGGATTATTACACGATTATTGCCGTCGCTAGCGCCAGCGAGCGACCCTGAAAACTTCTGAAACAAAGCCAATTAGTGGAATTACTAACTTTTTCTAGGAAAAAATTCTCTTCGATCGATAGCAACAAAAGTCTCTCCCAGCACCAAAGTTTTAGGTTAATTTAGCTTTATTTCGACACGTTATCAAATGTAAGAGGTGGTGTCTAAAAACTTTACAGTTAAGGTACAAAAAAGTAAAACTGTAAAAAATAACGTAACTGTAACTTTAAAAAAGTTACATAAATTTGGTGCTATTTTTTATAAGGTAAGTGCGAGTATGGTTAATAAAAGATCTTTCTTGGCCCGCCTCTAAAATGACTTTATTTTATGACATCATAAAAACCAGCTTTATGGTGCGTATAAACTAAAAATATAACTTAGATAAGTAACGATAAGTTATAAAATCTGTTGTTTAAAAAATTTCAAGTCAAATATTTTGTTTTTTTTATTCAATAACACCCACTTCTTTACCACTCCAGACGTTTATAGTGTTAAATAGGTTAACATATCTATTATTTTAGTATATCTATTCTAGGGCCAGCCACAAGTTATTTTATCAGTCATATTGATTTAGGTACCTAGAAAATGACTTTGGGAACTTTATAAACTTTATGGAAAATAATACATATTTATATGTGAATGAAAATTAAAAACTTTATTTTTTTTCCTCTCTATTGAAAATCATATACTAAAGAAAAGCTAAGAAACGATACCAAAATATATGATCTAAATAAAGTATAAGTACATCGAAAAGAATAAAAGGTTTTAAGAGTCATCGGCGCCCAACAAGTCACTTTAAATTGATATCGACTAAGCAATGTTAAAAATGCACGTTTCAAGAAACATAAAAACAAAATAAGCTGTCACATTTTGTATCCATGAAGCTATAATAGGTTGGTGCTATTAATATTATAGTTTCTTAACTACTAGCATAGCACCGCATAAACTAAAAGAAATTACTCAAACTAAAAAACTACGCCCCAGCGGCTTCGCGCGTCAATATCAAAATAATTCATATGTGACAATAATTATAAGGGTACCCTCCCGGCCCCAGAGGTGCTAGGGAGAGGGGGGGGCGTATCCTTACGGACCCGATAGACCCGACCACCCGTGTGGAAATTATTCGATTCCGTATTTTAGGGGCATTTTTAGTGTTAATTACTGAATACTCGTCTGTTTGTGAGCAGAATAAGTCAGACTTGTTTTACAAAAGGGACAAAATGTATTTTTCAGGTATTACCTACTTCTTTGTAATTTTCCTTCTTTCTATGTCAGTGACCATATTAATATTTTGTAGTAGATTATGTGGATAAACTTTATTCAAATAGCCACGTTTAGAGTAATATAAGAAAATGAATGCCACCCTATATTAATCTAGCTAATATAACCTGTCCACATTTATAATCAAACCCTCCTTTTTATCGATATCGAAATGGTGTTAAATTACCGATTTGAGTAAAAATAACCAAATAAATAAAATAACAACCTACTAAATAAAATAACCTACCAGGCTTACATAAACTCTAAGCACTAATTTGTTAGACTTAATAACGGCACCTCTGCGGCCCAAAATGATTATTTAATAGAAACCCCCGTCTCCTCGGTAGGTACTAGGGACACAGGGGTTGGCAAGGGTCCTAGAAAAAGTTCCAGGGACGTCTATCAAACTAAAGGACGGGACAGCGATGCGTGGACCTGATAGATGAAGACAAATGCCCTTTTTATTTTGGCGTCTTTATGCAACCTTAGTAGTGCTGGGGACTTCGTTAAAGTTAACATAAAAATACAGTAGTTTCAAGTTAGCCATGTAAAATAAAAAGAGTAGTTAGTTACAAGAAATTTTATTTACCTTCAAAAATCACAAAGAAAAAGTTTAACCCTTACACTGTCCGAGGTTTTGATTGCTAAATCGTATAAGCACAAAATACTTACACATATTGTTTATACAAGTAACACAAACGATTATGAGTGGGTCTCTCATATTGTACCCTCCGATTACAGACAATGGGGTACAGTAAACCGTAATCTATACGGAACCAGCCATGAATTGTAATCAGTTAGCGGGTTAACAAAGTAAAATGTGAATAATAATAATGCTTAGTTTATATTTTGATTTCCTTAATTAATAAATAAAGAATAAAAAGATATCCTCAATTTGCACAAAGAAAACTTCTTCAAAAACTTTTAAACTGAGGATATTTTCTCCATTTTTATTTTAAATGGTAACCAGTTAATTTAAAACTTTCTTAACCTATCAACGCCTTAATTCCCCATAGCCTTTCGTGCCCTCTTATACATGCCAACACAATTTATAACAAACCGACTGGTAATCACGCAGCTATGATCATGGGGAAAGGTATTCCATAATCTCCATGGACCTCTCATAATCTACGGCAGTTAAGGTACAAACACACTATGACTCCTAACAGATGGCAGAATGGAGTGAAGACAATAAATTAGTCGCAAATACGACGTCAAAATTGTGACGTATTCCTTGAAATTTGAATTTTGAATATGAAATCCTTTGTATGAGTTGATGACAGTAGCGTCAATTCACGTAGCACGAGATTTGTTCGTTGCGTAAATATTGTTTCTGAATTCCTGACTGATTGTTTATTGTTACTTTATCATGTACAGGCCATACTTAGAATTTATATGTGGAAACACGTAAATGGCGTTTAGTTACAAATCTAGTGAGTAATTTAGATTTCAAGATACTGATATTTCTTCATAAAATAAAATGTAAAAAAAATAAAAAAATAGTCTTTAGTGTGGTGAGACCCTTACGATGTGTGGGAGCATAATGCAAACGGTCTGAGTAACGTCGGAACGGCGTTATGCCCCTGTATGAATTTTGAATGCGCAAATTGGGCTTCGGTAAACTATTGCTTAGTGGCTTTACCGTAATCGATTGGAACTGTACTAATGGCTAAGGTACGGTCTCTGCCGCCTTATCGGTAACACATTTGAACTAAAGACGATGACAGGTGCAGCGATTTTGACTTTTAAAGTGGTAAAGCGACGGTGCCCTCGATAGTACCTATTTTACAGGTGTTAGTTAAATTTTCAGGAAAATTTCGTTTCATTAATTAATTGCGTATTGTGCTCACAAAAAATTGATTTTATAAACAAATGGGAATAAAAAACATGTTTTGTCTTCCATAGTAGGTACTTAGTTAAATAAAGATAACTTTTATTATTTCAGATGCTTACCATTTCTGAGAATCTCAGGCGAGCCAAAACAACAAGGCAGCTACGATTATGAATCCTGGCAGTTCTACGAACGGCGTAGCTGCTACGGGCTACGACTACGACGTAGCACTGAGATGACTACGTGAATTTTGATGCAATATTTTCGGCTGGTTTCGAGAAAAGAGAGATGACATGTTTAAAAGCCGCTTCAAGGTTAATATTTTAATAAAACTAAATTATCTTATGAATATTAAGGGTTAAGAATTTATAATGATTCAAAATAAACGTCATTTCCTATGAAGTATTGGGCAGATAACAACACCAGGCCGGAAACAGGCCGTTAGTGTTTAAATTTGAAACAAAGTCTGATTATAACATTATTTTTCTAAAACCTTATCAACCAGTAAAGTTAATATCTACGAGTTTTTTAATCTTCATGTTCGTAACATAACTTATATGAGGTGAATCAGTATAATTGTATGAATTATAATTATAATGGATTTTTTTGATTAGTGACTTGAAAAGTAGGGATCTCCCAAAAAAAATTGTAAGCGGCCTGGTTACAATCGTCAAGTAAGTCTCGAGTAGATTAAACAGCCGCCAATTTATAAAAAAAAATGTGTGAATGAATCAAATAAAATGACAATTTTAATTATTATTATATTAATATTAGTTGCAGTGTTTTTTTTACCCAGACAGAAATTAAAAACAATAATCATGTAATTAATAAAATTACTACAAACTACCAGGGGTGCATAAACGCTTGAGCGGCGTCAGGCGCTGCTGGCAAAGATTACGGCACGGGGGCTGGCTGAAGGGATTCAGATATTTGCAAGAAGTATAAATTCGACATCATCTTTGGAGGCGGCATACAATAAGAAGGGAACTAAAACCAATCAGTTTGCTACCTGACATTACCTCATAAATTTTACCTTTCATTGCCATCTTTTAAAATCAAACTGTATTTTTTATAATATTTATAATAAATAACTAATATATTATAAAATAGCAAATAATTATAAAATAATACATTCTAAAAGTTTAAATTTATAATTAGTATAATATTTCTTGTGTTAGATTTTTATTTACCTGTCTATTTAATCAGGCGTATCGAAGATAAGATTGCTATAATTCGCGTTATAGAAAATAACAATTCTTAATTTAAGCTTAGGAATTCACAAAAATATTAATTAATATGTAGATGCAAGCTTGCGAATTTAGCGTATCCTATATTCTTCGCTGAATGTTAGTCGCGTCTTTGCGGATTGAGCACATATCACAGGGCTGCCTAAACTGCCTATCGATTTATGAAGTGGCTGAAAACGATGCATTCGTTAACGATCAATGTCAGATAAGATTTATTGACGAGATTCTGTTTAAAATTTATATTAAGAGCGAAAAATTCAGACTATATTGAAATGTGGATTCAGCGACGATAATTTCTCCCTGAAAACAGTCAGTTTTGATTTTTCCGAAAGAGATTAGAGATGATAAACGTGACAAAAAAATAAGTAACTGTTTATACAGGGTGTTGTTTTGGTTAGCGACGAGCGACTCAGGGGTGGTTGTACAAACAGTACTGATGCCAAAAATATTTTAATAAAATAATGGAAAAAACTCACAAAATAAATGTTTCATAACGATATAGCGGGCGAGTCAAAACTATCAACACCAGGTCGCCTACTCGTAGCTTACTAGCTACGGCGTAGTATTTCGTAGATACGCGCGAGCTACGCGCGAGAGTGCGAGTTTCCCCATTCATTTTGAATTTTTTAGAAGGTTGGTTGTGGAGAGGTTTTTCCTTGGACGAATAAACCACTGGACGCGCAATGACAGTAAATTTCACTTGTTCCCCCTCGGCAACGAATTGGGCATTTTAGCCTCAATTTCATGTGACGTCTTGTCAGTACGGTGACAGAACTCGGTGAGAAACACTGCAGAAAAAAATGGGTAAATGTGTCGTATTTTTGTGTAAAAATTATAGCGGCAAGACAAAAAATATTTCTTTTCATTCGTAAGTAACTTTGTATCCCAATAAAGCTGTTATTTTTTCTTAAAATAGCGAAATGTGTTTTCCTAGAGAAAAGTTACATTGCTAATTAAAAAAGTTGTGGTCAATTACTGCAAAATCAACAAGATGACGCATACTTCATTTGGTAGGATTATCGTACGTTCATCATTCGTTTCCTTGTCAATTTAGTTTTAATTGTGCTTGACAATTGTCGATAATCATATCGATAAACGTACTAATAAATTTATAATATAAAATAAAATACATCTGTAAAATGATTAACTTTAAGGTAGATTAAAGTGATCCTAAAAATACAACAGTTTTCTTTAATATTTTAAACTTCATATTTTATTACAATATTTATATTTTTGGTCATCAGTTGGGATTGGGACCCGACCTTCAGAAGTCCGTTCTGTTCTACTGTTCTTATAACTGAACCTATAGGAACACTTTAATGAGGGTTCGAATCATAATAGTTTAAATTTAGTAAGTCGATGGTTTAGAATGAAACACTCACAGTATCATATTCTTGAAGTTAGGCGATTTATGTTATTCCGTTACCTTTTATTACCTACTTTCTGCTCAGTGGCTGAATCCCGAACCCAAGACTTAGGTCGTAGGGCTGAGTGGAGTAAGGTTAAGGCAGGTAGAACCAGTTTTTATTTTTTAACATGGCGCTGTGGAAAGTGTTTTCTAACAAATATTTTGTTATTCGATAAAAAGTGATTCTATTAATCTATACAATAAATAAATTTTAAGATAAGATTGCTTTTTATTTCACACCACATAGATAAGTTACAAATTCGTTTAATAAAAATTTCAATTTATTTCACTATGCTTATAACTAAATCCCCCCTATTATTTATACATTCTTAGTATCATACCAAAGTTTAGTGTAAGCTCTATAAGATTTTAAACTTTGTTGGATTTTTAAACTAAACTTCACTTTTATGCAAATTTCACTTGTTTAAAAGGTAAAAAGGGTATTTTATGGGCGGGAAGGTAAATACCATTTTTAGCTTTTAAACAAGTGAAAGTTGCATAAAATCCCGTGAAATTGTGAAGTTTAGTTTGAAGTGTAAGCTCATCTACTGCTAGATTATACTATTGGAGGATTTTATTATACCATTGGAGGACTTACGGCCTGTTTCACAATGTCTTAGGAAGTTCTAGTTAGTGTTACTTGCCAGACCGTTTATAAACATATTCTATGTTTCAATTATTCGTTTAATGGTTTGTGCTTATTTAAACATGCCCATTATTGTTATGGTAATAAAAATAAAATAAAAACATTTTGCATAAGATTCGTTCATTCATTCGTTCAACACATATCGATAGAATAATATCGACGCTTCCACGCACTAAATGTCAATTAGTGACAAGACAAACTCCCCCCGCCCCGCAAAAATTGGTTGATGATGTTTTCATACATTCGCTCTTGCGTTTCATATCCAGTGGATTATTCATCCAAGGGTTTTTCTCTTATTTCCATATAATATAAATAAAATATTTTTTTAGAATAAGCATAACTCATATTATCATCCCTGCCTGAGTCCCAAAAACAACACTTTGTATGGGATAAAATCACATACTATAATTTAGCCGCTCAGATAATGCTATTTTGACGTTATTAATTTGACACAAACATAGAAAGAATTACAAACTTCCTGACTTTTTTCCCATATTTTTTTGTCAAAATTGAAAACGTCAAAATAGAATTCCCTGAGGGCTAAATATTAATTAAATTGACATTTGATTGACAGCCCTAGGACCGGGTGGCTCTAATGATTCACGGTCCCTAAAACATTTATTGGGACCCGTGGATACCTACATGGGTCCTCGAATATACGCCTGCGGAACCCAAACTTATCCCTTACCCCGACTCCGCTCGGATGGGTTTATATAGTTTATGTTTGGACTTTTAGGGTTCAATTATGAATATTTTGGGTTAATTTTGTTTTGGAAACAACCCTGATGACAATACCTCTGTTTATCTTGTAGTCCTTTAAGGTAGGTGATGTGTCTGGTAAATATTTTAAAGGTAGTCCAAGCAAGGAACAAATGCATTTTAATTGCTTTATAGATAGTTGAGTTGATTCAGAAGGTGAAAATTGTGAACACACAATATTTCATACTATCTTTCAATCAAGTATAATTATCAAAAACATTTTTTATGTAACAAGTTCTCGTTAAATAAATCAACTTTTTGAAAATCACACACCTGCATTTATTTTCTTTCTTTTACACCTCCTCAAAATCTAATTAAAGTTGTCAGGTACCAGGGAAGCATAAAATATTATATGGTGAATATAAATGAAACGGGTTCTAAAATGAATAGCGTCGAAATTCTTGGTAGAGCGCGCTTACCTCGTGCAGTCGTGCCAAGGGGGCGAAGTCTCACAAATATACCCTGCTATGGAGTATAGTGCTGTGACAAAGGTACATTAACTAATTTTGTCAAAGCTTCTATAAAAATATAAAAAATAAACTCTACCCAATGTTAATTGATGACCGATTAAGAACAATGTCAAGTCATATTACATCTATCCCTGGTCGTATCATTACTTGCCACCAGGAAAAAAAGGCCCAAATTACTGGTTTAAAAAAACACTACCTATATAGCAGCATTCCTTTTATAATTTTTCATGTTCAGCTACAATTAAGACGCTTTAGGTAGATAAAAGACGTCATACTACAGGATAAAGGTTAAAAAATACTGAAGTACATATTTCTTTATATTCATTCCTTTATTTTTGGGAAATTAACCATCCTTCACATAAGACACACGTGCTATATTCTGAAGTCAGCCCTGAAAAAGTATCCAATACTTATCGCACTGGGGGTAGCACTACGGGGGTGATCCACCCCGTTGTCATTTACCCTACTTACCACTACCAGGCGCGCACGGAGCCAAAGGAGAATTTTAAGGGAATTAGTCGGCTGCTTGCCGCCTGCAGGGCGCCGCACTAAATCCACACATGTACTAGGATAGCAGCGGTGAACTAGTGTGGCCAATTTACTTTACTTGCCCCAAATTGTCTTATTTATTTCTAGCTGGACCACTTGCGAGGTTTCGTTGCTACTTTTTCATTATGTAAGTTTGCAATGTATTACATTTGCTAAAATGCAATTCTTCCTCTTGGCAGATTTCCACGAAGCCATTTACTATAAACTTTTCTAGCTAAGGTCCAAGACCAAAAGATCTGAACAAAACAGAACTTCCCAAAGGCGAGATTAACCCTTCTAATAGTGTGTTCCTCACAAACACACATTACACACAGAACCGATGTAAACAAATAAATAAACAATATGAACATTACCGCTGGTCACCCTACGCCTTCCGCCCACCTCCTCGCCCATGAGGGATCCTGGTAGCTAGCTACGTGAAGTCTACACGCAACGATGCAAAAAACATCGTTACCCGTTTTTATGGGTATATATATCTTGGGTATATGTGGGTTATTTATAGGGGAGATAGAATTATGAATTCAAATTCATGGTAAAATAATGGCACCATGACCACACCTTACGAGAAACCTGTTCAGCAGTACCTTCTCCTAAAGGCCATTATAAAAACGCCATAAGAAAAGTTGAACTATTTACTCTATATACCTTTACCTAGATTATAATCCGAAAGTGTGTTTTTTTGTTCTGGCTGAATCGAATTTAATTCATACAGATTATAAGTTACTAGGTACTAACATTGTGTGTAAGATGCATTGTTTACTAATCCTATTCGGATCTTTTGTTGTCCTATTCAATAAATAAATAAATCCCAATAAATAATTGCCGAAGACAGGGCGCTATGGCGCTCATTGGTGGAGGCCTATGTCCAGCAGTGGACTAATATAGGCTGATGATGATGATGATGAAATAATTGCTAAGTGAATAAAAGTTGGTATGAGAAATCCAATATTTATGCGGTTGACGTCATAAGGAATCGCTAGTTGAAGATTTATAAATGTTAAATTAATAGATATTGAAATTACTAAGGTTCGGTTGCGTGATCAATAGTTATATTAAGTAATGGCTGGTAACCGCTGGTAACGACATTTAACCATTAGTTGAGTTAACTATATATTGTTTTAAACTTTCATGGTCACATGGTTTACATGGTAGCAATCCCGTATCTTACTATTCTAATGAGTTAACTATAGATCACAAAATTAGTCATAAGCTAAGTTTAATCACTATGAATTGTTTATTTACTAATTTTTCGATCTGAGTGGCAACCACTCATTCATAATGTCATTTCTCAAACGCACTCACTGTATCTCACAGCCGAGTAGACAAACAAAAGTCATTCTTAAAGATGAAATAAGAAACCAAAAATTGCGCATGGGCGGGATTCGAACCAGCATCTTTCTGGCTTACCGGGCCAACTGCTCTTCCAATTGAGCTACCGCGCTGATGTCGGTCCGACCGCGCGAAATTCTTGGTCTCTTAGTATACGTCATTGCGTGACGTTAGCGCCATCTACCCGTCTGTTTATGCAACAGCGGGCTAAGTAGTTATTCTTTACAGAATATATTCAACTTGGAAATGATGACGCTTCGCTATACAATGGTATATAAATGGACCGACAGCGCGGTAGCTCAATTGAAAGAGCAGTTGGCCCGGTAAGCCAGAAAGATGCTGGTTCGAATCCCGCCCGTGCGCAATTTTTGGTTTTCTTATTTCATCTTTAAGAATATAAATATGACACTGTGAGTGTTTAAAAACATTCTAAACCAAAAAAAAGTCATTAAAGACACCAAATAGGGCGCGTGCTCACTGACGGCGGCTTGTGCGGCGCCGGCCGACACGTGGCGCTGTGTACATACGGCCTTAGCGACTTGTTAATACCTTTCATTCAGATGCTTTAGGGCAGCATGTGCAGATTTTTTATTTTATTTTATAAACTTTACCTAGGTACTACTGTGGAAACTGTGGAATGATGGAAAGAAATGTTTAATCACAGTAGGACCTATGATTATTATTATTTTTCTATTACTAGCGGTCCCAGCGAACTTCGTTTCGCCCCCAGCCCCGTCCCGCCCGGCCCCGTTTTATGGGAATTTTCTTTGCTATAAACCTCACGGCGCCCGAGACCTTTCCAACAAATGCAAAACCGTGGAAAGCTGCTTAAAGAAATAACGTAGTATATAGCGTAGCTGACATAAATAAATTATTGATTTCAATGACGTAACCAAAAAAAAAAAAAATACAAAAACAAAATTCTAATTTGATTATGTATATTAATTAATAACATTTCCATGCAACATTTTAATCTGCTGTATCAGAAAATTCACAAACAATAACCGACCTTACAAAGTTCAAGATTAGAATACAAATTCATTTGCACTCGAGGTAACCCTCCACTGCGAAGTGGAGTCAATCAGACCCTCGCGATGATAAAACGAAAAAACCGGTTAAGTGCGTGTCGGACCCGCGCACTAAGGGTTCCGTGCCACCCTTAACTGAATTCAGGGTCCACTTACTTTCACTTAACGAAAACATCACAATATATTGCGACGGCAAAAATAACTTTGTTTTTCATAGTGTTTGTATGAAAGACAAAGTTATATTTGCGGTTGATAAAATTGTGCAATATCTCAAAAACTACTGGTTCGATCTCCTTCAAACCAATTTTCGTTGCAAGTTTTTGTTGAGATCTACATCATATATTTTTTCCAAAATTTTCACTTTCTTAGTTCAAAAGTTAGATGGGGGGGGACGCCCATTTTACCACTTTGGAAGCGTCTATATCTCAAACCTTACACTTTTAGAAAAAATTGTTTTAGAAACCTCAACATCATTTTCAAAGACCTATCCATAGACACCCCACACGCATAGGTTTGAGTAAAAAAAAAATTTTAGGTTTTAGTTTCATGTATGGGAGCCCCCCCTTAAATATTATTTTTTCTTACTTTTTGTATCTGAATTGGAAAGCGGTAAACAAGATACACCTACCTACTAAGTTTCAGCTATGTGATGCTTATAGTTTCAGAATAAAGTGGCTGTGACATACGGACGGACAGACAGACAGACAGACAGACAGACAGACAGACAGACAGACAGACAGACAGACAGACAGACAGACAGACTTGACGAAACTATAAGGGTTCCGTTTTTTGCCATTCGGCTACGGAACCCTAAAAATCGATCACTAGGGGGCGCGAAATTATTCGGTTCAAGGTCGGATGCAAATGCACACGTCAAAAGCAAATCTGTTTATCGAAGCAATCTTGCGACCGGTAAATGCGTTAGACACCGTTTTCAAGGTTGGGTAACTTTACAAAATTAAAAAGTTACACCCCAGTACAATCGATACAAGTTACACCCATTACAATGATGAAAAATACTACACATTTAATAGAAACTCCTTGTTGATTTGCAAGTTATCAAACGGACTTTAGTAACATCTAAAATTGGCCATTTCACAACGTAATGGTCTATCAACTGGATGACATCAAATTCTTAGATCCTTGTTACAACACACTATTAATCTCAGTTCATTATTAAAATATTGCAGCTTTTTTGTGTCTAACGCATCTTAATTTCCATTTCGCGTCATAAAAATATAATTATAAACAAAGGCAGGCGTGCGTATGTAGTGTTCGTGAAAATACTTCCTTATTTATGAGTGTGTAAATAATTGAGTTTTACAATAATGCTTTCTATGCGTTCTAGCTGGAACAAAGCAATTTTCTACCACTTGATCACTCCAACAGTTATGCGCGGCAAAGTTACCCCGTAGGCATACTACACCGGCCGTGCGGCCCCGGCCAAAACCGTAAAACTCTCTCATCAAATATTCGCATTGTTCGTACAATAACACACTGGTCCAGAACTAAACAAACTTGTAATCCCGACATCAAAGCAGACGCCGCAAGTGGCGGGAATAAAATAGCTGTTGTGTTATTAACAGCGAATGGAACGTTTACCCTGGATGTGGCACGGAGAGTGTAACAGAGTACAGAGTGGTTGTTTTTTTTATAAGTGATTCATCCTATAGGTAATTAAGGGTGAGTGTTGCTAGATGTTACTACATAGGTAAATTAAGCTTCAGTAGCTTAGCTAGTATGCTTCTCTATCAGTTGCGTTGCGAATACGTTGATAACCTGACTGACAGATTGAATTCCTTTGAAAACATTTTTATCGAAAAAAAATGTATATGCACAAATTAATTATTTTGATTGCATATTCAAGTAGTATAATGAAAGTTTAATATTTAGTTTTCCCAAAAAAAAAAAGTAATTTGAGTATAACTCTACAGATGACTACGAGTAGAAGTAAAACAATATATTATGTAATAATAATAATAAAAAAATAAATATACTTTATTGCACACCATAAACAATAAATAATACAGAAACATCTTAATTAAATAAATATTAAATAGGAGTACAATTCAGGCGGTCTTATTGCTTGAAGCAATTTCTTCCAGACAACCTTCAGGTAAGGAAAAGCATAAAGAATGAAAGAAGTGTACAATGTACTTAATACAATTGAACATTCATAGCTTTTCAAGAATTGTTGAATTTCATTGTACATAATTTGACATTTATAGGTCAGCGTAAATATTTTTATTTACACAAAGACAATATCAGCAGCCTACTTTTACTAGCTCAAAATCACTCAAACCTCACACAACTATTAATACCGTATCCAGCCGCCTAAATCTCTAAGCCCGAGAAAAAAAAGGGGGGGCGGGTCGAATATCCCGCAGGGGGGCCGGCGATGGACTGAAGGAGCCCCAATCAATCTTAAGTCGCAGTGCGATGGGGGCATTTGGGGGGCAGCCACTTTCGGGGGTCGAGGGACGATACCCTCTTACGGTCGGCACAAACTGACCCTCGGAGGGACCACGCGGAAAAGGTCGCACATAAACTTTTTGTTGGATTTTCCAGAGGTATTTAGTTTGGGTTGACGGATGTTATATTGGTTAGTGTTCAGTTTTTTATAGGCAGTAAGCGCGGCAATGATTCTTATGTTTAAGTGACACAAAAAAAATTAGGGGAGTATTAAATAAACTAGAAAGAAAATTCCTAGTACATATTTCAGGATAAGTGATAAATAGCACCTACTTTTAAATGGGTAGTATTTAAACGAGCGACTGTAAATTAATGTTTTAAGTGTCAAAAATACTTAATTTAGGTTATAGAATTACTAAGTGAGCGACTGAGTGCGAGTGACGAGAAATCAACAGATCAGCAACTAACAAAGAATAATTTGAGTTACTTTAAATACAAAATGAGAAGCTTCATAATATATGAGCGACCCAATTTTTGATTGAGTGTCAACATTACGACCTGCATTTTTTTCAATATTTGGCAAATGGATTTTTCAAACTGAGCGGTATTTAATCTTATATGAAGTGTTTCGAATGCAAAAACTGCTTTGAAAAATACTAATCGAAGTAGCGTATTATGAGGCCACATTTAAATAAAAAATCATCTTATGAAAATAGTAAATACTATTTGAAGATACACTAAATATTCTTATAGGTAATTAAATTAAACAATGTATTACGAAAAAGTAATAATAATCTATTTGCGTTTACCTAAATCAAATAATAATAAACCGGCCAAGTGCGAGTCGGATTCGCGCACGAAGGGTACCGTTTAAACTACGTATGTAAGCATTTAAATTGTTCAAAAAATTACATGACAATTATTTTGCTTATTTTATGTAAGTATGTTTACTAAGGTATATTTTTTAAGAAAATATTTCTCAAAATCTTATTTCATCACTTTGTCGATGAGTTAAAATTACAGTTTTCTAACACCTAACCCTGCGCTGAACTGCGGACAGACGGACATGGCGAGACTATAAGGGTTCCGTTGGACTACGAAGCCCTAAAAAAAGACGCTTCAGTCAATAAAAAAAGTGATTTTCTTATCAATACTGTAAGGAACATTAACTGGTATGAGGGTTGAGGAACTACTACTCATCGTCACTAGTAGATAAGT
The DNA here is from genome assembly GCA_963584085.1 of Pyrausta aurata. Taxonomy (NCBI): domain Eukaryota; kingdom Metazoa; phylum Arthropoda; class Insecta; order Lepidoptera; family Crambidae; genus Pyrausta; species Pyrausta aurata. The sequence continues at coordinate 6,936,838 of OY757274.1, forward strand.
GCTAGCCCGGCCTCGTTTTCATTTTTTTCCAATGGGTATCATTTTTGCTTCCAGTGGTGGTGTTGTTAATAATAATCATTTTATAGTTTGCATAAAATATAAAACATAAGACCTCAAATAGAATATCAGTAACCAATAATCATTAATACAGCAGCTCACAAACTTTGCTCAGAATGAACTTTTTTGTAGTTCGTTATGTAAAACCTCAATTGGAAAAATCGAAAATATCTTAATATTAAAGCTAAACTCTAAACTCTGTATTTCTAGTCGCTCAGTTAGTAATTTAGTCGCCCGGATAGTATTTTTATATCTGAAATGGATATAACAACGCCCACTTGTTGTAAGCTCGTTCTGGATTTTATTATTAATCAATATTCGTCGTTAGTTTAGTTAATTATTCGCTTACTCAAATTCATACCGCTCAAGTGATTAAAACAGTACGTCATCATCAGTCGCCAAGTTATTTTTTATTCGCTCGTTTTATTATTCCCCCTTTTAAATTGGTTTCTTCATACCTTATTGTTTATGTAAGTAAAAATCAAACTTTTAAACAAAATTACTATTATGCATGTTTGATTACGCTTGTTACTTTCTTTTATCTTTCTTTCACTTTAATGAATCGCTATCGACACCCACAATCTTTGCTTAGTACCTATGTATGTATAGACCGGTCGTTGTGGAAAGCCATGGGGGAGGCCTATGTTCAGCAGTGGACGTCCTTCGGCTGATAATGATGATGATGTATGTATAGAAGCAAATAATCAAATTCTTGAATTCAGGCTCCAATAATGTCTTTGTTATGTATTTAAATTACCTTCACGGCCTGTTTCACGTGTCGATGTCTCAATAAGTTCTAGTTATCGTAATCTGCCAAATACTTCATACAAATTGACATACCATATTTGAATTTATTCGTTAGTTCGATTTATGTAGATAGTGAAACAGGCGTTTAATCTTGTTTTAATTTATTTTCGCGATTTTTGTTTAACGTTTTGTGTAATTTTAGGCGTTTAATTAATTAATAGGATGTAGATGTTGCATCTGGTTAGAACTATGTTTTCCTAGACCACCTAATTATGAAAATAAAACAAACTTACATTTATAGTTTATTTTTGTTTTTATAGTGTTTTTGTCACCATACAAACTTAATAATATAAATTGCACTTGTAAAAAGACAACTGTGAAAAAAAGACTTGTAAAAAGACAGCCTACGCGTTAAGAAGCGCTTGCAAAATTCAACAGGCCTGTTAATGTGACGGTGGCCGAGTGGTATAGGCATACGCCCGGATTGCGTAAGACACGGGGTTCAATTCCTCGTCTGTCACAGGTTCACAGTTGTCTTTTTACAAGTGCAATTTATATATTATTAAACTTACATTTGTCTTAGAATAACCTTACGCTAAAGCATAAAAAATCGTAAGTTACACGCATTTTCATCTCACCCAAACATTACAAGCTATCGAAAAACTCGGCGAGCGTAGTTGCCCTCTTCTCCTCGGGGCGTCGTTTTTGTGTGTTGTCTTATACCGTGACGCCCCCGGCTGATGAGCCGCCCCCTCCCCACAGGCCGAGAAAAATGAGTTAGAGAAGATGTGGCCCGATTATAGCCCCGGCCCTTTGTAAGGGACATTCGTCTGAATCAATCGCCACCTGGCTTGTGTAGGGAAAATGATAACTGCGACGCACTGGGCTGGCCGAGCACAAAGATTGCATGGTAAGATTTGAGCAGCAAGAGGGAACAGTGCAGAAAACTTTAAGGAACTTTCAGCGTCACATAGCTCCATAAGCTTGAGAAACTTCTACTGTAGTTGGAAAAAAGTAGATAAGTAAATAGTCATAGAGACATGTAAAACTGCAAACAAGAATGGTTAATCGGTTTGAGCACTAAATTATATCAAAGATTTACCCAAAGATGTACCCACTTTTACTTATTGTAAATGTTCGGCCACTATTCAAAATATCTGCATTCCCAAGCGATTGACTGGTTGAGAATACCCTAAGGCATTAAGTCCGCCAACTGTAGAACTCACAGTGCTTCTTCTTCTTTAATTTAAAAGCTGTGCTCTTGTTGGTGTAGTACTTCCCAACTTACAGTGTAATAAAGTTTAAATAAATATGTATAACGTACAAAACATATGTTTTAATCCGTCAGGACGTCATTATTACTTAAACTCGTTATTGAGCTAACCTTCTTTTATGATCCTGTTTTAGTTCGGTAAAATTTACTATAGTACTACATTTCAATTATAACAGTTTCCTTTATGTCACACTAAACTAAGCAGTGTAAAGAGGGTATCTAAGTGTATATTTACCAAATATTATTATTGTTGTAACCTATCTTAAAACTTTTATAATTCTGCGTTACTTTCAGACTAGCCACGACCGCAGTAACCTCTAGGGTCGCAGAGGACACCGTGAGCGTTGCAGGGTTACGTCTTCGTGTCAGGTGGCCTCTGCAGACCGCCTATAAATCCTGCGCTCCTGGTACTTTGCCTCGCGGCGACAGCTTGTTTGAGAAATTGGAAACGTCTACGAAAAATGTACGAAGAATATTCAAAAAGGCTTTACAAAAATTATTAAGAAAATTCGATCCCTAAAATGTGAAAGAACTTTTTAAGAGTTCTTATTTTCTATTTTCAATTACTAAGGTCGTGTAAGCTTGATACAAAGATTTTTTAATCACATTTGGAATAAGGCTAACAAAAACACAGATTACCCAACCTACAAAACCGTTAGAAAAACAAAATTATTAAAACAGCGTTGCTCATCTACCGCTAAAAGTTTCCAGTAACCTCTAAAAGGGCAGTCGAATCCCTTAAATATTTCAATCGAAGCTCAAAATCATAACCCGGGGTGAGGCGCGTACACAAAGGACCGGTCGGCCGCAGAGGCAGGGTTCGGTTCTAACTTGGACCTCGGGGTAGGACATAGAGTAAGTTGCTGGGACAGAAGTGCCAGTTATTATAAGATAAATTTACATTTACTCACTACTTCGATAATCAAACCAATATTTTCTGGAATCACCGCATTCAAGCAAGAAATCAAACTTTTCAGCTTTGTATTATACGAATTTTAGTAATACGGTATTAATGTACAGAATTTTAGTATTATAATTTCATAAACTAATACTATTTGGGAGAATACTGGTCACTTAATAAAAACACTTTTATTAATAATTATCAAGAAAAAATTTAAACTAGACATGCAAAATTAAAAAAAAAGACTAACCTTTTCAAAAACGAAACCAATCCTATTTGGGTTGTAATGTAAGAGATTGTAATAAATAACAAATAATCAAACTGTAGTTTCTACGGTTTGCAGTAACATAACGTAACTATAGACTAGGGAAAAAAAGCAGATAGAAACTGCCTGCGTACTTTTCAACTTTTATGCCTAAAGTACTATTTCATAGAGACGTGGTAACTCTGGCTAGGGATAAAATGGGTCGCCCCGCAAAATCGTATGTTTACTCTCTACCAAAATTTGTTTCTACAGACGAATTATTTTACAGAGCTTAAAGTATTTTTGCTGGAATGCCTTTAAAGTGGGTATCATTTGTAATAATAACGTATCGGACTGCATATACGTACTAAATTCTTTTGTTTTGTAAATAAAAAGTCCAACAAGAGGGTAAGCTTGCTTTACTAAAATTTAGACGCTCAGAAAATGCTTTTTTGATATATACAATTTGAAAAGAAAATGTATCGGGAAAATTGACGAAGTCTAGAAGTTAGACATTCTTTCCATACATTTTGTGTCAAAATTGCAAACGTCAAAATAGCATTCTCTGGGCGGCTAAATATTAGCTACGATATCAAGTTCTGTATGACATTTTCGATCCCTTGCTAACTTTGTTGCGTAATCCTAATGGAAGCCTGAAATTTAAGTAATTATAAAATGTGACTAACCTTATTTTCGACGTCTGTCCTCTCCTGAAACGCCATACTCCTCATATGTTTCAGGTAAGCTGTGGTGATCGGCACGCTGTAGTCCATCTCTTCGCCTCCATAGTACACCCCACCATCTGGCCTCCAAGGTTTGGGAACCCTTCCAAAGGTATCCGTAAACTCTAAACTCGAAGGCAACAACTTCTTTCTAGGCGGAGATCTAGATTTAGGAGGATCTTTCGACGTCAGATTGGCTACGTCCAACGGATTGTACTTCTTCTCTTTCTTAGCAACAGTCTTGTTTTCTTTACCTCCTGCGCTATCTGCCGGCCTAGTACTCCGCTTTGAATCTTCTTTACTTCTACTGCTTTCTTCTTCTTTTTGCAACTTCTGAGGACTATCACACTTGACATCTTCTACGTCTATCAAACTATTGTCATCCTTATCTATTTCCGGATCCGTTCTTACCGGTTCATCTTCTCTAAACGCCGGTTCCACTGGAGAATTATACAAATTATTCCCGTCAAAACTCTTCTTTGATGTCAGTTCTATGTAAGTAGGTTCGGGTTCCTCAGTATCTAGTTTAGGGCTTTCGATTTTCTTAGGCATGTCATAGTCATACGAGAAATTCTGAGCGGCGTCTATCTCTGACTCCCAGTTTCTCGAGTAGTCGGAGCATTGGGGTAAGAAGGGGAGGTAGGTGGGGTGCCTCGTGGGGGAGGGCGAGGGGGTGGGTAGGGGTGGAGGGGAGGCACTGCGCGGGCGCCGCGCGCACTCGGCGCATCCGGTCAGGAAGCGCGTGACGGCCTCGCGGGGCAGGAACGCGTACGTCTCCGTGATCTGTTGGCGAAAACATCCTGATTAGTGGACGTTGATACCGCTAGAAGTTATGTTGGCCTGGTAGCCTAGAAGTTAGAACGATGTTACTTATAGGAGTAGCCTACACCGTTGTAGGTATAGGTTTGAGATTCAGAGCTAAAAGAGTAGGCGTCCCTGCAGGACGAACTAAAAGTTTAATAAAACCACTGCTTAACAAATAAAATCAATATTCAAAGTCATTATTATAATCACGTGTTGTTTTATTTTTAACAAATCGAATCTGTCAGAAGTCGCTGTAAGCATCAATATGTTAACATCTCATTCATTATGAACTGAATGTAGACAGAAGTCCTTTGTTTGGCTGAGACTGATGTTGTTGATTTTGAAACTAAAACAATGATTATTGCATTAAACTGAACCAGTAGTTAACAGCTATGAGTATGACGTTTTATCCATACTTATTCTACTTAATAGTAAAAGTAAATATGTACAGTAAAAAAATCGCGTCGGTTGTATATGAGCCCCCCTTAAATGTTTGTTTCATTTTGTTTTTAGTATTTGTTGTTATAGCGGAAACAGAAATACATATTTAATAAAACACAATTTACGGATAATTTCGCGATAATTTATTTGATTTTATAATAACATCTTTGTCTACCCCGTGACCACGAACGCTGTAAAGTGTTCGAAACGTCGGGATGAAAAATCAAAAAAACTAAATTGTGTTTTATTAAATGTGTAATAGGTATTCGCGTAAATTTCAGAAATAAGAAATACATAATTTGTGAAAATTTCAAGCAAATCGCGGTTCTTTAGATACAGCCTGGTGACAGACACAGACGAACAAACAGGAAAGTATTAGTAATAGGGTATTTTACCCTTTTGGTACGGAACCCAAAAAAATACCACGATATATAGTAGAGCATTTTCAGTGCCAGAGGAAAATTATTGAACTTTTCTTTCAGACCCAAGGAAAACTGTACCTACTGCTGCCATCTATGATCAATGTTCAACAGCTCGAGAAAAGTTTCAGAACCCCTTAAGAGTAGTTAGTTACACCGCTCACTTCTAGATGGCGGTATTGTCGTGGGCATTTGTTTCAGAAAATACCTTGAATTCAAATCAAAAGGAAATAATGTGACAACATAGTACTAACACTAATGGTGCTTGAATTTGTGTACTTACAGTTCTATACGTGCGTTTTTGGCCGGCATGTTTGCCCGGTCGACCTTCAAGCTCGACGTGAACTGTGTAGATGATGTCAAAGAAATTTTCTACAATCGCCACCTTCCTGTAGACTGGGTCTTGATTTGGTGCATTCTGGAACAAAGAAAAATAAAACAAATGAATATACTACACGGGCTTTAAGCAAGCTACTGGTCCCGCCATCTATGTTGCGTTTGAGGAACCACTTTACTCTGTACTGTAACATTGTTGCGATAGGTGGCGTGCTAGTTCAAAGGACAGATAAGCAACGTAAAGTTGAAGTGTTATCGTCTAACGCTACTAGATGGCGTATAATAGGAATTTGTATTTCAGTAGTTAGAAAAATACAAATGTTAGCAATAATGCATTGTTCACATAAAGTGCATTATTTTTTTATTATAACCCCCTAAACTCCTGCAAACAAGTTAGTGCATGAATAATATATTTAATAGGCAAAATAAATCATATTGTGTTGTGGTATAATATTAAAGTCATAAATTTCCGGTGACAACATAATTAGGGAGTGTCCGCTGTGTTAGACGGACCCTTCATCCCTACCTTATTACGTGTTGGACAGTTCACATGCAAAGGACTCCTCATACTAAAATACTTTCACGATTTATGTTTAGTCGCTTCGGATTTATATTTATTTAAAGCAAACACTTGCAAGTTTAGAGCTAGTCCAACACAAGTGTGTTTTAATTAAGCTTGTAAGTACAAGCTTAATTACAATATCATTGGCATGCAATAAGATTACAATATAACTTTGATTAAAGTATTTTGATTAAAGTAAAATACTTTAATCAAAGCAATATAATAATAATGATTGGTATATTTATTGCGTGACAGGTGGTATATGAAGCCAAAACAAGCCTATCTCTTTTAACTTTTACAAAAAAAAAACCTGAAAATAAAAAAACCTATTTACGGGTGATATAAAAAGTGATTTTTCGGAATAAAATTAAATGATAGATATTATAATTTATTACTTACTCATTCATAATATTTTTATTAGTAATTATTTATCATAAATTGACCTTCAAAAAATTCCATCCAACCAACACCAAGTATAAATTTTAGATTCCAACATCACCATCACCTTTTTACTCGCAAAAATTTAGTTTTATTATTTCTTGTCTTCCTTTGTTCCCATTTTGGTCCGCGTTTCGGAGGCAAACTAATTACCGAGACCTGAATGCGAACCTGTGTATTACGGTGTCATTAGCTGCGGCGTGTCGTCCGGCCCTGTACTGTGTAATTAAGGTATCCACACTGGTGGATATGGGACAAGTCCGGGCCGTATCAACGAGACAGGCTATGATAGAGAGCTTTTTATCTACACCCACCTAGCTACTGGAGCCCTATTTTTGAATCACTCGCTTCAAAATGGCGAGTGATTTTCGTTTAAAGATGAATTAAAAATCATAGAAAAAAACTCGTTTTCGAACGAAAATCACTCGCCATATCCAAGCGAGTGATTCAAAAATAGAGCTCCAGGGCCCTTATTTTTTAATTACTCGCGTCAAGATGGCGTGTGATATTCAATGATTGAAGTCGAATTTTGGGATGAAAACCAGTAGTAATCTACACAAAAAGGAATTGAAAACTCATTGCTTAATTTTGTGAGTACCTACTCGCGTCTAGATTTTGAGTGATTTCCTTTAATTTTTTATGTGTTTTCGAACGAGAATCACACGCCATATCCAAGCGAGTGATTCAAAAATAGGGCTCCTGGTCTTACTTTTAATTTTACACGTTGTAATAGAAATATGATCTTCATCAGACGCATGGCGAGGTGACATGACACACTACAACACTAAAATATACGTTTGATTAATCTTCAAACAAAGCTCAGCAAAGTCAGAGATTGCAGCAAGTTGGTGTAAGCTTACGAAATCAACTAAAACAACAAACACGGTAAAAAGCACGGTAGCTCGATTGGAAAGAGCGTTGGCCCGGTTAACCAAAAGGTTGCGGGTTCGAGTCCCGCCCGTGCGCAGTCTTTAGTTTCTTATTTCATCAAGAATACAAATAATAACACTGTGAGTGTTTAAAACATTTCAAACCAATAAAACAACCAAATAGATACTGATTGAATCATTAACCTTATACAATTTCAGATATTAATTATTGTCGTTGGAGACTGTTCCTTTCTTCTTTACTGCCATATTATCATCAAATAATATGTGAATTTAACTATGTATAATATTTTTTCCCTATAATCAGCAAATTGTGTCAGGTCTTCATCACCGTCATTTATTGATCAACAGAATCGAACATTCGTTGTTTTATTTATATTTTCGAATCATAACAATAATTAAATTGCCAGTGTGTTGGCTGACAGCCCTGCTCAGCGGCTAATGGCAGCGGCAATTACCGGAGCGTCGCCGCGGCAGCCGCTTGCACCCGCGCCGCAAAATACCCGCATTTTCGTATAATGCTCATATCAACGTAGGAACCCACCCACTAGCTTTTCCATGCGACTTCGTTCGCCTGTTTCGGCGTCCGTTTTTTAATGATGCTTTTCGTCTGATCTGTTTTTTCTAAGCTTTGAATTGTAGTTAATAAAATTGGTTAAAAAGCTCAACGATGGTACAACAATTATATCTTACGCTAGAAATATAAATACCTAATAAGATTTTTTATTTCTTAAAATGTTGTAATGTCATGTCATTGTAGCCTTTATTGTGTATTGGCTTTTTTCTATTCTAATTAATTACATAGGTGTCTGTTTAGTAGGAGTTTTACTTCCAAGGAGCATGTGCAAAGGCATGTGCCACTTCGTTTTTTTTTTAATTTTCCGTGATAATTCCGTATTACACCTTCTCACATCTGCAACCCTAGTAGCGTCCACTTTTAAAATAACGTAGGCGAACGTGTAAGAAGTAATCCCCTCGCGCTCGTAATACCAGTAATACCTCGTCCCGCCGCGTGGCGCTAGCGGCGCGATCCACAGACAAATAAAAATAAATTGCGCGAAAAGCGCGGGAAATCTCCGCACTAAACGTGTTCTGCTTGGCAGGGTTGGTGATGTTTTAAAATTATCGTTCGTGAAAATGGTCTTGAGAAAATACCTGCTAGCCAGCTAAAGATTCCTTTTTTAAGTCCACCTTTTGTACATGGTCTATACTAAAACTGGAAACCTGATATTGTCGCGTACTTCCTTTCTGCATATTATGCAGTTGAATGCAAGAAAATTTGAGACATGAAGTCCGCTAATTGAACAATTCAATGCAATAATGTCTTAAAAAATATACTCTGACGACAAATAAAACCCTATGAAAGCAACACAACATTATTTAAAAAATAATCATTACAAAGAGTCGAGTGACTCGAGTCTAAGCTGGAAAGATATTATGATGAATCGAAAAAGGAAAATATAAGTATTAATGTTATGCTAATACAAAAGTTAGAATTTCATTAATAATAATAAATTTAGTATGAAGTAAGTATGGTCAACCCTAATTCAGAAGAAGCTCGATATTTATCGCGCACTTATTTGAATGCAAGTTCGTCGGCGAGTAATCTGTTTACCTTCATTGACTGACACGCGACGCTCAACTTGCAGCATATTTTTTTAATCAATTTTACTCCGATTTTAATTCCATGGGTTCTACTTATACTCTGATTTTTAATTTGATAGACCAGAATGACAGCTTCAATCGAACGATTTATTTTTTAAAGTTGCTAGCGTAGTACCCATAGTGTTGTAACAATTGAATTGTATGCGATTAATTGAACATGTGATATGAATTTTTTAAATGTGATTTCACTAATTATGATAAATTATGCATGTTAAACGTTACATAAAGCTACAAATAAACGTAATACATAAAACAGTTTTTGTATGGAGTAGAAAAATCTAAGTCTCTCTTTAATAGCAATATTCTTGTATGGTCTTACCTATTTTGACTTTTCAATACTTTCTATAAATTAATTCATTGAAAATAATTATGATTTTTTTAGGATTCCTGATTTTTATGAACAGATTTTAGTTAAATATTTTAAAATCGAATAAACAAAAATTGAATGAAATTGAAACTTTCGATTATTAAGGACCAACACTATTTTTAAATTACGAAAAAGTGGCCACCCACCAAATGTGAATTTGGTCTATCTAATTAAAAATCAGAGTATAGTCTAGATAGGTAGGGAAATCGAAGCATATTAAAAGTCAGAAAGAGATATCCTCTCTAGTCTAGATGGACTTGCAACATCGTTGCCCTTGTCTTTGCAACGCTTGGCTTCGATCGAAGAGTTTTAATAATAAAGAGATCCCTTTTTTGAAGTATTTGTTCGTTTAAAGTCGAAAGAATAGGATTTTTCAGGCAAAATTCTAATGCACACCTAGTGTACGCAGGAGGCATCGGGGTACCAGGGTAACAGCAATCGTGAGGAGTACATTTGCACGAGCGCTCGAGCGCATCCGATCGAAGCTATCGCAGGATCCGCAGACATTTCGACTGCACACGGTACTCCGAACGGATAGTGAATTGGTGTTGTAAGATGATCGAGCGCAGATACCATTCACACGTACGGTACCACATTTTGCAGTCGTTATCGACTTCTTGTGTGCTACCGAAGACATTGCAACCACAACGACGCCGAGAGCTAATGGCCTAGAAAGAACCGAGAACCACATCGACATTGTTGGAACCACAACGCAACTACAAAAAGCTGCAGCTACACAATTCACACGTACCACTGCTTGACCACTTTTGGCGCTGCAATGTGGTGTGGTTGTGGTACGTGTGAGTTAGCTCTTAGAAAACTGAATTCTAGAATAGAAAACTTTTATATTGTCTTTAGTATTTCCACCAAACAATTATTACAACACTTGTATCAATGACATGTCAACCATTATAAATTGAATGAAATGATCTCTGCGTTACCTTTACTCAACCTTTGAACATCATTTTCTGGTATCAGATACCAGAACCAGATACCTATCTTGGCAATACCCCGCCCCTATCTCTTCGCGGCGTACAGTCAGCAACAGGTGCGGATGTTTTATTGCCGTCCGGAGTGGATTTCCACCGTCTCGTGTCAACCGGAATTATTTATCGGTGACTGTACTTCGAATTGTTTCTTTCGACAAAGAATTCGGTTTGAAGGGATGTTAATACATAGGGACAGGTCTATGAACTTCTAAGATAAGATGGTATATTTTATCTTTCATCATTATCAGCTTAAGGACGTCCACTTAAGCCACTGTTACTCTAACCACAGCGACCAGTTGTGAGCGGTTTGCACTGCATTCGGTATGAAACTGCTTCCTCCTTCATCCTGATCCTCAAAATCTCACGCTCAGTTATGAAATAGAAAAAAAACCGGTTAAGTGCGTGTCGGACCCGCGCACTGAGGGTTCCGTGCCACCCTTAACTAAATTCAGGGTCCACTTACTTTCACTTAACGAAAACATCACAATATATTGCGACAGCAAAAATAACTTTGTTTTTCATAGTGTTTGTATGAAAGACAAAGTTATATTTGCGGTTGATAAAAATGTGCAATATCTCAAAAACTACTGGTTCGATCTCCTTCAAACCAATTTTCGTTGCAAGTTTTTGTTAAGATCTACATCATATATTTTTTTCAAAATTTTCACTTTCTTAGTTCAAAAGTTAGATGGGGGGGGGACGCCCATTTTACCACTTTGGAAGCGTCTATATCTCAAACCTTACACTTTTAGAAAAAATGGTTTTAGAAACCTCAACATCATTTTAAAAGACCTATCCATAGACACCCCACACACATAGGTTTGAGTAAAAAAAAGTTTTTAGGTTTTAGTTTCATGTATGGGAGCCCCCCCCTTAAATATAATTTTTCTTACTTTTTGTATCTGAATCGGAAAGCGGTGAACAAAATACACCTACCTACCAAGTTTCAGCTATGTGATGCTTATAGTTTCAGAATAAAGTGGCTGTGACATACGGACGGACAGACAGACAGACAGACAGACAGACAGACAGACAGACAGACAGACTTGACGAAACTATAAGGGTTCCGTTTTTTGCCATTCGGCTACGGAACCCTAAAAAAAGCAATACATAAAAAATATTTTATGTGCACACAAAAAACAATGGTTTAATAACTGATCGGGAATTCCACAGCCTACATAATAGCACACCAAAATAATCTTCTGTGCTATAATTTGATATTTATTTATTTATTTATTTAAGAAAACCAACAGCTAAAAATTACTTATACTAATTTACAATGTACTAATAAATAGTAAGCCAATACTAGGTTTTCCTTTTGTTTCAATTAGTATAAAAGTTGTAAGACTTAAATTAACTTAACGTTAACAATAATATTCCGTTGCATTCAAGGACATAAAAGTGCTTTCAATGAATAATTGCTGTGCAAAGTTTTCTCATCCTATCCGTAATTACGGATAGGCTTTGTTGCACCATCCTGATTAACCATAACTAATATGTATTCGTATACATGTGTATTACAACTGTAAAACTACACATACTTATTACATTTTTATGTTAGCTTTACTTTAAACATAAGTATTTGACGTTCATTACGGTCAAAGTCAGATTCTGCAACCGACCTTCACGATTCACTAGTTACGATATGCCACAAACCGCTGCCTACGTAACCCTAAATTAAGGCTGTATACGTGACCGGCCCGGGCCGCATTCAGGCTTACCCGGCACCTGGGCATTACCCGGATATCCGGCTCTAATACGACTATTTGCTGACCGTACCTAAGCCCCGGTAAGGTTTGCAAACAAGCGGAGTTAATATTCTGTGCATTTCGTTCGAAGGTGAGATTAAAGAGGCTGGAGGAAGTCATGAATGAATGGGAATACTCAAACACTATTCGGTTTATAAAGCACACTATACTTTTTTATATCAATCTGCAAAGGAGTAGACAGTAAGCACATGGGTATTATGTTATGAGACCGCGTAAAAAGAAATTAAAAGTTTTTTATAATACGTCCGTTACTACTTACTTATAAAAAATATTTTCCTTTATTTAACCCAACAACAAAATTTTGTTTTGGCAACAAATAAAGCTGGCTGGTTTAGGAATGAGCTAGGCTCAAAAGATTGCTATCCAACGCGGCATCGCAGCCAGTATCATCGCCTCCTTGCCTACAAGGAAATGCTTTGTTTTTTTTTATACCTAGGTAAGTTTTAATTTAATTTTTAATCATGGATGTCTGGGTTTTTTTTTCTGTCTAACAAATGTACAGAGACAACAACATTAATTCGATACGAGTTAACGAAAACACTTTTCTGCACAAGCGGCAAACATGTGTAGTTGTTATGGCAGTATTACTGTCTCGTAGTTGTAGCGGTTAGATCGCTGTTCAACCCAAGAGGTCCTGGGTCCGAATCCCGGGTCGGGCCGAAATTTATTTCTGGGTTTTGAACTTAAGCTAAGATGTCAGCGGGTGGAAGGTTTTCGAAATAGAAATGTAGGTACTGTCAGCAGTCCTAATTAAATGGTGGGTGTAACCGTCGAAGAACTTCGCCCCCGTGGCGCCCGACATAGACGAGCGTCCTAAGCGCCCTCTAGCTAGGGTTGACACTCTCACAGTTTAAGAAAAACTTTGGATGTAGGTAGATAGATAGATTATATGTAACAAATTAAATTAAATTAATTAATTTATTATTTTAGATAGATTATTATAATTATTATACTCTTTATTGCACACAACATTAGTGAATTTCCAAATTTTGCTATATTTTGCAGCTATGACAACAGTGAAGTTACCTACCTACTGAATCGAAATTTGATCGAGACTATAACAATCATATTCTCCAAATACATAGAATATCACAGTTTAAGTACTTAGCGCGTCACGTCATGTGAAATGGTGGTAACAATTTGTCATTTTACTTTTTAATTCAGAACGCTCTTGATCTTAATGGGCTCAAACGTCGGTCTATCTTAAAAATTGCCCAGGGTATGCCTATACTCACTCGTTCTTTAAAGGTTTTCAGGTTATATCGTCGCAAAAAGTTACTGGTGGGTGGGTACATATTTTAGTTATTTGGATAAATAAATGTTATCCCACATTTTCACAGTAACCATATAATGTGCACTTATTCTTACATATGTATTAAATGTGTATGAATAAACCAGCTAAAACATTTCCCAACATTTCAACACTAACATATATTTCTATATCATATCGAAAACGAGTGCCATCGTACATAACAGAATAAACCGGTAGCACCCCTGAAACAACAGCCGCTTTACGTACTGTGACGGTTGCTACGGTGTTTTCACCCCATCGTCATCCCCATAGTCTCTCGAGGGATGCGGCTCAGCCTGACATTTGATATTGCTGTCGATGGAATGGATTTAATAATGGTACAAGTTGGGTGTGGTTATTGGTATTGCTCTTTTCAAGACTTTATAAAGTAGCTCAGCAATAGATCAGATATGTACTATCAGTTGCATCTGTGCATAGTGCACTCACTTGGGTATCGTTTCGTCAACGACATACGCCGAAAGAGCTTTGGAATTTTTACTACGAAGCGTGGTTTACTTGGTGTTTCCATTTTTACGTAATAACGGCCAGGACTGAAATCGAAAATATCAAAGCATATTTTCGATTTTAGTCGTGGCTTCGTAAAATGTCAGTTTTTCGAATATAACCTGTTAAATATGTAAACTAAAATTTTTGCGTCCTATATTAGAATTTTTATGTCTGTCATAGTTTATTTTTGGAAAATAATGCAAGGAATCGATTATTTAAGGTTTTATTGCTGACCGCTACTTACGAACAAAATTGAAATGGCGGACCGAATAGAGCCAAAGTTAATGTTAAAGAGTGAGCCAATAGTTCCATACGACTTTGATAGCGTTTATCATGCGTAGTTATTCGTATAGTAATCATACTCTTACATAGAAGTATCCCTAGTCTCTACACAACCCCCCACTCTCCGTTCTTTGCACTACTGCGCACTTAATAAGCAAGCAAACACACGGGCGCAGCCTCTGCCACGATCTCATAACGCGTGATACGCTTTGATGTTCCCGCTTATGGCTGAGGTGGCCAGGAAATCATGGTTGTTTGGGATATATTTTTATTTAAAAAAAACTGAGTATAGAACCGTAATTAAATAATTTATTAGCCAACATAAGTCGTCAAGCATAATCAGTTGCATCTGATAGCAAGGTTGGATTTGTCGCTTGCCTTACAAACACTCCTCCACCAATCCGCACTGAGCCCGCGTGTGGTGGAGTCCGTGGAGTATAGCTCATTCAACATCATAGTAGAAGTGAGGTTTTTGCCCCGCAGTGGATAATGGTAATGATTAAACACGTAATACAAATATGAGCAAATGCTCAAAGTTTTCGGCTGTATTCCAACAGCCTTGGTCACGAGCCAACTGGTGGATCGCGGCATCGCCTGCGCGGGCGGCCCGAAGATTCTTCTGCCACCTTCACATCACTTGATAAAAAATTCCCATTGTAATGTTTAAAATCTTATATGTATTTACATAAATATATGTCCTGAGTCAGTGCAAAGTTTTGGTGCCCCTAGTAGCTATGTTGCAAACTCCGCGGCATAAGTATTCCGAGACGGCAGCCCGCTCGCTCAAAGCTTTACGATTTCATATTATTCGTTTCTAGACATTGCATGGCGGAGACAGGGCTGCCTGTAGGGAGAATTTGAAGTGATAGCTGCCTATCGTTATCTTCACTAACACAATAGTAAACAGAGATGAAACGTCGTAAAGGCGTAGAAAGAAGGTCTCAATCGGTTACCTAAAACTTTTTTGTTTTAATGCACTATTCATTCTGAATAGGCAATAGGATGGCCCATACAGCCAAGCCTACTTTAGTGTTCTTTCATTCAACTGATTTCATGACTTATCCACAGACAATTTTCTTTCTTTCTCTCATAATTGATATAAAAGTCCATCTTCATCTTGCTGCTACCCGAGTTAAACTCCCTCACACATTAACCCCCCGCGTGTCGTCTCGCGTATTATTTGCACGGATTGACCGGCGAGCGCCAGACCGCCCCGAGGCGTGTTTGTCGCGGGATGTTTGCGCGATGTGCCGTGTGTGCTGTGCACACGGGACGCCCGCGGATAGTCTTGCAGACTAGTGAATGGGGTAGAGGCGGCTAGATTAGTCAGACTAATAAATTATCACTAAACATTCTACTCAAAATTTATTTGGTTAATATGACAGGAAAAAATACCATAAGCATAACATCTTAAAGACCAAGACAAGTGCGAAGTAAAAAACAAAAGAATGGATATATTTGAAAGAGGCTGTACAGCAGTGGACTTTTTTCAGCTGAAATGTCGAAAAGTTTTTAGGAAAAATTAAGCGGTTGGCGACTTTTGCTGCATCTATACGTCTAGCAAACTTGTCTATGGTAGCATGGGACGGTGTGCTTACCGACAAAATGGCCCGCGACGTATTAAGGGTTAACTCTATTGGTGGCAAGAATTGGTCATCGCGGGATTAACGCTGTTATTGCCGTAATAACTATACGATTCGAGGAGTGATTCCGATTTTTTTAGATAATTTTAATTAATACAAGTAGGAGGTGGAGGCCGATGATGTGGAGGCCAGCAGTGGACGTCATGATTATGATCATGTTTTTTTTTTTTAATTTAGTATGGGTTTGCTCTTGACTCCAGACCAAGCCAAGTGCGACTAAGACGGAGTTGAAGATGGAACGAGCTCGCCCAGAAGAAGCCTGTTCACTCTGACTTTGAATAGATTCGGATTATAGTCACTAGGAAACACCGACGCGGGCAGCGAGTTCCACTCTTTTGCCGTGCGCATTATAAATGTTGATGAGAAGCGCTTAGTTCTAAACAGCGGGATATCGACAAGGTAAGGATGGTATCCCGCGGTACGCCTTGAAGAACGATGAAAGAAGGGGGCTGGTGGGATAAGCTCATGGAGCTCCTTCGCACACTCTCATTCACTCTTCATGTTCATTAGGATGATAATGATGTAAATAATGATTAATAAAAATGATGATTTTATCAATTGAATAACACCTAAGAAAGCCACGCGACTTTTTCTAATGATATATGGCTTATAGAAATATATAAAATAATACCCCAAATAACCTTATGTCATCAAACTAAGGCCTTTCGGATTATACAGCCAGACGTAAATTACGGATGATCACAGAATATAGTATTCAATCTATCGATAGGATACTTTGGAATTGCGAAATCGTATTTAGATACTCTATGAATCAGACAGAAGACGTTCGTCAGCTGCGACTCAAGATCCCATAGTTCCTATCAAAAGCCTCAGTATAATAATTACTATTGTGGCCCCTCCAATAACTGAACAATGCCATGACAACAATACGAAAGCTCATGTACTTAAACAATACTATCTCTAAACCCTAAACCAAGCTACAGTGTCTATTCTGATAGATAGACGTTCTAGTTTCCAATGTTATTCAAGTCCCACACTGGATCCAGTGTGAATGAGTCAAGAATATTAACTTTTCAATAAAGTCTTCTAAATTCTGTGTATTGATCTCTGTCCTAAGCTTTTCGTTCGTAAGGCACCCCCTTAGTAGCCGATTTTTACCTGTCAAGTGTTGGATTAACAAAGAAGGGAGAAAAGTAGCAGCAGGATACGTTTCAAGCTTTATTGGTGCAAGAGATCTTCTGTTGATTGACATGAATCACGTACGTAGTACTAGTATTATAATATCTGTGGTAGTACTATCTCTGTGCACGAGATAAAGAAGTGTTTCGTTAAAAAGAAGGGCCGTCTCACTTCCATGGATACAAAACAAAAATGAGCTTCATACATATTAGGCACGTGCTATATTAGGCCCAGTTCTTTCATCGATAGAATTGTTAAAGTTACGATTTTGGTGTTTTGAAGAAAAAATACCATAACCAAATGTCAGAATGGCTATTTTAATGACCATTGATTAAGGTATCTTTTCTTCGAAACACACAATCGTAAATAAATATTCATCCGCTGGTAACGTAACTTTACCTTATGGTAGCCCTTAATGGATTTCTTAACTTTTACCTATAGGTATTAATTAGGTATGTGCTTTTATCTACTCTATGGTATTTTTATTCACTAGATTAATAAATCAAACAGACCATATTTTTTGTACAAAAAAATATAAATATTCCACCAGCACACCCATCTACCAGGGCGAGGGTGGATTTTCACACGCGACTTTTAACCTTATCACCTAGGCAACGCAGGGATCCTATTTTCATTAAGGCCCCGTATTTTAGACCGCAACGTAAAAACGTAAGTCCGTATGTGGGTAGTACGCTGTGGTCGGGCAGGT
Source organism: Pyrausta aurata (assembly GCA_963584085.1). Taxonomy (NCBI): domain Eukaryota; kingdom Metazoa; phylum Arthropoda; class Insecta; order Lepidoptera; family Crambidae; genus Pyrausta; species Pyrausta aurata. The sequence goes on from OY757274.1 coordinate 6,955,031, forward strand.
AGTTAATTTTTATGAACGGCCGTAGTGGGCAGAGGAATACGGTTTTAACAGCCTATACCCATTTTTCCTAGTATAGGAGATATTTTCATAAATGTCACATGGTTTGCGGTGACTAGTTAGAAAAAGCTACTTTTCATGCAAATATTTCTTACAAAAATTGTTTAGACCACAATTATATCAAAATGTTTATGAACTTAGTGTTGCCATTTTTAGGGTTCCGTAGCCGAATGGCAAAAAACGGAACCCTTATAGTTTCGTCAAGTCTGTCTGTCTGTCTGTCTGTCTGTCTGTCTGTCTGTCCGTCCGTATGTCACAGCCACTTTATTCTGAAACTATAAGCATCACATAGCTGAAACTTGGTAGGTAGGTGTATTTTGTTCACCGCTTTCTGATTCAGATACAAAAAGTAAGAAAAAATAATATTTAAGGGGGGGCTCCCATACATGAAACTAAAACCTAAAATTTTTTTTTTACTCAAACCTATGCGTGTGGGGTGTCTATGGATAGGTCTTTTAAAATGATATTGAGGTTTCTAAAACCATTTTTTCTAAAAGTGTAAGGTTTGAGATATAGACGCTTCCAAAGTGGTAAAATGGGCGTCCCCCCCCCCGTCTAAATTTTGAACTAAGAAAGTGAAAATTTTGAAAAAAATATATGATGTAGATCTCAACAAAAACTTGCAACGAAAATTGGTTTGAAGGAGATCGAACCAGTAGTTTTTGAGATATTGCACATTTTTATCAACCGCAAATATAACTTTGTCTTTCATACAAATACTATGAAAAACAAAGTTATTTTTGCTGTCGCAATATATTGTGATGTTTTCGTTAAGTGAAAGTAAGTGGACCCTGAATTCAGTTAAGGGTGGCACGGAACCCTCAGTGCGCGGGTCCGACACGCACTTAACCGGTTTTTTGTTAACTATCATCAAGCACTAAAGGGGGCTGGTTTAGTAAACAAATCTCTAATAAGTATTTTTTAAACGTTACACAATACATTTTATTTGCATTATTCCGGGGCGTAACGAAATTCGCTCTGGGACCTCTAGTCTATTTAATTCTACATAAACCTAATTGAAAAGCAATATTTGGCAGAGCCACCGTGAATGCACAGAAATATTAGCAGAACTGAATGGCGAGTATTAAAGATGTTTCCAGTCGGTACGTCCGATTACAGGCAGTAAGACGTAACGGCACAATTAGCAGCGAACGGAGGGAGCAAGACCTCCCAATATCGGCAAGAATGGGACCAGGGTTGCCAAAAAATGTTTTTTTTTTTAAAAATAGAAAAAAACGTTTTTGGTTTTCACTTTCGTTTCCGGTATTATCAACCCTGAAGTCAGGCTTTTTTATCGACTTAACTGCATACCGCGATTTTAAGATTTCTACACGGCCCAACTATGATTATCAAAATCGGCTAAGCTGGTGTAGCCTGGTAACGTATGTTACATACATAAAAAACTTTAATATCTTAGTATTCTTATCTACAATATTACTAAGTTTTTTATTTGTTTTGGGTTGATGGATGACACATTGAGTTAAAAGAACGCTCTAGGTAGTTCGAGCGTTCTATCGTGGACTGAAACGCAAAAAAAGACAAACTGACAGCCCTAACCTATTCCAGCAGGGGTGGCACACAAGCGCAGTAAACAAGGTGACTCGTGCTTTACAGTCGAGTTAATGCGCCTCTAGAAAGAACCATTAAGCTGCCCGGATTACACAGAAGTACTGAACATTGGGACGCGAATTTCATATTACGATATGTTTTATTTATTTATTTGTCAAGCTTATATCTATCATTACAGGATTATTATAACACCCAATGCGATAGTACAAGTAAATATATATATAGGTATTATTATAGGGCACTGATCCGATATACGAATTACAGTTTAGCCGTCCTAGGAGTTCTAGGTAGACACCTTTGCTTCCGAATTCGAATCGTATAACATTTAGTTTTTGATCCAAGAATTACCTGAGGTTTAAATCATTTTTTATACTGATATTTTTTTTGCTAAGATTATTAAAATTAGCAGAAGTGACACTTTAAACTTATCGATGTTTTCTACCTACTTTTAGGTGCTTGACGTCGTTTATGATAATAAATTACAATTAAAAACGTCTTGGTATATATTAAGTATTTATTAAATTCTAAGCCTTATTTTAATATCTGTTTATGTAAGTATTAATAAATTATTCAGATTTGTACACAATAGAATTAAAGATTTGACTTCCACATCTTGCATCAATATTTTATTATTATTTTTACAGCAAAATACAGAGTACCAATAAATATTACGTACCTAGATATTGCTACAAATATGTCGTGAGCAACTACATTGCTAGGGGTGACGATTCAAGGGCCGCAAGCACATTACGTGTTACTATTACGCATGTCACTCAGCAATATTCCGCACCCTCGGGAGTAGACAGAACATTTCGGCATGAGTGTCGCTTGGAAATAAAATTGCGGCGATATTTACGATAGGAAACCTACTCATGATATCCATACTTATAATAGAAAGAGGTAAAGATGTATCTCTGGAACCACTGAAATTATTAAGAAAATGCTTCCATTTCATGTCTGATTTAAGGTCTCGCTTAATTTGCGGCTAGGTCATTGTTTGTACAAATTTATTTTGATTGATATCTCTTATATGATTCTTATTGTAGGTGGAAGAATATATATGCCTTAATAGCTGGTAGTAAATGGAGCTTTAGAGCCTACCTGTTCTGTGCCTGAGTTTTTACTCCTCAAGACATATCCCAACTTTTGTTTTGTCCCGCGTACCCTGATTCCTGTTTTCTTGAAGACCATATGTGTGCAAACGACTAGGCAATAAGCGTCGCCAATTACTGGGCACAACAAATTTAAGTTGCTTTACCATCGACACTATAAGAAGAAGAAGAAGAAGAATAGCTGGTGGGAAAAATAAATTGGGCTATATTGTACATTTCCTTTAAACAAATTTGTAAATTCACTTATGTTATGTGCAATAAAGAGTTATCTATCTATTTATCTGTGCTTTAGCTAGGTGAAGGTATAATAGTTAGCTAGCGGTATTGCATTTCGCTCATCGCCAGGCGTCACTCGGCGCCGTATCTCGCGGGCCACCCGGGGAGCTTGGCGTCGCAACAAGCGGTCTCTAGGGTTGCCATCGAAACAATTACATTTTCTTTTATTCAGTCATTGATTGGAATTTGCGAACTGATTTCGAATTTTTTTTGCAGCGAATACCTTCATTGTTTCGAGTTGACTAAGTTGTAAAGACTATTACGCACTGCACCAACTAGACTGGACAATTTGGGAATAGAAATAATACCATGATAACTATGGCTGTTGTGTTCACAAAATAAGTAGTTTAGCTAGTTTTGGGCTCATCCTTTTTGGAAAATATATTTTTCAATTTCCTGTTGACCTTTATCTTCTGTGTCACTTTCAAGAGACGTAATATCTTTCTGTCGTAAGTGGATCAAACTAGCTATGATAATCACAATCAATTTGTCTAAGAATCAGAACTGATACTGCTTTATGCTTTTCGATTATTAGGCTATCCAAAAGCCTTCACAAAGAGTTGACTCAAATCACCGCATTAGCAGAAAATCCAGTTGACTTTTGAGAAGGAATAATACCCCAGTCAGAACGTGAAGTAAACAGACACGTCACACCCCCTTCATTTCGTTAGCAGCCCTGCGAGCAGCCGGAGGGGGGAGGGGGAGGGTGGAGGGGCGGAAGTGTCGTGCGTGCGATTTAATTCCATCGCCTCGCCCGGGACCGAGTCGAGTGCTCCGCTGACGGCGGGAGGTAGAGGTGGTGAGAGGTGTTATGCTATCGATATCGATAAAAAAAAACGATTTCTCTCTGCACGACCTTATGGTCTTCTTACTATCGTGTCGATGGGAAAGCGAATTAAATGTGCTGTGCCCAGTAGTTGGCGACGCGGGTTGTCTTGTCGTTTGCACACATAAGGTATTCTAGCAAGCAAGAGTCAGGGCACGCTGGACAAGACAAAAGATGGGACATGTCTTGCAGAGTGAACCCGCAGACGCAGGGCAGATCGATTCCATCAGAGAATCCCCACCTGAACATGGTGTCCTTGCATCTACCCACTTAGGACCGGAGTCTGTTAAGGGACTTCCAAATGGGCCATAGCAGTTTATGTCCTGGGGGGGGATATTCGGAATGAGGAACAAAGGGAGCAGGCGGTAAGGGCCCGTTCTCCCACAAGACACGTCTAGCAGTAGAGGGGTCAAGAGGGGGAACGCACTTCATCAAGCGGAAGTCCGTAAAACATCCGGAGAAGCGCCCCATTTGGTAAGACTGACCTTGTTTGACCTTTTTTATTTTGACCTTTTGGTAAGACTGGGGGAGAATGCTTTAAGCATTAAGTCCGTTTGTACATTTTTATATGTGCAAGAAAGTTTTCAAATAAATAACGTATTGGGACCCAGAATCTTTAGCATTGTGTGGTAGATTCTATACAGCAGAACCATATTGTGCTCTATTTAACATCTGCTAAATATTGTAGGTACATTAATTGCTGGAATCAATGGCATTTATCAGTTCATGGAGTCTTAGTCATATATAGTTGGTATAAAATAACATACTGTTACTTTTTTCTCTTCTCTTCCATACTTGGTCGGTGAACTGTAAGAAATTATAGCAGTTTTTTTAACTTCATGCACAAACATGCCAAAATCATTTTCTACCCGTCAACCGTTTAAAACAAATAATGCCTTCAAACTTTCCTGGAAAATCAATTGCAGAAACTCTTATTCTAGATTGAATAAATGACTGTTGCCTTAGCTTTAGCTCCTTAAGCTTTAATTTTCAAAGAAGCAAAGATTTAAAGCAAACTTCTTGTTCTATCGATATCAAATAAACATGTGATCAGAGCGCACCTCTCGATCCTCGCTGCCGTGAAAGGCAGTCGGGGCGGTCGACACGGGCTCGTAAAATTGCGAACCCAGGTGATTCCGCACACAGGCACCGCTACCAGTCCTACTTGCAAGTAGGGCTGCCAAAGATTTAAAACATTTTTTTTTAATATTAATTTTGCAATTTATTAAAAGGATTGGCGTCTAGGCAAGGCAACGCATCATAGCCTCCTCGCCACAAGGAAACGGTTTCGTTTTTGAATAGGCAGGTTTTAAGATTAGAATATTTTTTATGACGCGTCTTAGTTTTATTTATTTTTTCTTGGTGTAATGAATAAGTGAGTATGTGAACAAGAGAGCTATGTATGGCCATTGATTAAGTCCCTCGGCCTCGGGGACTATCTTTGAAAGTGATTTAAATAATCTACCTGTGGCTTTCTGAAAGTAAGAAAAGTTGCAAGAGAGCTGGATATATAGATAGATAGATAGATAGATAACTCTTTATTGCACACAAAATTAGTGAATTTACAAATTTGTTTAATGGAAATGTAGAATTTAGGCTGGATTACAAATTCTTACACAAATATCCTGATGTAAGCATTTGGAAGATAAAATCAGCAATTAACAATGGAAGCTAAGTTACTAGTCAATTATTAAAAATAGGTTAATTCACGCAATATATCTTCACACAGCCCTGTGACAATTTGTATCGGTCGCAGAGCCTACATACAGCACGTGAGACGATATACGTACTACACATATCTACCTACTCGTGTTGATTGTGTATAAACCTTCGAAGCGGCGCCCGACTTATGCTTGCCTAGTCATCTAGGTGTTTCAACCTAATATATGAGATACTATACTTAAGCGTATATCCTGTATGTGTTCACTTAACACATTACTCTGGGAGGAGGGAGAGAGACAAGCTGAGGCTTGGGTTTTAGTTGATCGTCTTTATATTTTATTTGAATGACATGAAACAAAGAATCTTGCTATAAAAATCCCTTATTATTAGGCAAGTGTTGTATTCCGAAAGAACAGTAAGTTTTTTAAGCAATCAATAGTCAGTTTAAAGTCTACATTCGCCATAATCTGAACAATATTGAAATGATAAGACCGCAAGTGACATTGTCATTAACAAAACCGATTGCTATGGTTCTCATTTATAGTTTATTTTTTGGGATGCCATAAATTACACCTTAACCACAGAAGACAACTCATCTGCTTATTTCACTCACTATCATCATACTAATCATTCAACCACCAACCCAACTGAGCTGTGACTAAAACTGTAGACCTATTTTGCTCTTATAATTCAATCGCTGCCAATATTTTGGACATCTTAACATATTTTCTCCGTGTTATTCAACCAGCATGGGCTGCTAGAAAGCTAGTAACAAGAGATACCAAAGATTTTACTTGCAGAATGCGTACTTCATCATCATTCATCCATACTTCTACTGCACAAGGGGAAGTCACATCTACAGTAAACAGGTGCTTCTTTTTAAAGATAGCCCTTAGACAATTAACTTCTAACCTCAACTATTTTCTGAGTTGAGGGTGGTGATGATAAGAAGACCTTCGTGCCTCCGAAAGCTAGTAAAGTCTTACGAACCTTAGCGACTTACCTGAGCCTATGCAGTAAAGTCCTGTTGCATAGACATCTCATATCTCATTCATTTGACTATACCAGTAGAGGAACAAAAAGCGTTCTTGATAACAATTGTGCAAATACATATGCATTGTAAAAAATCACCCACAATCTTCCATTGAAATCAGTGAAAGCTATTTCCAACAGTCTAACTCCTTGTTATTATATCGAATATACGGCTATAGGTGGAGGGTAGGCACTCTGTGACGCTGTGACGGAACAGATAAATTCGCCGGAGCGCGTCCTGCCCGCTAATGACGTGCTTGTTGCCGCCTCGCGCCCGCCGCCGTACTCGACTCGACATAGGGCTGCCTGTTGACACTATTCATTGTAATAAAATTTTAAATGGGTATATTTTAGCAAGCCTACCTAACCTAAAGAATCTAGATGACGATCTAGATATCTACCTACCTAGACAACTCAGAACAGAGCTATTTGGCGCAAATGTACAAGGAGACCTAACTCCAGATAAACTGGGAATGATGGTAGAAGGGCTGGAAATGATGATACTAAGAATTTTTAGTTCGTATCTTATTTGAACAATTATTCTTAGGGATGTCCAGTTTTCAGGGCAGCTCAAAATTCAAACTCTTATAGTTCAAAAACGTAATTTATTAAATGTTTTAGCAATGCACAGTTTCAAATATACTGTCCCATGCCGCCAAGATAAATAAATATTTGCCACCAATCACATACGTACATTACTTTGACCCTTATATGAGTTGAGTAGATCATGCACTTGTGTTATGGCAATTACAAACAACGGTGGTACTACAACACCACTCAAGAATCATTCAGCTTTCTATTAGGTTTAGAAATTTTAAAATCTCTTTTATGTAACTTTAAATCTATTTAATAAATTATTATTTCTTATTGACAACCCTACGTCCCCCGCGTGTCAAGATCTCTTTCACCAGCCATCGCGCCCATCGCCCGTCCCAAGGACACAGAAACGATCCGACGCGACGGTAGGCACATTACTTCGCTATATCACCGCTTCAAACGAATGGCACTTCTGTAATAGTCGTTGGTGTTTATTTTTATAAATACTTTTTTTAATAATAAATTCAAATCATTTAGAAATGAATACTGGTTACTTTACTTAAAGGTCCTTTATTTGACAAGTTGAATAATGTGCCGATAAGACGCCTACATAGTGCATTTTTATTTTTATTCGGTAAATATCCTACAAAGCCTTAAAAATCATTGGTACTCATGACAGGAATAAATACAGTTGTTTCAATGTTTATTCACACATACGTGATGTACAGGCACATACATAATTTGTTTTTCTTTCACAAATTCACTCGATTCATAAATTCAAGATCCAAAATTATTATGATGTTTACATATACATGGCGTTCGAGAAATAAGACTTCTTTTACCAATCCTTAACGATCAATAAATTAATTTCAGCTTTATCAAGGCTTGCCTGGTAGATATTGCAACATAGCGTTAAGTTCGCCTTTTGTAAAGTTTACAAATAAACATTGCCTAAGGTAGAAAGCATTAAAAAAACTATCCACCGTTCTCTAGTCTAGATCGGAATTCACGCTGGCCAAAAATGGCGGCGGTCAGCAAAAAAAAAGTTGCATGACGACACGGGGCGACCGCGACGGCCACCAGGCGAGCAGAAATTGCAGGAGATGGGAAATGCGCGGCCCGTGGGCCGGGGATGGCCGGGATGGATTTCGCTAACAAGGCGCGACTTTTTTTTATAACTGGCCAGATATTTAGCATCAATCTCATCTTGGTCTTGGTATGCCTTGGTAGATAATGCGTGAAGTTATTTATTTATTTATTAATCTGTGAAAATGCGATGTGTGTGTGGACGTGGCGCGGTGTGGTAATGATGATTAACATTGTTCTTCATGTTCATATCGAAATCATATGAAAAGATATTTTGGTTGGAGACACGAGGAAGCAATTTCTTGATATATAAGACATTGGCCCCTATTTTTGAATCACTCGCTTGGAGATGGCGTGTGATTTCCGTTCGAATGCACATTAAAAATCAACGGAAATCACTCAAAATCTAGACGTAAGTACTCACAAAATTGAGCAATGATTTTTCAAATCCTTTTTGTGTAAATTACAACTGGATTTCATTCCAAAATTCGACTTTAATCATTGAATATCACTCGCCATCTTGACGCCAGTGATTCAAAAATAGGGGCCATGATTATTTTGTACATAGCTCAGCTATCGAAAATGGGTATCAATTTCTTCGATCCAAAGTCCAAATCAAGTAAATTTAACTCTTCATGTTATTGCAATTTTACAATAATAGCGCAATGCCATTAATTAAGTATTATAATAATTTAATAATGATATCTTGGATTCTTGGTGTTTTTCTTTAACCACCATGGCGCCTGCAAGCCTGCAACACAAGCGAATGGTGCCGAAAAAGGCAAATGAGGAAAATTTCACAAGAACTGAACTTTTATTTGTCACACAGTGTATTAATATATACATTATGTTTTTATAAGAGTTCTTAAGAACATCACGGGTGCCGTCTCCTCACACAAACTCCTGCCATAAACACGTTCCCCATAATCACGGCAAACCGGGGCAGCCGTCTGTCACGTTCGCGTTAATATTTCATACGATTCACCACAGCCGCAGGTGAGATCGCACGTGTTGTTCGTAATTATAGATATAGTCTGGCTAGTAAAAGCTCAACCTCACAAAAGGCGGCAAATTCAAAAAACATCGCATCACCGTTCAAAATATTATTTTTGATAAATTGTTCTCAGCCTTCTACCATTTTCTTGGAGTAGATTAATGATATTTTTTTATATTTTTTTTTAAAGTATTTTGTTTATAACTTCATTAGATAATAATAATAAAACACACATCATTGAAATACGAGTTCTTTGCAGTTAATTGTGTTTGCGAGAAATCCAGGGACAAACATACAAAATATATAAAACACTAATTCACTTACGAAAATTTGCAGCTTAATAGATCAACATAATCAAACATTATCAAATTCTAACAAAATCACATTCAACGTCTAATAGATAACCTCCTGTTCTTGAAGTCTGTAAAAAAAACTTAGCGCTAAACGCGGTCGCTTGTTTATGTCGAGAAAAATTGTCCCTCCCCAAACGTCCCCTTCGCCAGAACATTTAAATCTCGCATATAAAACGGCCAAGTACCTATACCGCTTTGCCGTTAAAAACTCAGTTTTTACTAGCCATCAAGACGGTCTGCGATCGCTGTCGTATCTACACCATAAACCGCTTGAACAATTCAGCGTCGTAAAGTGCTGGGAAGAGGGTTATCGATTTAGAGATGTTAGCAAGACAGAGGTTTTACTTTAATTAATTAACTATTATTTTTCTATCTTAACGCAATAGGCGTTTCGGCTATCGTCAAGAAATAAAACCAACCAACCAAACGTTGGTGTCAAACCAACAATTTGTATCAGCACTAAGTAATACCCACTGCTTCAGTTTTAGACCATTATTGCATCAATAGGATTTACATGGTGTATGCTTCATCTCAATCTTAAGTCCTAATATTTTTGCGTTTAGTAAGTGACCAATCATCACGGTGGAGTTTATCCAAAACTCCAAATAAGGAGTGTGGTATTTTCCCTCATACCTACCACATCTGTGACCATAATACAAACAATAATGGTGTATGAATGAACTGAGGCCTTACTCTGGACACAAAATCCGATCCAATGGTTATAGCCATCCCTGTCACTCATACCAGGCCGTGTATGCGTGTGATAGGGATGGCTGTATTCATTGGATCGGGTTTTGTGTCCAGAGTAAGGGGGCTAAAAACCCTATTCAAAACCATCGACAATAAGTTTGAAGATGTTTCCACAACAAAATCTATTGAACCTCTTGATAATCCATATAATATTCTACTGTCGCGGCAAAAAAAACATAGTTAATTAATTATTTAACCTCACCTCACCGTAGAAGCATTGGTAGTCTTGTACCAGTGAATTTCCTTATTACCTAAAAAATAAAAATAAAACCTTATTAGATAGAATCTAACATAATATCTTTGGGAGCTGCTTCCGCGGTACATACATTGGTTTGAAGATGAAATTCTTAACAAAGCAGTTATTTTCTAAGGAAAACAATTGTTACAATGCACTACAATCGTGCCCTGTTCACTACAGTAATAACAGGAACTAGATATCGCCGAAAGCGATAGTACTTTTTTTTTTAAATTTATGGATACCAAAAACCAAATCGCTCAGCTCATGTCCATGACCTCAGTATATTCTCGTAATGGCGCCCTCGCCCCCACACTCATTACGGCCGTTGATTGATTGATTCGTTCGCGCGTTGAGCTTGTGAGGTAACGATAAGTGTGCAGCTTGGCTTGTCATCATTCTTGGTAGCATTGGCTACTGTTTGATTTATTCTCGGTTATCTATTTGTCCAGCGAGTAACGAATATCTAGCATAAAACTGGGGAAGTTAGTTTGTAAAGATTTTGTGTCAATCTGCTTCTAAACTTTTGTTATGCCCTTTTCAAATGTTATAATTACCTAGACTCCAATGACTTTATAAGACTTTATGATGCGGTTACCGCATCATATGGATATAAGATGTAGCGTACTTCTTCAAAATCCAACTTTACTTGCCATAATTGAGACGAAAATAAAGTCCACCTTATATCTTATTAATTAAGCCGACCTTATATCTTATTAATGACATATATATGAAATATAGAGATATACGTTTACCGTATTTGTCATTAAGTGAAAACAAACCATCACACCACCACCATATCTCTAGGCAGATGACAACGGGGACGCGGTTGAGACGAGCAAATTAACGGGAGCCGGGACTCGAGACGATCCGCCAAGGGACGCGGGCGGCGCCATTACTGAGCAGACCGCCACCACAGTTATGAGGGGAGCGGATAGAGGATAAGCGACACCAGTAATCGTTGACAAACTTTATGAAGTGTCAGTTCCTGCATGTATATACTAGGTAGTAAAGCAATTTCAAACTGTGACTACTCCGTTTATAGGTTCGTCACTCACGGTCCAATCCAAAGGATTGAAAGCAGATCATTCACCATTGAATGTAATTTTTTAATATTGTGTTGTGTAATGTTCTTTACAAAGGATGTGCTCAACAACAATATTTTGTCATTCTTTTGTTTACGCGACTGCCTATCGATCTCTATACGTTTAATTTATTATTAGTATTCTTAACTGAACTATTGTCTAAACGTTACGGAATCGATAGGCCGCCGGTGGTCGTGTAAACAAACGAATGACAAAATAATGTTGATAAACACATCTCCCTAAGGGTTTCATAACGTTCTACCTACCTTCCCAGCTAAAGACACGCTCGTAAATTCAAGAGCCGGATCAAATGGACTGCGATGGATGGAGGATGATAATACGTGAAGTGTCAAATCGAGGGTGCTGCGCTATTACTCGATAAGACTATGGGATTGTCATGAGATTCAGCGGAAAGGGACTTGGTAAAATAATTGCATTAATTAAATACACACACATACAAACGAGTATAATAATAAGCAATTTATCGGAATATCGCGACCGAAGTTATTATAATAACAGTAACAGTAAAAATTAAATGAAAAAATGCACCTTTTAACTATAATTTTTAAGTAATATTAGATCTCTATACAAAATGAATTTGACAAATAATAAATTCCTTTATTTATTTACTAAACAAAAACTGTTCTCTGACATGCTTACCCCATTCTCCCCTGTATAAAGTTTTAAAAAAATGTAGAAGCGATAAAATATAATATGATCAAAGCTGACAATTTTACATTCAAAACACAAACAAACGTTATATCAGAACATTCTGTTTTACCATTTTTTAAAAGAAGTCGCCGAAATGTTTTTTATTTTATCACTACATAGCATAATCTATACGTGGATTTACTTAACTGCTACCGTTTTTCTATCTTTGGCAGGGCATTTAGCCGTGTTCCACCCTATGTTCTTTCGTAAGTGAAGTGCCCGTCGCGACGCGCCAGTAAGGTTAAAGAGAGGGGACTGACAATTACCACGGCGGCTGGCTCGGCGACTTTGTTGTACGCAGTTTTATAATACATCTTCATGTAGATTCTGACGCCCTGGTACACGTTGTATGAATTTATTCTATTCATTTATTGTTATGATTTTTGGCTTCTATAATCTGTGGCTTTGTCTAGGATTTCCCGCAACTTTATCAGATTTATCATATTTCATTATATTGACACAAAGCAGATTAATCATTAATTAATTATAATACCCAATACGGCAATACGTCAATAATAACTATTGAAATAATAATAATGAATTACGTATACTTTATGTTCTGTCTGTGCCTTACACCTACCCACTACGAGTAAACTTTCCTATTATGATTCAGTCAACACCGCATCCAAAAATTCGGCAAGGTTTCAAGGTCGGGGGTTGGGCGGCGCGGAGATCTCAAGATATTCGAAAAATGCCTACTCGGGCCGGTGACACCTTGTTAGAGCCCCTCAGTTTCCCGGATTTTTATTATTACTTTGCTCTAAGGGCTAGCTAGACCCGCCAGTTTAGCGGCTTAACTTTTGGCAATAGCAAGGTACCTACTCGTATTTAAATAATATTTAGGTAACTGACAACGCGAAGGAACAATTAAAAACAAAATACCCCTACTGTCGTAGGCCGCAGCTCCAGCATCCCAGTTTGGCATCCATATCTCCGTTTTGAGTTAAGTCTTTTCACGTCTCTAACGAATACGAAGTACTAGGCGAACATAATTCAAAAGAGAGCGTGATTATTATTATACTTAGTGTGCTTCCAAAAACTTTATTTATTCTAGTGCAGTGCACAATTCTCTTTTATGTATTTTAATAAGTATATTTATTTAAACGTAATGGAATATGGAATCGAATAAATTCGAAGTAGTTATGTATTATTATATTAATAATAAATAATACACAATTATGTATCCTGGTATTGAGTTTTATTGCGGTTGGTACAGCACCCAGCATCCGACAGACAGATACGGCTTTTCACATCTCAAGCGCAGATGAAGTACCAGGGTGGCATGAAACAACAGGAAGCTTAGAGCTCATTTTGTTTGTCATGCACGGTCGTTTCTTTAGTGGTTTCTTTCTTACTTCCTCAGCAACATTGAATTAATTGGCCTCAAAATCTTGGTTCAATATGTATATTCTTTTAAGTACATCGTAAGTAAATACAATATTTTTTATAATAACAGCAGATACAAAAAGACACAAAAATATGCGAAAACTTTTTCAATTCACAGCAGTACCAGTGGTGTTATGTTAATAATATAACAAGAACAGTAAACAGAAAATATTTATGACAATAAATTGCCCACTATCACCTACCTAACCTAACTGACCCTAAAACCGCAGCGCATTTGTGTACCATACGTTGGTCCATCTGGGCCAACATTGGCCTAACTCACTAACCACGGAATAGATAAAGAAAGCTAAAAGTAAAGTCAGCGCGACCCGTTGAATGAGCATCGAGTGTTAAATAGATCGAGTACATGATTTATGAATGAGAACAGTTGGACCGATTTCTAAGATTTTTATTACATACTAGCTTTTGCCCGCGACTTCGTCCGCGTGGAATAGTGACTTCTTTCTCCCGTTTTTTTACACATTTACCACTATATCTTTGCTCCTATTGGTCGTAGCGTGATGTTATATAGCCTATAGCCTTCCTCGATAACTGGACTATCCAACACAAAAAGAATTATTCAATTCGAACCAGTAGTTTCGGAGATTAGCGCGTTCAAACAAACAAACAAACAAACTCTTCAGCTTTATAATATTATAGTATAGATTTGATCTGTCTTCTCCTACCTAGCGAAAACTATAAAAATATCGGAATTTACGGGAGCGTAGTAAAGTAACTATGTAACTACAAAGTTCGTCAAGTCAGCAGCTTAAACTTATCATGCTACACACCCCTGATCTTGATCACAAATATCCAATCACAGCACAGCATATCTGATGTGAGTTGTGGTGACTGAAGCCAACCAACAAAATACTGCGATACTGAGCTAGTACTTTAATCCCACCTTCTGCTCACAGCCATTTCAATAAAAAGTGTAAACGAAGGATGATGGCTCTTCTATCCTTTTTTTTTCTATGTACCCAACACCGTAACATGTCTTCAATTGGTTCCAACATTGGCCCACCCTAACGTGCCGACCTCGCCAACATTGGCGCTAAGCCAGGGGGTGGGGGGACGGTAGCATCTGCCGCGCTAAGTGGCGACCGTCCCGGGACCATAGACTTATATGTATTTAACTAGACACGCTGTTCAGAACAAATTTTGTGTCACATTTTCTAAAATGACAGAAGTGAAGTGTTGCCATTGAATATTTTTGATTCCTCCTGTGCGGATGCGGATTATTGTCGTGCTTCTTAGGAAAGTCAATCTTAAGCTACTAAAGCATATACATTTAAATACATTATGATATTTTAAATCGTTTTCAAGTATTAGAGAAAATTAATAACTTAAAAAACAAAAAAAAACTCAAAAAGAAATCACATCGATCCTTTTTTTCCATTTCTCCCAAACATGACAATCGCCATTACAACAACAACACTGAACTGTCAAAGGTAGCAAAGAGTAATCGAACAGATATGACACGTCGCTGGTTTTTAGTTTTCTGCCTAAGATTCGATATTAGTACTTACGTTTATATATTTTTTATTCGAGTGATAGGTAGTGTTTTATATATGAAAATATTTGATATTAGATCCTCAAAAATAATTAAGGGTCAATATATGCCTACCAATATTATAACAACATAATTTGTACTTATCTAACAATACAACTGCTGTCAGTACAACATACAGATTTTTACTTAAAGTCAGTTTTTTGCTAGTCTTGTAATATTATAAACAATCTTGACATTCCTTTTTAACGAAATGATTCATTTTAAAATAAGATAAACTCAAATAAATCCTACTGGTCGATTTTCTTATTAGACAGTAATTCATTCATTTCTACCTATGAGACTTTTGTTTGGCATGTCTGTTTTTGGTTGATCTTTGGTTTTCTATGGAAATTGTGAGAAAACTAAAATTAATACTTTTATGCCTCAAATTAATCATTGAATCACTTAGATTTACTACAAACAATTTAACAAAATTATCGCTGACAAAGTAGGTGAAAATACGGGCACATAAACACATATTTACGTAATTTATCTATTTCGTCTTTTGACGTAAGGAACGTTTTGACGTGGTAGTTTCTGGTAACAGAGTAAACGCAGATGCTCCATCTGGCCTAAACTTACCGTACCACAAAATTTGTTCTAAACAGCCTGTCTAGTGTAACATAGAGGTCGTTGCCCGGGACCGATAGCGAATAACTTCGGGATGGAATATTTGTCTGATTGCGGAATCAGTGTGGTAGGAACGTTTCGTGGAAAGATTTCAGTGGTAATTGTGACATCCATGTGAAAAGCGTAAGTAGATTCAATAAAAAAAAGTATTTTCTTCAAAGTACACTGACTTAATTTTTCGAAGTACTAACTAAATATTATTTGAATAGACCTAATGATCTACTAAGCTAGTTAGAAGAGCCAACCATAGAGCACAAAGCATAACGTATCTTGTAGAAATGCCTAGCAACTTCCACTTATTTATACATCATAATGTATTACCTACCTAATAATGAATACCTTTGGTGTTAGACAGCGCCAAACCGCTTTGTTCAAAAAGGCAATTCGGGATGCGGGCTGACCCTTTTTATTAAAAAGAATCTCGGGATAAAAATAAAAAGTTTTTATCCATCATATGCAACGAAACCTAATGCGCTAGCATGAACAAGTGTGTTTATCCGTAGATTAATCGGAACTTTTTGTCATAAATTAGAGATTTAAATCATCATGTAACGTAATATTATACAAGGGGTCTTAGAACTGATTTTAAAATTTGAATACAATAGTCTAGCTCTTCTTGATGATGATGATTTCTTATACAGTGAACATTGATACTGGCTTGCTATAGTAAGAAAGCCAGGATCACTGTATGTATGCCTAAACTAAGTACTTACCTACCCATATTGCCCTACGAGTAGTATGATACATTTATGTAAATTTAGGTTTCGATCAAAAGCTAAAATGGTCTGATCTGTTGTGCCCTACAGTAATTTACTAAAAGGTCATATGTACCACTATCAGTAAAAAAGACTGTTAAAATAAATATTCTACTAGTGGAGTGGCAGCCCTAGAACTCCGAGAGCGGGCGGGCGCGGCGTGACAAGGGATCGCGGCGGCCCGTTTCATCGCGTGCTCTACCCACCGCTGCGTACTGCGACCGACGCAGTTTGATATTTGATACAAGTTTTAGATTTGTTTTTTTTATAATGCACTAGTTAGTGACACTCACTGGTTTCGCAACTGGCTTCAATTTACTTAGAAATACGTCATTTCAATACTTTTTGTAGCACTTACAAGAAGTTAGCCTGTGCAAAGCTACAATCTCAAAAACTTCACTTCATTCATATAAAAACTTCTTTAATATAAAGACAGACAGATTGCACAAACAAAGGTGCTAAATTAATGTCTTTAAAATCTTTTTTGAAATAATTATAAGTTCTATAATCAAAAGAATCATCCTAAAATAGCTTATTCTTTATTTGCTTGATTTAACGCTGTGCTACGATAGGTACTTTTATTAATTTTCCAAAATACCTTCACTGAGCAAAACGTTAAACAATTTTTTTCTAAATACCTTTTAATAAGATAAGACAAAACTTATTTATTGCGAACAACTACAATGTTTTGAGGGTGCGGTACAGTCTTTATGGTTCTTAATTCAAACTCTCCCAAAAGCACCTCGAGGTAAGGTGCCGTCGCGAAGGTTCAATTACTGCTAGAAACAGTGCGAGCGCATTTTGTATTTTCTGGTGTGGCATTACACAGACCGTGAGCTGTAATTTGTCACAACATGGGCGGGTCGAGCCGAGCCTCGGCTAATTTATCGCTGGGCTCACGCTCCTTCATGGCAGGTTACATGGAAATATTCGGCCTAAATTAGAATTTGGGACATGCACGATTTAGTATAAAAAAACATAATGATTTATTTTCCCAATCATTTTTTTTTGTCAAAAATGTAGTGCTGGGGCGCCAAATAAAATACTGGATCTTTGATAATCTTCTTATTTTATTGAAATCAGAGCAGAAAACATTTGTAACTCCATCATGTAAAAACAATGTACGATCATCCTCTCTCTCACTCACGCACACATATACTCAATCTTTACTCGTTCCTTTACACGTTAAAAACAAAAACATCCTACACGAATATTTTTGCTAACAAAACAAAATGATATTTTATCGTGTTTATTGAATAAGGTAACCATACCATATTAGCACTAAGATTATTGAGAGGTATTTCAGTATTGTTTACCAATTCTTTGAGTAAATTAATAATTAGAACTACATCATTATGTCAATGGTTTGTACATAGCTAGCATATAAAGCGAGCAGCAAACCGTTTAGACTTTCCCGCGAAGTAAAAGCTAAAGTTTCACGTGCACTTGACTTGTACAGTACAATATGCGGAGTTACGCATTCTACGCGTATCGCCGGTGATCCGGAAATATCACGTTTCCACGCGTAGCGATGTATCGCCCAAGACTTGCGAAATTGCCGAAAGACGTGCCATCGAAATGATACAGGTTTATTGATCCAATATTACTCGGATGATGAAGCCTATTCAGACGCTCACGTGTAGCAAAGTACTTAGGGCAGTAATAGGTTGGAAATTCAAATCCATCTACCATGACTTTATGGCTTCATAAATAAGTAATTCTCATAGTGTTTGGTTTAACAGTGACAGTATTATGTAAAGCATTATTTTACGTACCACCACTTCGCTTGACTGAATCACCAACAACTAATGTACCTAGAAATTCTATGTATGTATAACAAACTGTTTGTAAACTTTATGAAGTAAGTTTGAATACTCGACAACGTACAAAATTATGTTCATTCATAAGCTAAACTGATAAAAAGTTGTAGCCGAGGCACACCCGAAATACGAGTTATCCGCCCGTAGCAAGCGTGTCGTAATCCAGCCAAAGTACCAGGCGGCCATAATATGTATAGATACTCGAATATCGAGCGAGCATCACACAGGATACGGGCCGCGCTATCGCGCTCGCGGCGTCACCTTGTCACCGACCCGGTTTAATGTGCCGCGTACGACGACGGGCGCGTCTTGGTGCTTTGATTTATGTTGTAAGAAATAACGCTTGCGAGTTATGCCCGCCTAGTTATGGCGGTCATGAGGCAAGGTTGTTCAGTATTGGGGTGAATAGGAACGTGCTCTTGTTTTGGAATAATTTTTGTTTCATTCAGAAACTGGGTGAAAGAGAACTATAATGAATTTCAGTATAAACTCTCTAAATTAATGTGCTGAAAAGATTTTTATATTTATTAACTCGTCAAGTATGTGTAAACGAGACACAATATAAATTCCATTGTTATGCGACTCCCGGGTGTCATTTGATACCTGACTGATTAACTCTAGTATGCTGCTAAACGATAATTATATCACCTATTGCATTAACAATTTAAATAGTGTTGATTGACCCACACGACCCGTCTCGTGCGCGATATAATTTGTGTGAGCCCGAGGCGAGAGATTAGTCTTAATTGGTGTGACTTGGTGTGGCTGATAAAAATAAACTTATACCTGCATTGGACAAGGATAACACAACTAATTTGCAGTCGACACGTTATAATTGGTCGATATTTTGGATTTCGATGCTTGACATAACTTAACAAAAACAATGAATCACCGAGATTATTTCAATCAGTCATCACATCAAAATAGATTACTGCAGGTCTATGAGTAGATTATCAGAAGCCTCTTGCTTACGACTTCATGGCAAAAGCTTAGATCTTGACATCAAGAATGAATACGTTCTGGAGACTGCAATTTGTTACGTTCTAAAGAAAGGTGGCACCTTGAATAGCAGGAAAGGAATTTTAATGATATTATAATGCGGGTAAATTTTCTACCATAGGTCGAGCCGAACACAGTATTGCCTATTAATGAGCTCCACCATTAACGTAGCTGAGCATGACAACACTTTTATTAATGGTCTTTTTGCTATGAAGTTGATAGCGAGTTATTTATTGCACCCTAGCTTGCTTATCAGACTCGTGATAAACTCAATTAGCCCATATTAGAACGGTTTTTTTCCGATACTTTCGATTAATTACTAATTTACTACCTATTTTCTAATCTAGACGAAGTAGCTGATCATGTCAGCCCTTGATGCTACTTATTGGCAAATAGAAACTCAATGATTATGACATTAATCACTATCCATATGCCGCACCATCACATTTCATGAGGTGAGATCACAGGCAACTGTGTACAAAAAAGTATTTCGTCCCGCCATGGGACTACATACCGTCTCGAACGTGTACGGTTACAGGACATCGATACATAGCCAGACAGCCCTAGGGGGCGATAGAGCCATAACTAAACACAAAGCGAACCGGCGAGCCGGCGGCGCCTACAGAAACCAGTCCGGGCGAATTAAATATGTAGGAGGCGGCGAGCGCCCACGCCTAGGGCTGCCACTGTTATCGGGTGTGAGGTGGCGACTGGGGACAAAAAGTAAAACGGCGGCAGTTAGTCGGTGGTTGTGGGCTGTACAGAATTATGGAGGCGGTAGAAATTACTTGGACGTACGTATGCCACTCTAAGTAATATAGCATAAACAGATAACACAGAGTTATTATTTAGCAAAATAGATAAATAGATAGATAGATAACTCTTTATTGCACACAAAATTAGTGAATTTACAATAAAGACAATAAATTACAAGAGTTGTCAATAAATAACTTACAAGGTCAAAAAATTCATAAAAACTAATTACAGCCTTTAACGTTGCCATGCAAGGGGCACTGTGCAATTTTCCATAGACTTTTTTACGTAGTCGCTAGCGAGTAAAACCGTCGTATGACGTGGTGACGGTACTGAACAAAAAGCCTTCTAAGGTATCAGAGGCATTTCGAATTTAAAGTGTAAAATGCTATATTTGACAGACTAAAGTTTATGTTGTTTCAGCATGTCCTCCGGTCAAATTGAACTGCTGCTACTGCATAAAGAAAAGAAAATGTAAGTACATATTTTCAAAATATGATTTAATTCACATCACACATACAGAGTTGGTCAGACTTCAGCGATGGCAACACCAACTCGCGAGCTTTTCCAACACGCATATCATTGAATTCAAAAATTAAAAATGCCCAGGCAAGGGCAACCCTACGTTACGCGATCCGGCAGCTCGTCATTAGAGGCGGGCTGCGACCGGCGGCCAGACATTTTTTATGCGGCCCGCAGCCGGCGCTCGCTGCGGCATAACTGGATCTATAGCTACAGCTACACCACTGGTGTTAGGTTGCTGGGTGCAGGATTAAAAACGGAACGTAAGGTGGTGATACATTTGTAATGCCCAGGTTTTAGTTGAAGTGATACAAAATAGAAGGAAAGAGGGGAAGAGGAAGGCCTAGGATAAGCTAGTTAGACAAAGTGAAGGAGAAAGTCAATGTAATGTCGTATCAGGATTCAGTAAGTCAAGATGAAAGCAGGCAGGAGAAAAGAGTGCGGCTCTTAAATTAAAGGAAGTAAGGTGAAGTATAATGATATTTTCCTCAGTGCCGTAAACAACAATTGAATAGCACAGCAGAATATCTTTGGCAGGTCATTACACAAACATTCATTTGAGAATTTCGGAAGCTAAAACTTCTGTACTGAAATTTTTAAAAGATATGTCTAGACCTACCCAATACATAATGCGTCGAGTCACTAAAATAACAAGTAAACATGATTCTATTTCCTCGTAACTTACCAAGATTTTTCCAAGAAAATTCACTTTAATTGAAATCCGGGGCCTCAAACAAAAACAGGGAGAATAAAAACAGCCTCGCGTCAGCAAGATACGGAGAGCGTCAAGTGTTAAAGCCGAAAAATATAATCTTTGTCACGAACTCCAAACTTCGGTGGCTATTATGAAAACGGGACCGAGACCTGTCGAGATGATTATCGCTTTTGTTGTACCTACCTACCAATTTTCCTTAATATACGATATCGATAGCGATAAATGGAAGAAATGAATGCGATTTGTAATACGGTTGCGGGTCAGAAAGCAGGGAACTTGCGTTATTGAATATTTAAAACTATCGAAGGACCAGTAAGGTTTGCTGCGTAATTGCGAGGTTTGGTTTCTTGGTACAGAAAGGAATTATTAATGGAGATCGGTTCTAGACTTATCAAAATCTTAATACTTGACCGGAAGATTTGCTACCTAATGGAAATATGCAAACGAATGATCGATATTTCACTTTCAATCTTCTAATATGCAAAACCTTTGAACTCTCTTGATATGTAACAATAAATCCATAACTTATTTATGGTTTCACCGCAGCGTGAAAAAAAAATTGAACAACAGTTGTGCCTTGTAGCCATTAAATACCCCCAAGATTTCATGCTCAGCCAACCCCACCAATTCGACCGTCAACTTCACTCTACGCCAACCTCACAATTCAAAAATTCGCCGTAAGCAGAATCTTGGAACCCTGCAGACTTAAGAGCGGGCAGCGCTGGCTCATATCTTAATTCATAATTCAATATACACTTCGCCCCGCTACGAGTGCAAGCGCGAGAAAAAAGCCGGGGGTGCCCGACAGCCGGGTGATATAGGGTGGGAGAGTTATCGCAGGGTTGCCATTTGAAAGACATTATCTATAAAAGCCCAAACTCAGTAAATGTTGAGATTTCCCAGTAAAACCTAATAAGAACCTTAGTACTAACTGTTCTGTCATCGTCTTAGTTATTTCATCATCATCGATGATTTTAAAGTTTTATTAATAACAATGAAATGTGTGTATTTTACTGTATTGCTTGCCGGATTAGCTGGATGGATTTTGTTTTCATTTTATCATTAAGTTTAATTAATCTTATTCGTGAGTTATTTTATCATTGTAATTTTGATTCATATTTTAATATCAATATTGAGAGAATAGTGTGGAACTAAACATATTTATGAGAATTTTGAGAATCTCCAATATGATTTCTCCTACCAAAAGGAAAAACACAAAGCTACGCTACGTTACATCAATCTTGCATCGTCAATCTAGCTAGTTAAACCAATTTATATGATATCTCGTATAAAACAAAAAAACTAGAGGGTGGTGAAAACAAAACGCGACAGCCCTGCCCTCCCCTCGTGTTAGGGAGGTAATCCCTTATCGCGCCGGTCGGCCGCGCATCGACAATTATTATAAAGAGCCGTTGTAAACTAGCGCGCTCGTGTTTCACCCGATTTTCATAATTCGTGGTTGTGCCACTGAAAAGCGTCAACCTTCGTTATTGGGGTTTGGGGTTCTAGCCCCAAAAATAAGGTTAGGCTACTTTCAGATTTAAAGAATATACTTGTTTCGCCCATCGACATTATTTACTTATTAAACTGTTCATCAAGTAAGGTGATTAAGTTAAACACTTCAATTAATCAAACACCAATAGTGAAAGATGAGTACGATATCGGATCCTATGAAATGGCTTATAGCTAATAGCAAGATTCAACTAACCTTCTTAAGCTTTTTATCAGCTCGACAGCTGACACTATGTGAGGATTTTTAAAATTACTATTTTTTAAATAGCTCAAATCACTCGGATAGATTTTTTTTTAAATTTATTTAGCATTTAAAAAAACTTAACTAATAAAACATTTAAAAGACATTGACAAAAACCACTGAGGTTTGTCTGCAATGCCGCATCAGTCTTACGTCTCTAAAAATATTTAATACATTAATTATGATGAAACCAATGATTTATTATTGATGAAACCAAATATACAAAATATTGTTAATGTCACAAAATTTAATGTTGTATATCTTGAAAAGTAATACTAAAGACTAGAATAATTTACGTTAATTAGGGCACGGAATAAATATTTTTTGATATATTTCAAAGAACATCAACGGCCAGTAATACAGTATCATCGCCTCCTTGGCACTTGGAAACGGCTCCGTTTTTAAATAGGTAGGCTTTAAGTGTATTCTTTATGATTGATTTAATGCATTTATCGTATTAATTTGTTTTTAGTCTAATAAATGGAGTAGGCAAGAGCATATCATTATCTTATATTCTTTATTATTAAGTCCCTATAAAGAAAACTTAAGATTTTTTTTATAAAATATAAAACGCCTCTTATGTCAAATCGCTACTTCCTCAATATATCTAGTAAACAACAACTAGCTATCACAATATACTGTCTATGTGAGTTCCAACAACACTTGCTGCCAAAGTGAATTACTATCAGGATAAGATACCGCTCGCTGCCTCATAGATCACGTCATCACCATTAGCCGAGGCTTGCAAGGGGAAAACCGACGCGGGAAATTCTCCAAATCGTCCCAAAAATCACGGCTTATTTGGGACCAATTAAAATATTGGAAAGTATTTCCATTCTCAAACGAGTTTAGTTTTATCATACACACAGTCTATTAGCGTTGCATGCAGCTTAATAGACCACTATCGATAGTTGACCAAAAGCATAGTACAGCAATAGTATTTATAGCGTTGAAACTGAATATCCAATGCATTATCGATAATGTCGACTCTATTACTGCTAAATATTTCAATAACAATCGATACTATCGAACGTATTAGTACTAACGATAGTTTTATCCTATAGTATATAACAGTTTTTCGGCATAGATAGAGCTTCCATTTTATAGATAGTATTGCAGTAAGTCCATTCTATACTACTGAACAAAACAAATACATTTAATCATACCAGTCAATTATTGGTTATTCGTCACAAATGGTACGTAGACTTGTGGGACGAGTTTGCGAATAACCCAGCAAAGCTTAGTGGCTGCCGACCGCGCATCGGCAATTACTGTAAGAGCAAAGCTATAGACGCAAAGCGCATATTAAATGGGATTACTAGATGTGGCGTACGTGCAAATGCAAGATCATATAAATAATGAGGAAACTTTTAGGAATGGAATAGGTGTACTGTACTGTAAGTAACTAATGGTTATTAAGTTATTATCCACAGTGGGTGTTATCCTAGTGGGTAGGACTGATGCTTAGTATAGGTTTGCAATTTACCTAATCAGTCAGGTATCAAACGAATGCCGAGAGTCGCATAACAATGGAATTTTTATTGTGTCTCGTTTACACATACTTGACGAGTTAAGCAAAGGAACTTAAACTACAATTCTTGCGAATAGAGTTTATAATTTATAGGGTTGATTTACCTATATGACGTAAACACCCTTTTTTTAACTTTCTTTCTTTCAAGAACAACAACGGCTATGAAGTAGTTATGGACGGGTAATATACATTACAATAATATATCATAAGTCTTTTAATACTACTTAATCAATCACAAAATATCAATTAGGTACTTATTTCAAAAATAAACATACAACAAGCACATAAGTTTCTACCGAAACAATGTGTTCGGTGGCTTCACCTAATCTATAAATCCCACCCAAGTATCAAAACCAGTCGGGTGTAGTACAGGACACCCCGGTCACTGCGGTCGCTACCGGCCCCCGTCTGACGGCCCGCTCGCCGCCCGCGGGCCGCTTCGCACCCACACTCGCGCGGTCTTGATCGTTTCAGCGGCAATGTGTTAATAGTCAGGTGGGTTTTATGGGTTTAGTTTCGAAATGTATTTGCGGAACGTGCGGAAGTTGTTATGTGGTCGCTTGTAAGAGTTCGCTTTAGTGTTCTCGTAGATAGAGAATCTAAGTCAATATGACGTGTCTATAGGAATGTGGATGACGAAATAAATCAGCGTAATTTGATAATAATTTCTATTTACGGTAAAATGGGGTTTTTTACATTTATTACATTAGAATTAGTCAGTTTTTAACGAAACTAATACTTTATACGATATGTCGTTTGTTATTTGAATTATTCGTTAGTTTATCCTTTTTTGTCGATGCTAAAACAGCCCCTAAATAAACACAAATGTTATTGACGTAATTTCTAAAATCTTACACTTTGACTATCTTAATCAACTATAGTTTAAGATAGTGGTGTAGTCTAGATTAGGTACACCATTCTTATTGCATACCACATTAAAAAAAAAACTAGACCTTTTCACACAGTTTTATTTTATTTTATTTCATAAGATGTACACAACAGGTTACAGCCAAAATACAGAGTATAAAATAGAAATATTGAAAACTTATATACAGTTATGCAATTATAATTATATAAAGTATCAAATCGCTTCGCTCGCAATACATCACACGCTACCGGCTGTCCCGTGCCGACGCGTGTCCTTCTCGCGCGTGCCTCTCGCTCGCACACCTGCGGTGGGATACCCAGGGCTGCCGATGCTGACGCAGTATTTTTTTCATTTCAGTGGGAAATAATATTATATTATTATATATAACACAAATATAATAAATGGGGATGAAAAATGTTTTGATTGAAATTGTTTCTTCTAACTAAATAAATAAATTAACTAAGCTACCTAGTTGGAAATAGTGAACACATCACACCTCTGAAAATCTCAAATTCATCCAATTGTAGTGATTACCTTTATCAAAACCTGTTATTAAGATGGAGAGATAAAAAGAGAAAGAGAGATATTTTCAGTTTAAAATATAAATAAAAAACTGTGGATGGAAAGTTCGTCACTTTCGGACATAGTCGCGGGTTACCACTAGTCAGTCATCACAATAATTACCCGTCAACTCAAAATGGCGCGCGAACTAGAATGCCCGTCTCATTTGCATCCGCCATTACGATCGGTGTCATTATGCGCTTCGAGCTGAGTATGGCCAAACCAAGCGAGACATTCTGAGTACGAAGATTTCTAAGAACTGGCGTTTTATGCGGTGAGTTTTAGACGGAATCGGTGAGGGGCCTAAAATTTTTTGGTCCTTGTTCGAATATTGTACCAACTTGTTTGGTCCTTGTTCGAATATTGTGAAATGAATAACTGAATCAAAAAAAAATTATGTTTGTTCAAGGCATTATCGTGATCATCACTTCACGTTCGTGTCTCGGCACCTGCCTACAAACAAACACATGAGACCGCTGCAAATCTGCATTTTATGCAGCTATGACTTGTAATTGCGGCTACTCTATTTGAACACATACAAAAAATAAGCTCTAATTTTAACCAAATATATAATATTTCAATAGGATATTATATTTTTTTATTTTTATTTTATTTTATTATATTATATTTTATTTCAACAAGATACATCAATGTTAATGGATAACAAAACATAACATTACGGGTTTATTCCTCTTTATGGGTCGTAAACATTATTTTAATTGGTTAACGAGTTGCAAAAATGTTTTTTAAGCGTACATTTCAGGTACGAAAAAAAAGTACGAATTACTACAGTCGAATAATCTTGATCTTTGATACGCTACACTTTCGGCACTAACAGCTACGACGCGCAGCGATCGGTACGCTTCATGTAATTATGGTAATGATTTGCAGTTCGGACCATTGCCCATATTCAGCTAGACATTCCAGTAAGGAATGCTTTTTAAATTTTTTCGCGCTTTGATACGAGTTTAATGCATTACATCTAATTTTTCTGCTTCAATCCGTACTTACGCTTTTATACATAAACTATGAAATTATCTATGCTTGCTTCCGCAGTAGCTAGCTCTCCAAAAACAAAATTTTGAATACAACTCAATTACTTCAGTGTCTGAAGATAAAAGTCTTCAACCAGTGTGTGTTACCAGTGATGATGAGATTACCTTCATACGGACCCGAAACGTGGTCTCTAACTATAGGCCTCAAAAAGAAGTTCAAAATCACACAATGATCGATGGAAAAAAGGGACCACATTTTTCTGTGCTTATTATTATTGAACATAGGCCTTCCCCATGACTTTCCACAACGACCGGTTGTGAGCGGTCTGCATCCAGCGCGATCCCGCGATCTTTACAAGGTCGTCTGTCCATCTTATCGGTGGACGTCCTACGCTGCGCCTTTGGTCGAAGGTTCTCCAATCTAGGACTTTTCTGCCCCAACGTCCATCAGTCCTTCGGCTGATAATGATGATGATGATGATTATTATTATTATTGATTCCAATTTACACCACCGCTAGGTTCTTCTCATCAATCTTCATAGAATACCTTCATACTGAAACCTACATTGTATGCACACTTTAGCGTCAATAACGAAAGTGTGAGACAGTAGTCTGTAACTCTCCTCGGCTCTTCCACAATAAACTCGGGAGGAAATGCATCAAACGCCTCAAATTCGGTGCCGTAGCGCGCGTAAGCACCGGGGCGTCTGCAGCCGCGTCTTTATTAAATTCTTACACCCCGGGACGGTGCGAACGAGGATTTATTAAGTTGGTTCCGTTGTCAGGTACCTATTCTTGGAGTTTCCATTCCTTTTTGACGGTTTGATATTACTCATCAACCCCCGTGGCAAAAAGAGAGTGGTGCTGTAAGTTGAACGCTCGTAGATTCGATTTTAAACTTTTCTGTATCAGTTATCATAAACTTAAAATCTTACCCCCTTATTCATGATAACTCAAACGGCTTTTCAAACCTTTTTTAGCTATTACACTGTTTTGTCACTTTCTGTCAAATGATGACAGCGCCAAGATAGAATGAGACAAAACAGTGTCATAGCTAAAATCCTACTACTATTATAAAGGCGAAAGTTTGTAAGTATGGATGTATGGATGTATGGATGTATGGATGTATGGATGTTTGTTACTCTTTCACGTAAAAACTACTGAATGGATTTGACTGAAACTTTACCACAATATAGCTTATACATCAGAATAACATATAGGCTACAATTTTGAGGTTTCTAATGTGAGGTCGTAAAAAAACACATTTTTTGCGCTACTAGACGGGACGAACCTGAAGTCCACGCGAACGAAGTCGCGGGCAAAAGCTAGTAGGTTTATAAGACCGTTTGAGATATTATAAATAAGGGGGTTAATATTGATTAAGTTTACTAATATACTAACTAAGTACTCATAGTTTGTAACATTATGCAAATTATTAGCGGTATCTAAGTTTTAAGAGCAATATTGTTATTTAAGATCCTTATGTGACACTTAGTGCGCATAATAAAGAATTGAATTGAATTGAATTAACGTGTGTCTAGTTTATTTTTGTTTTTATAGTGTTTTGTCCAAACTTAATAATATAAATTACACTTGTAAAAAGCAACTGTGACTCTGTGACAGACGAAGAATTGAACCCCGTGTCTTACGCAATCCGGGCGTATGCCTATTGTTATTGCGTAAGACACGGGGTTCTGTAACGTGTGTCTGTCTGTAGTATCTTAGCTCCCAAACGGATGAACTGATTTGCGTTAAGTTTTCTTGTGTCGTAAGATCTATTCAACAGTAATATAAAAGCTGTATGTTTCTTTAATAAATAAATAAATAAATAAAAAAAAAGATAATTTGATCCTGAGTGTTCATAGCTATGTTTTACAAAAAACTGTTCAACTGTTTAAAGATTATCAGCTATTTTCTACTTGATGAAAGGATCTGACTAACTGCCTTATGTCCGATTTGATTCGAATTTGGTGACATGTTATGTTATCCAATGATATGACCTGATCAGCCGTTTGAAAATCATCTGCTTTTTAATAATTAACTTTAATGACGGGGTTATTTTTATTTTTAATGTAAGTTTGTATACAAATATTTTTCCAGGAGTGATTCGTATTTCGTAAACGTAACCATTGCTGCTGTGGTCGTCAGTGTTCGTAGGTTCGTATTTGTAATCCACTATTTCGCGAATTATAACCTATAATAAATGCTGTAACTAAACCGACTTTATGTTATAAAGAAGAAAAACATGATTACTTTAAGCTTTCTAGTCACTAACATTATAATAGTAAAATACCGAATTGCTTAAAGATTATGAAAGAAGAAATGTAATTAGTTCTAATTGGGTGGTTTCCTTACCTCTCTATGTTAAGGGACAGAGCTGTCTGGGGTTTTAGATACGTAACAAAAAAACTGCAGCCATTGTCTACGGGAAAGTCACGGAAAACTAAACGTTTGAAGGCTCCAATAACGCGACTTTAGTCTAGATTAATCTTCGGTCGCCAGACGGCAAAACCGGATTGCCTTTTTCAAACTTTTTGCTTTTACCGATTTTCCGACTTTTTTGTTTCAGTGGAAAAGTCGACGCTTTATCTTGTCGGCGATTCGATTGAGGCGATTGTTACGTGATTATGCGCTAAATGGCTGTTTTATTAATGGCTGCAAGAGGTTTTGTTATTGCAACATAAATTATATCAACTTTTGAGGTTTTTGAATTCAAAACGCCTACTGCAGTAATTTATGTACTTACTTATTTCAAAAAATTGCATATTTTTGTTGCGATTTACTTAGATTTTTTAAATGTAGTTTTCAATTTATAATATTTATGTAGCAAAAAATCAAAGTAACAAATCGCTTATTATATTTTGTGGCTAAAATAATTTTATTAGCGGATCCCCGCTTTAACCGCCTAAACATTGTATCTCATTTTTAGGGTTCCGTAGCCGAATGGCAAAAAACGGAACCCTTATAGTTTCGTCAAGTCTGTCTGTCTGTCCGTCTGTCTGTCTGTCTGTCTGTCTGTCTGTCTGTCTGTCTGTCTGTCCGTCCGTATGTCACAGCCACTTTATTCTGAAACTATAAGCATCACATAGCTGAAACTTGGTAGGTAGGTGTATTTTGTTCACCGCTTTCCGATTCAGATACAAAAAGTAAGAAAAAATAATATTTAAGGGGGGCTCCCATACATGAAACTAAAACCTAAAAATTTTTTTTTACTCAAACCTATGCGTGTGGGTTGTCTATGGATAGGTCTTTTAAAATGATGTTGAGGTTTCTAAAACCATTTTTTCTTAAAGTGTAAGGTTTGAGATATAGACGCTTCCAAAGTGGTAAAATGGGCGTCCCCCCCCCCTCTAACTTTTGAACTAAGAAAGTGAAAATTTTGAAAAAAATATATGATGTAGATCTCAACAAAAACTTGCAACGAAAATTGGTTTGAAGGAGATCGAACCAGTAGTTTTTGAGATATTGCACATTTTTATCAACCGCAAATATAACTTTGTCTTTCATACAAACACTATGAAAAACAAAGTTATTTTTGCTGTCGCAATATATTGTGATGTTTTCGTTAAGTGAAAGTAAGTGGACCCTGAATTCAGTTAAGGGTGTCACGGAACCCTCAGTGCGCGGGTCCGACACGCACTTAACCGGTTTTTTTATATATTGTATCTCATTAAATATCATTATAACCTATGTACGTACTACATGCTATTGCAGTGTATAAACAATACTAATGTAAAGTTTCATCAAAATTAATTTAGTAGTTATTGCGTGAAGGAGTACAAATTACAAACCTACAAACTTAGACATTTATAATATTAGTAGGAGTAGGTATAGTGTCGTTTATTTCTGATTTTTGATTTCTGATTTTCTTCTAAGCTTCGCCTTTCAGTCAACTTGTGAAAATAAACAATTTTAAAAACATTTTGATTTTTGACCTACAAAATAAAAAAGCTCTTCCTAGGCGTGTGTGCGTCCCAAGATAAGCCGGGATATCTTATATATATATATATTTACATATAATAAGACTGTAAAAGATCGATTTCTGTACATTGAAGATTTTTATGAAAAATTGTTACAGGGGGTCTTAATTACCGTAATAGAAGCCAAAACAACAATTTTTAAAATTTTTGTCTGTCTGTCTGTCTGTCTGTCTGTTTGTCCGGGCTAATCTCAGAATCTACTGGACCGATTTTGATGGGGCTTTTTTTATTTGACTCAGCATCACTTGGAGAGTAAACTAGGATAGAAATAATCACGCCAATAGACTTAGGGGGTAGGCAAAAAATATATATATATAAAAGAAAGGCGTGTTTGTTACAACACTTATAACTTGAGAACGGCTGAACCGATTTGGCTGAAAGTTGGTGGGGTGGTAGCTTAGAATCAGGAAAAGCATATAGGATACTTTTTGTCCCGCTAGACGGGGCCGGGGCTGGGGTAGCACGGGACCGGGACGAAACGGTGGGGAGGTAGCTTAGTACCAGGAGAAGGACATAAGATACTGCATATAGGAAACTTTTTGTCCCGCTAGACGGGGCCGGGGCTGGGGTAGCACGGGACCGGGACGAAACGGTGGGGAGGTAGCTTAGTACCAGGAGAAGGACATAGGATACTTTTTATCCCGTTCGATGGGGCCGGGGCTAAGGCGGGACGGGGCCGAGGCGAAACAATTTAAAATAAATGTGGTTGGAAATGAATCTGTAAAGTGTTTTAATTCAATGTGTAGTGTTTCCTCCATATTGGTTTGTATAAATTAAATGAATATTTGGTACTTTATGGTACTTGCCAAAGTATAACAAAACAGTGCCATGAAAAAATTTATATTTAGATCCATTTTTTCCACACAACAAAGTAAAATGTTAGTAAAGTAGTAGTTTTTTTTGTGGCAAAGTAGTAGTTAAAAGTAAAGTAACCATATTATCCTATCAAACAAAGGAATTCCTAATCGAAATACAAATTGTGAACGTCCAAATAATCGGTATGGTCATAATAATTGATCACCTTTGATGTACCTACTACTTGCTTCTTATTGTTGTAATATGGCCAATTTTAATGATAAGTGAGTACTAAAATGTACTATATAAATACTTTATATCTTGCGTACTTATAAGTACTTATACTTAAGTATCTTATTTGTAAAATCATAAGCCTA
Organism: Pyrausta aurata; assembly: GCA_963584085.1. Classification (NCBI taxonomy): domain Eukaryota; kingdom Metazoa; phylum Arthropoda; class Insecta; order Lepidoptera; family Crambidae; genus Pyrausta; species Pyrausta aurata. The sequence continues at coordinate 6,987,308 of OY757274.1, forward strand.
TAAATTAAAAATTCTATCCAAAGTCACTATTCCACGCGGACGAAGTCGCGGGCACAGCTAGTTTAACATAAATAACAGGTCGTCCGGCCGTCCGTCCGTGCGGCCCGTCCGGTCCGGTTTAATTTACGACCGGACACCGTTCGATCGGATCGGGCTGAAAAACGCGGCGAGCCGGGATATTCGGGTGAATGGTTTTTAGTTTTAAACTGTAGGATTTGGTCGAATTATTGATTTGTTTTGTTGCGAGTTACGCTTGTGGGAGCAGAATTATTATTTTACCTTACACAGGTAACACATGAATGAATTTAATACAAATGTGGCGGACGATTTAGCCATTTTGCTTTTTTTTATTAGTGGTGGGTGTAGGTTATAGGTGTAGGAGTTAGGGGGAGACTTTAGCCCAGTAGTTGCAGTGGGATGAGATAGGTTACCAAAAAAAGGTATGTATTAAGATTTAATTAGACTTCTATGCTCATCGAGATTCAGGGAACTTTCTATCAGTCACTTTTGAACTAGAGATATTGACATTATGTATTCGATGTTATGGATGGATGGTTTTTGAATAAAACATAAAATAAAATAAATAAGTAACTATAATATTAGGGACATTTATAAAATATTTATTTTCAATAAATCACATTCTGTTTACATCTATGTGGCACATTGAACAACAGTTAAAATATAAACTCCAAATAGTTATTTGTCTAAATTAGATACAGATCTATTGAGGTATTCTCATTTCTTATACTAATTGCATGCATTAAAGTAAGTACAATTTATTTAGGAATGACAAAGGAAACAGGCCTCCTATTTTTTATGAATTTTCTTCACCTTAAACTGTAAAAACTGATATAACAAAATAAAACTTTTAACATTAGAAATTGTGTATAAGTAGTGTTTACTGATTGAATAATGCTAATAAACTAATGAAATAGACAAGACTCAACTGCAAACTTATTTATGGCATTAGTACATTATGTATTTCTGTCATCCCTAAACAATTAGTTATTAGTTTCCTAAAAACGGTATTTAATCACAATTGTAACACAGACCTAACTTATCTATCACACTCAAAATAAATTCGTGTAATACGGGACGCCACAGAGATACGACACGTTATGTAATAGAAAATAATTCAAAGGCATTTTTCGTATACACTTTTTTTGGACTGAATACGGCAATAATAAAACATAACAATTATTTTTGGGCTTCGCCACAGCCGAGAAAAATATTGTCATTAGTCTTCGTTGCTGCTGAAAAAGGTCTTAGAAAAGTATGTAGTCTAAAACTATGGCGTCCATAATTTAAGTTATAAAACAAACTGAGTTGTCATTTTCTGTTTGCATAAAATTTTTATTATTTGAAAAATAATTAATTAAGTACTCATTTTATAATACTCTAACACCTCTACAAATGTCGTATGAGGAAATTCGAGAAAATAACAGCCATATTGCATACTTTCAGTATTTGCTAACCCGCGCTGTAAAATCCACAAACTAATAAAATTTATTAACAACCACACATTCAAAATTTATTTTCTCGAGTCTCGCTACGACTAGACACCTTGAGCGAAGGAATAAGGATATGTTACGAACATTAAAAAATATATGACGATTCCGCTTTACACGTGGTATCGGAACCAAAAAAAATATCACAAACACAGCCGAAACACCGAGATCTACACATCAATACTTGACTAGTTTTCAAATACAAATTCTATCCAAAAATTATTTTATTTCATTTTTGAATTTTTATTATTCCTCCATTTTGATTATCGGAATGAGCTCAGAAACGTTACCCCTATTTTTGTACTGGGTTTTGGGCTGCCAACGTCATAATGTTTAAGGTAATTTACCAAAACCCCAGATTCTAATAGAATCACGCAAAATTTTCTCAAAAAGGTTTACTTATCTTCGCTTGCGTGGGAACTAACCCTTATTTATACTATCAGATCATCTAGACATCTATCACAATATCTAAATCACGATTATAATGACACGTATCTAAATTGTATACTTTATGAGCAAACATAAATTCTTATAATCTCACCAAGTGAGTATGAGGTATATCAGGTCCTACATTGGCATCTAATCTTCCCCTTCCGAGGCCATGTATTCAGTTTTCATATCTCGGCTCATGTCTTCGGGAGAATCGTTTCTGAGGCCGATTCCTCTCGATACAAAATTGCTCTGAGATGCCATACTAGCCAGAATTCCATTGGACAGGGCCTGAACAGATAGTGCTTCTTGCGACGGCCCCGCGTAGCTATACTGCTGGTAAACAGCTTGTATTCTTGCAGCATTCACCAACGTCTGAATCTTCAGTTGCGTATCCAAAGCCAAGCTGAGCGGCAACTTCCTCAATTGACTAGCTATGAGCTTACCGAACATTTCAAATTCGTTCTCGTTTCCGTTCTCAGAATGCTGACTGAGATCCTGCGGGGCGTCGTGATCTCCGTTGCGATCGTCGTATATCGACGTTTTCTTTTGTTTCGCGGGGATCGGGTAGATCGTCGCAAGTGACGTGGTTAGCGGAGTGGCGATTCCCACGGGAGGATTCAAGAATGGCGCCGAAGTCGATGAGGGTAAAATGCCAAAGGGACTGGACGACTGGCTCAAACCGAAAGGCGTGCTGGGGCGAGGAGAAGGGGTGTTCAAGACATACGGATGACCGGGTGGAACTCCGGCGTTTTCGAGGACTCTTCTTTTCCGGAGACTTTCTCTCGCTTAAATCTTGTACTGCATCGCTGTCGTCACTCGCAGGAATCTCCAACAGACTTGTGTCCACCTACACAAAATAGATAATGATAAAATTCAGTATACTTTTTCTTAGGACTTCTCAGAACTTCAACAAAAAGCTTACATTACATGTATGTAGTTTGTGTGAAGCTGACATTATTTACGCATATTTACTTATGGAACTGTCATTAGTGGACAGACAGATGAACAAACTTATCACTCACACATCGTTAGATTAAATAGGCTGCCTGGCCTTTAGCCTCGTTGAATGTGACGATCTGATAAACGAGTCTGTCTCTATGGCGATACAATATTTGCATCGTTTGTGTTTGCATTGAGTGTTAAACCTGAGCCAACGCTGAATCTGTTTGGCGGAAACCGATCAAGTTGTTCTTTTGTTTAGACATCACACACATACCTAATGCGCATGTGTAATGCCGCGACGTAAACAAAAAATAGTCTTACGGAGCTCGGAGTGACGATCGCCCGCAGAAACCTGTCTGCATGCTCGAACCACGTGACGCTGGGCCGGTACGCATGCGCGCCGGCCTTCCGAGCAGCCCGTATCTTCTTCAGCTCCACACTGTACGACGAACGTATATTCTTTATCTTATTCTTCAACTCCTTAACAGTCACGTCGATTAGATTCAACGCGTTTATAATCTCCACATATCCTTGTTCTCGTATCTTCTTGTTTTTGTAGTTCTCCGATACAGGGTTCCATAGATACTCTCGTTTTTCATATTCGATGATCATTTGGATGGTGAGGTCCTCGCTCCATTTCGGATTGGCTAGGATAGCTACCATTTTGGTTCAAAACATGTTTTTTGTGGTATTAATTCGCGTGTTATTACGGGTTGATACTAGGAGCGCAGAAGTGTGCGGGCGGTTCGCATGCGCGCAGCATACTAAAAGCACGTCGATGGGCGAGGGCCGGCGGGGCGGGGGCGGCTATTTCGGGAGTAGCCGGCTACGCAGCCGCGTGCTGTCGAGCGTGCTGTTTCCTCGCGGAGGCTGGGCCCGAGTGAAACGGAAGATTTGTGGCCGACGCCGCCGTGCGCGTACATACAGCGACCACCGTTTTTGCAACATTGCAAAAGTTTCAGAAGCTAGCGGAGCGTATTTTGTCAAGTTGGACACGTTGTTAGTGTGATGTAGCGTCGTCACGTGTTGCTAATAACGTGCACTGCAATTAGGATGCAAGGTTGCAAATGTATGCGTTCAGTTTTGTTTTAGTTTGACTATCATGCAGACTAATGCAAAAAGTTATTCAGCTATTTACTCGTTTCTTCTTAGTTAGAAACATGTACAAATTATGTACTACGTACTACTTAATGTAATGTTATTTATTATATTAAGGACTGTTAAGTTTATGCACGACGAGTTAAAAAATCTAATTTCTTTTAAGAAATCACTAAAATTAAGAAAAGATTAGAAGACTGAAGACTTAAATTGAGAAAGACTTAAAAAAATATTTTTTTAATGGCGACTAATCCATATCTCTGTGGCGTTCTCCCATAATGTTCTATTACTGGCAACCAAAAATTATAACAAAAGAGAAAAAAAAAACAAAATATCAGAATTAAGTTCCAAATTCAAAAATCCGTCTGGACGCGTTGTGTGTACGCCGACCGACCAGCCGAGATCCTTGGCGGAGGGCGCGACCTAGCGCCGCGGACAGGCGCCGAAATCACTAGCCGGTCTGACACTTGCGATAAAACATAAAACGGTGAGAACTCACCGTCTTATTTATAAAAGACAAGGGTGTTTTTTTTCTTTAATTTCTTAATGATTCATTCTCGGCCTCGTTATTACTTTCGATGGGAATATGGAAAAGAACGACCTCTACCAATTTTATTACCTGTTTCTATTTTGTTATATACATATAATACATCGTAGGTTCGGTGATCGGTTATTCCGATCTTTATTTTATTCTATAATGCACTACCAAAATTTGTACAAAATTGGACTTAATTCTCTACCAGTCATACCTTTGGGCTAAGCAACTACAAACCCTCACTAGTGTGGAAAATTTGTTTTTGGTCCATTTATGATATAAAATATAAATAAATATGACAAATAACAAAATTTCAATTTTTCACATCCCCCACTGATGTGAAAAAGTGAAAATTTGTTGTGGTTTGTGGAAATTAGTAATAACATTTAAGTAACCCATGTTTTTATTTTATTTTAAGTACTTCCGGCTTTTATATCAATCATATATAAAAATAGTAGGTGGAAGATAAAGAAAACCAAATTTGTTTTTAACTAGAAGGGTTAGTAGAAAAATGATCATTTTTCATTATATTTGGTAAAATGGCTGCAAATGTAGCAATATTGTGGTTTTTAAGCACACTACAGTGGATTTCTACATCTAGTGTGGAAAATCGGAATAGCCCGTAGTGTAGGTGGGATGGTACGTGGTATTTACCTTATATGAAAATACAAAGTAATTTCATTGGTCTTATTTTAGTACATCGTTTTCTCTATTAATAACAAACAAGAAAACATTTACACTAAGACATGCAACATAAAAATTAAGACTTACTTACCTATTTAAAAACGAAACGATTTCCTTTTGGCAAGAAGGCTATGATGCTGGCTGCTTATTTCAGTTGAAATTATTTTAGTGCCATTTACAAATACATGCGTAGTTATGTGTCAATCTTGCGTTATTTTCTCAATTGCATAAGAAGGTACATGCATCTAGTATACTGACTTTATTATCGACTATATTAATAATTATAAAACGATTATTTACGAGATACAAGAACATCTGGCCGACATGTCCCCTATGATAACCCCGCGGGCCACGCTTGGAACGACGTATCGGAGGGGACGGAAGCAAATTGTATGGTAATGCAGATTTCATCAAATCTGCATGATTTAAATACGACAACGAAATAGCTTAAAATTGATAAGTACTAGTTATTTTTGTGGCAGAAATGTAATGATTTTGAATTCAAAGTCTAGAAGTCAAATCATATTAATGAAAACCTTTTGCGAGCTTTATCAACTATATATACGTCCCGGTACATGAGTTTGAGTCACATGGCGGACGACACTTAATATGCAAATTATACGAACAGAAGGTTAATTTTAGACCTCTCTGCTTAAAAATATAACTAATTAATAAATTCACTGCCATTTTTTTTCCTCACCTACAGTTTGTCTGGGACAAATTGCTTTAAGCAATAACACCGCCTACTAAAGTGAACAACTTGATATTTGAAGTTAAGTATTTTTAGCTGTCTATTCATATGTACATATATCAATCTATTGTTAAAATTGAACTCATAAATTGTAATCGGTACATAATAGTATGGTTCTGTTGTTAACCTATATCTTTCACGGTAAAGATATATTTTAAATTAAATGTCTGTCACCATTCACCCAGGTGCTCATTATCCCCCCTCCTCGTCATTTGCATACACGTCATGTGAGATGATAACACGATGGACGAGTAATTTCCACTTACCACAACTACCACAAGCCATGGTAGACTTAGCTTGGGACAAATTCCAAAAAATGAACTATGAATTAAAACTGTTTTAGTAGTAGGTACAAGTTTGAGACACGAACGGTAAAGTATTCTAGTATTTATTTATTAGACTTTGGTAGTTCCTGAATAAATGCTTCAATTGAAGTAATACTTCAAATTAGCCATCTAGTTCCTTCATATCTTCGGCTCCCTCTGAACTATATCACTCAATTTACTTCAGTGAACGATTTTGCGCACGTTTATTGTACTCATTGCTTGACGTTACAGCTGGATTGCACCAACCGTAGTCAAGAGACCCTCTCTTGGTGTATGCCGAGAAGCATGAATAGACTTTCACAGGTAAAGTGGTCTTCGTGAATCGACTACATCAGTGAAGAGAGCAGGACAACCGCCTTCAAGGAGTTGGCCCACCAGTTTACTTTAGACGCCATCATCAACAATTTCTACTGTAAGCCTTTTATTTATTTATTTGTTTTTTTTTCTGTGTGCCTTTAATTTCTTCTTTTTTTTTTGAAAACTTTTGTAAGCGTTTGTCTGTTTGTGTATGAGTGAGTTTGTGATGTTCTTTAATCTTTTCTTTCTTTCATTCTTACAAATGCTGGCGTGATGAATGATGCTCCACACATCTAGAGAAAGGCCGGTGATGCTGACATGTAAAAAAAAAACGTTATAATGCAATGCAAAACTTTAAAAGTGGTTCTTCTTATTCCATCAAGTGAGATTTTTCTTAAATAATCAAAATCAAAAATAATTATGTTATTTACCTTTTGAAATGTTTTTTGTTTGTACAGACGCGATGTTATAATTGTATCCTGAGATTGTATCCAATTGACAAAATAATGGAACGTCATAATAATAATATAAATTATTGCAGACATTTTATAAAAATGCAAAAGAGGTCATTTTCATCTTTAAATACGCGACCATCGCGTTAATCAGCGAGTTAATTAACACTGTCAACTACCTTTAAAATGTATAATTCCACATTCGTTCTTTAGGGTTTATTTTTGATAATTTTAAATGAAAAATGTAAAATCATTTAGTGTAAATAACACCATGACAACAAATCATATTATTTTGACTTGATTATAATCAATTCAATTAGACATGCGGATTGCGAACAAACGCTTATCCTACTACTATTATAAAGGCGAAAGTTTGTATGGATGTATGGATGTTTGTTACTCTTTCACGTAAAAACTACTGAATGGATTTGAATGAAACTTTACCACAATATAGCTTATACATCAGAATAACATATAGGCTACAATTTAGGGCTCTGCAGTGCTTAGTTACCGTATTTCTTACTTATTACTAGACTAGACGGGACGAACCTGAAGTCCACGCGAACGAAGTCGCGGGCAAAAGCTAGTTATATATAATACCAGCGCAAGTGACTGCCCGCCCGCATTTTCCAGTCTTGTAATGTAAGGAAAATGATGATAACTCAAATTTATTATTTCCGAGATTGAAATTGAATATTATACGGCCGTTCTATGGTTCAATTCAACTACACACTTATTATAGATTGTTTAGTATCGATACCACCATACAGATACATTAAATATATCCAACGGCCGACATACATACATAATTTAAATGTTATGCGAGTGTTCGCAAAAACGTATCGCGATAAAGCGTCAACAGATTGCGGAGCGACGGGCCGGGAGGCGAGCGCGTAATGAGGGTGCCGCGTGGGAGGACCAGCCCTCGCACTGTAGCGCGACCGAGACCATTTGATCTTTGATGAAAAGATATTAGTTGAGCACGTGACCGCTGATGCTGGTATACTTACGCAATAAATAACATATCGCGATAAAGCGTCATCAGATTGCGGAGTGGACGGGCCGGTAGGCGAGCGCGTAATGAGGGTGCCGCGTAGGAGGACAGTATCTGTCTGCTGTTGTATACACGACCGAGACCACTTGATCCTTGATGAAGAATATTTAGCTAAGCCCATGACAAAAACATAAACGTCATCATAATTAATGGGGCTTAGAACTGAAAGCCAGATTTATGTAGACTAACTCAGGCATCAGGCACGAATGACACCAAGGTTAATACGTTATACAGGCTATCGGAATACTATGGGAGTGGTCAGTATCAGTGGAGTCTTTACACAAAATTTCGGTAATGATTAAAATTTCACCCTGTATGTCGACAAAGTGCTAATCATCATACAATTCAAGTAGGAACAAACAAACTTCTTTTGAGTGTGCTTTCTAGACCGGCAATCGTCTCTACATACTGTTTCTGTCTCGCTCAAGTAAATCTAACGTACTAGCTATCTAACCCGTTCCATCGAGCAAAAGCAAACTTAAATAAAGAAGTAAAATATTTTTTAAAAATGCTCAAAACGGTTCACCTAGATTACACTGTGTGTGTGTCACTCCGGGCGCGAACCGAGGCGCGACCCGCCGCGACCGCCACGCTATACCTACCTCTTCCCTTCTATACCGAGCTATACATACGTCTTCCCTTCTGTACGTATATCTAACGAGTAGTAAGCGTCAGTACTTACTGCAACTAATTGGATTGAGTTTTTTTTGGAAAATCGATATAAGTATGTTAAATTTTAAAACTCGTGTATTAAGACACATGTACAATCGTGTCATACGCGTTGTATGTATAAATTTAATAAAATATAATATTAATTATAGCTCAAGTACTTAGGTATCTTCTTGATTATTTCATATTTTTGATTCATCTCAATTAAAAAATAAGAATAATAAAATCTTTTATTAGTTTACATTTCTATTACAAACTCATCCACTCAGAGAGTAATTAAATTATACATATTAATCTTTGTAAGGATTGCATCCATTTTGCGAATGATAATAAAGTATTTGTGCTACGTTTATAAGCATGACGACGCGTTTGGTGTATTGGTTAGCGCTCCTGACTATTACGCCGGCCGTCGCGGGTTCGAATCCCGCAAAGGGCAAATGATTGTGTGATGTGATGAGCACGAACATTTGTACCTAATTCATGGATGTTATATGTATTGGTACTTCGTAACGCAAGGAAGAAAATTCCTTACCACGAAACCAGACAATTGGTGTGTTGTCTGGCGCATATTTATATAATATTTTTTATTTTATTTATAAGCAAAACAAAATTAATAATGTTACTTACTCTTCAAATGAGTGCTTACCCAAATTAAAAAAAACAGAAACAGCTTATTGCTGCTATATAATTAATTAATATGCAGTAAAGAAATAATTACAGCCATCCAGAATGACATAATATATTGCTGATTGATTTTGAATTGTTTGCTGGCCATGAGTTGCTGACCTTAACAACGTTACTGAAAGAATAATTTAAATTCAAATTATGTATATTGTAACTTGCATTTGCATTTTCTGGAATAAATATATTTTTGTAAATTTCTATTTTACACAAACATTACTAACTTATATTCTAATCATCCATACGAAACTATTACTTTAATAGTATAACTATATTTAACCGCACCATTGACTAAAAAGCAAAAAACTGTAGTCAATAAAATAAAAATAATATAAAACAAATCAAATTCTATGTAGTTCGGTTCTAAAAAGTGAAGTTGACTTGTGTTTTGACTTGGCTAGACAGCAGAAAATGCGATCCAACTTTAGTTGACATTTCCTAAATGCTCGAAACGTATCTCGTGAGAGACGTCTCTAAAATTCAAGGAGAAAATTCCGGGGTAAAAAGCTTGGCTAACGAGCGAGGTACCAGGGCCGCATGACATTACAGGCACGCGCCATTAGGCGGGCGCGGGCCCTATTTCCGGAAGGAAGCGCACAGGAAGCCGCGCCGCGTCCGCCCCGGTCGTCGCGAAGTTACTGTTCCCGAGTTATGCCCGCCTGGTTGTTTGGTTACATCATCCCATTGTTGGCAGTCCTAGTAGTTTTTTTACATGAATTAGATAAAATAGACAATCATGTTACTTACGTAAATTACGTGTGTTGTAAATTGTACGTACGTACCTGAAACAAACCACAGGCAAACTTAAATATAATAACCTTACATGATAACCAGTAAAAAGTAATCATACATAAAAAAACATTTATAATATAAATATCACATGAACATTGCTTTGCAATGATGCAGTGATATTCGTGAAACAAAATAAAACAGAAAAAGGTGTAGAGCCATTGAGTAGTTGTGGACCACTCTTTTTTGTTTTTTTTTTACCCTACTATAAATATAATACAAACAAAGTTCAATGCATCTATCTGCTTTTCTATCTAGCGAGGAAAGCATAGAAAATGAATTTCCGTTAGAAAAATATTTCCCACACAGTTGCTTGCTTATGTGAAAATGCAGTGTCAAGTAAAAGCTAACCCACAGCCAGCTTTCAGCGTTGGTTGACCACTACATAAACCGACCATCATTACCCATTCTGAGCTACATTAACTGCACAAGATGGAGGCGTTCAAATATTTATAGCTGCTGTGTCTCTTAGGAGATATTACCTTCGTAAGTCAGCTGTGGGGTGAGCAATCATGTCTACGATAAAAAAACATCTAAAGCTAGGTTTACCTACTTGCAACTTACCGACTACCTGCAAAAACACCGGCCGCAAAAAGAAATAATGCACAGAAAAGCACCTAATTTTAAATTAGGAACGAGCGGCACGTTCGAAGGCATTAATCAAAATTAAAAGTGGATTAGGGAGGGGACGCTAGTCGACACACCGCGATGGGATTTACTCGGTGTCCGGGACGGCCTAATTTCTGTGCGGGCAAGCCCGCGTACGACCGTACGTGAAATTAAACAAAGGAACGAATAATGTGCAAAGTGTTTGTTGTTTTGGGTATAATATTTATTTTTGTAGAAAAAACGTTTTTGGTATTTGGTTTTGTTAGTAAATAAATATTGAAATCATTTATAATAAATTAGCATTTTTGTTGTACCTCTCAAAATCATATCCGGAGGAAAACCCGAATGGGATCCATGCGCGCGCAAGGAATGAATCTTTACCTAGCAGTGGGTGGTCTTTGATTAAAAGGCCAAGGAAGTAGGGCCCGCTTAGTCTTTTACTATGACTACGAAACTGCGAATTTACAGCTTGTTAAAATCTAGTAAATACCAAGTACGCTGAAATGACGTACATCTGATGAGCCGATACATACGATACAACACCGAATGATACATTTTAACTGTATCTTGTTAGAATTGATTATTTATTATGGAAATCGATGTCATTCCAGTAGGTAACAAAGCAACAACATAACAAATTGAGACGTTAAGCTCTACAAATCGTGACCAAGCCACGACTAACTTACTAACGAACAGTATCTTATCAGAGAAACCACACAAACACCTAAAAGTAACAGCAAAGCCGATACGTAGCGCAAAATCCACACGAAATTACCTAGTATTACGTACTAAAACACACTAACAAAATACGTGACTGCGGAGAGCGCCGCATATGCCGGGGCGGGCCGGCGAATTGATAACTTGATAACGCCCCGGGAGGCGAGCCGATCCTACAATCCCGTATTTCAAGGGCTGCCAGCGGTCGCAGCGTAAATAATTCATGCCCGTAAGAATAAGTTAGAAATACAAAGTTTATATTTGCGAGATACATTATTGACGCTTACATGTATTAGAACGTTGTCTTGAGACGCAATTTAGCATTTATCAACGCGTATGGAGTATTGATTATATTTTTTTAGCTGAAGATATTATGGTTTTGCCATATAATGGTTTTTTTTTACAATGTTATTTTGGGAGGATAGATATTTATGTCCCACAAAGAAGCAAATTGTAATTTGTGAAATAATCTCTAAAACGGTGCTTAAGTAATACCATCAGCTTAGCGGCACTAAAACTCATCTAGAAAACACGTTTACCGCCCTCACAGTCGAGAACGAGACCTAACACATTTACCGAGGATTCTGCGAAACGTGTCATCTCCTTTCTCTAATCTTATCAGATCCCCTTGAGCTGTCAGCCCTGCTACCCACATCTCGGGATCCCGTGACCCCGCAATACCGCCCAAGGGTCGCTCAGAAGAATCCCGGATGATCGTAGGTGCTTTTTAGTGTCGTCTCCCGGCTGTTTATTATTTTATGCAAATCCTAATGCGGCGGGATGGAACGATAACATTTTCGCGCCGCCATGTTTTCTCAGACAAAGCTCGCTCAGTTTTTTTTAATTGGGCTGTGTTTGGGAGCGAGAATTTTGGAAAATTTAAAACGGTTCTCTCATGCTTAATATTGCCTGAATTTTGGTAGGTAAGCTTTATCAATAATTTTTAAACATTAAAATGTAAATTTAACTTATGCCGAATTATTAATCCACTTTAATGCTTTAATGTTTTTTTTTCAAAACACGTGCTTACATTAGGCCCCGATTCGCCAGTCAATAAAACCATTGCTAGGTCTTTTCAATTTTGTCAATCATTGGTGGCTTTTGTTTACATAGCAACTCGAATCAACAATTTTGTACCAACCAAAATTCAAATTCTTGAAATTCTAAAGTGAAATCCCTTTGATGATGACTCCGTACATTACTACAACATCAGGTGTAGGTATCATTAAACGACGACCTTCAGTTACATTACAGGTCCGATAAAGAAAGGGGACGAATCGGGAAATGGAATTAGACGAGGCCCAAGCCTGTTGTAACTCGATAGAGGCCCAGGGTGAAACGCGGAGCTGTGACGTAGAGATGATGGAATAGGTATGAAAATGCTGTAATCAAATCATAATATGAATTTTGGGAAGAAACTCTGACTTATCAGAACCGACTCTGAATTAACCGGTCATTTTAGCAATGCAGTGAAAATTACAATTTCAATTATTAAAATATTATTTAGTTTAATATTATTTGTAATAAGTATTCTATGAACGAATATTATGTGTCATAGTAGAAATAGGAGGTTCACATACACATCAGTACATACGTCCATTAAAGGGTTCCTTTAAGCGCCCACAGACACAAAGCTTCCTAGTGGGATAAGAAGGTAGATTTGCTTAACGCATAATCTTCGAAAATCCTCCCTTACTATCAGGTGAGATTGTAACCAACTGTCTAGGTATTTGCTTCAATATATTATGTACAAAAACACTAGGACTTCTATGGTATCTCTGTATTGAGTCCACAGCCAGCTTATGCAAAAGCAAGTATGTAACGTATGTAGCTTAAAATATCCACTGCCACTGATTAAACTCTCTGCATTTCTGATAGAGAATCCTTAAGGCATTAAATTCGCCGATTGTACAACTTACAGGCCGAAAGTTTTAATAAATAAATAATAAATACATTCAGAGAGTTTTGCTTTTATATCCAGAGTACATTGTATCTACAAAAGTGCGTAGGGTTCGCAGTCCGCTCTCCCGAGTCGGAGACACTCGATCCCGAGCTCTAATTGGTTGGGACCGGGCGCGCGAGGATCGTCACTAGACGAAACTTTTGAATTTCGAACAGACATAACTTGCAGACATTATTTTTGTTACCAGCCAGCATCTTTTTTCAACCAGTAAAAATAGCCATTTACCCACATCCTCAATGTGAATTATAGCAGTGTCTTTTGTTTAAGTGAAGAAGAGAAGTTTCATATTTTGGACCTGAAATATTAAATCGGCGAACTTCCGGACACCTATTTTTAATTACGGCGAGACTCAAAACGCAATCAGGGGTCGTCAAAAGACGCTCGAAATTAATTTATTTTGTTTACTTTAGTTAGCTACTTTCCTATCTCTAGCTATATCTCCAGCAGCAAGACGTGCCACCAGCGAATGTGAAAAAGAGCAGTTAAAATTATCTCAAGTCGTGTTTTGTTCGATATTCATGAAACAATACAGGGGTTTCGGTTCAGTTTGGATTTTCAGTGGAAATCTAATTATGAAAATGGAATTTCTTGACTCTATCTACTTCAGGGTTTCATAGCAAGAAACCAATGCGGCTTCATGCTGACATAGTAAAGTAAATTGGGAACGGGAAAAGAAATACACGGAGAGGACCGATAATGGTTGTAATTAAAATGCCCAGTAATGAGTACCTAAAAAAGTAAAGTACGTTAAGTGTGTTTCAATCAATGAGTAGTGTTCGCGTAAACTTCAGAACCAAATATGAGTACCACCACCTATTATATTTAATATTAAGAGAATCATATCAACTTGAGTTGAGACCATAAAAACATTTACAGTATTAATAATATTCCTTCGCAGAATGCATTGTTTGAGTTTCAGCATCAGCAACGGCGGGGTTAATAACGAAGCGTTATTTGTGAAGGTGCAATAACAATACAGCACCTCTGTTGACGAGCGAACACAATATAAAGCCTGAACAAAACCTCGTTACATCCCGTCTGCCAATTCGAAATTTGAATTGGCATTCGAACGGTGAATAAATTCAAAATTAGAACGGGCCGAGCGCGGCACGTTCGCCGTTTTACGTCGCATTTTTACGACGCGCCCGATAACGTTTACGAGGCGCGCTGAGTGGCGACGCCGCGGCTCGCGACGACTGATTGCATGTGGCGAGCACGTGCCTAGTGATGGTGTGTCGATAAACTTTTATCGATACTTTTGCACTTCTTGACTGAGAGCCATTTTTTTTCTCGCGACTTAGTCCGCAAGAAAGTTAAATATATATATGTTTTTTTTGTGTGAGAGAAAACTGAAAACAATGAATTGAATTCGTAAAAAAGTTAAGGATTTACCAATGGAAAGATAGTTTTCATATACAATTAAAGATATCAAGTGCTGACGTTTCACACACTAACACCGTCGCACGGCACACTTAAGTGTTGCATTTAGGCGTATATCGATACTTTAGCTCGAGTGCGTGGAAGTTTTATCGATACTTTGCTTTCTTTCCTTTTAGGATGTGCCTGAAGATCTTTGACAGATATCGAGGGTTGGCGATGTGCACCTAGATTGCTACTTAGTTTGCTGCAGCACTGCCATTCCGCCAAGATGTGGATAAGCCTATAAAAATAAGCCTTTTCCTTCTCTCTATTTACCTATCTACATAATAATTCTGTAAAATACATTTTAAAATAATCTTATTTTCTAAACGTAAGCAGCAGTATTATTAAGTGTTACAGATTCCAGTATAGAGTCTTAGACAGTCATCCGAAGATTTTGTACAAAATGATATATAATTCTTCAAAGTAATAGTGATGGTTAAAATTAAAAAATAGTTTATCGATACAAACTATACGGTACAGTTTCAACCATTCACGATCTCTTCTACAAAAAAATTAAGTTATTCATTAACTCGCGATTCCCATCCTACTTAATTAAAATAAAAAAATAGCAATGCGCAACAGATACCTCTGTATAATAGCTATCTGTTGTGTTTTTTTCACTGTGCCCAAAGTTAAGGAATATTTGCACGGATCATATACAGTTCAAGCCAAGAATTTAACCGCACTAGCGCCGGGTATCCGTGACGCATCGCGGCGGCCGACACAGCGCCGTATATTATGCGCCGTCGCCGCGCTCTCGAAATAACCCGCCTACACAGGGCTGCGCTCGATTACTTTTATGTTTTATGGATTTACCTTTTATCAATAATGTGCACGCGACCGTGTGTGCTGTTATCGCGGTGACGGCTTCTGTGCGGTGTTTGTCTTAGATTGCTTCTGCTTTATAAAAGTAGAGGATCAGAGATCTCGATGTCGATGTTCTTTTTTGCTGTTATTGACACTAACAAGAATAATCGCTTAGGATTGAAAATGAGTAGCAAATGAAGGATGAATGATTTGATTAGTATTAGCATAAATGTTTCGTATCATCGCTATTTTGCACGATCAGACGTTTATATCTTGACGTCTAAAGGAGACAGAATAATGTTTTTTTTTACTATCTCTAAAATAAATGTTGTAACTGTACATAATAGCAAGCAATAGTAAGAAAAAAATCCAATAAGAACTAACGATGCGTCAACCCTACCGTCGGGGCGTAATGAGCGAAAAAGCAGACTTTCGCGAAATAAAATATAACGAGCGGGTCCCGGCGAGAAACGGTTAATTGTCCGCCGGCGCGGTGGCCGGGCTCGGTCGTTTGTCGCCGCCTCGGACGCAGAGGGGTTAATAATTTTACTCCGTAGTTGTGCTGGGCTCGGTTTGACTTTGTGTTAAAAGACGATTCCAATATTTCTGCGGTCGCGCGAGCTTTAAGTTTGGAACTGAAATATTAAGTTGGAGGTGACTTGCTTTGTTTTGACTTGGTCAGATTTCTGATTTACCTCAATTTGAAGTAATGTCACTAACTGATAATGAATAATTATTAATTATGTAGATAGAATTGTAGAAGATATTTCCTCTTATTAACAATGAAGGCTGCAAAAGCTGCAAATGTTACTTTAAGTCTAAGAAAAACATCCTAAAGTGCAGATTTCACGCTAGTTAATTAGCACGTGAAAAGGACAATGTTAACTACATAAGACAAGAAAGTCTTTGTAAGTGTCTCATAAGTATCATCATAACGATGACGAAAAGACCCTTAGTCATTCATGATGATGTAAACTGAGAA
Source organism: Pyrausta aurata (assembly GCA_963584085.1). Lineage (NCBI taxonomy): Eukaryota > Metazoa > Arthropoda > Insecta > Lepidoptera > Crambidae > Pyrausta > Pyrausta aurata. The sequence goes on from OY757274.1 coordinate 7,004,026, forward strand.
ATTTTAGTAAAATCCCATACCCAAATTCAGTATCGATCTGCAAATCCCCTGACATCCACATCACGAATAACTTCGGAAATGACAGACACGTACCAATCTATATTTCACGTTCCTAGTTACAATCCGGTGACAGAGCGACTTAACTACGCGCGTTAAAACCGACGCCCCTGATTTACGACGTACCCGTGAATACGGAACTACCTGAGCCGTAAACATCTACCTATGGGTTTATGATGAGCGAACCGTCGTCATCACTGGTTATTATGTGCTATTGCGGTTGTGCGAATATTAAGCACATGACTTGAATTATTTAGGTTGATCTGACTGAACTGAAGAATTCGGGAGAGAAGACAATAACTTCTTAACAAATACCTACTTAATCAGTCAGGTATCAAACGAATGCCGAGAGTCGCATAACAATGGAATTTTTATTGTGTCTCGTTTACACATACTTGACGAGTTAACCATTTTAACTCGTCAAGTATATTGAACTCCTCGTAGCGTAAATAGTCTCGTCGTAGAGTATTGTGTCATTGATAGGTAGGAGACAAGCGTTTATCAGCAACTAAATTGTAGTATCAAATCATCCATATAAAAGAGATACTACGGTTAAACTTTGTGCGCATCCACACTAGGCGGCCATAAATAAGAAAAGATATAATATGTAGACTTGTTCTGTAGTGTAGCTGCGATACAATATGTAATTCCACACAAAGCCGCCAGGCGTGTGTAGAGTTAATCTGTAATAGTGATGGAACTACGGCAAAACTACGTGCGCTACCGACTAGGCGTACATAAAAACATGCAGGTAGCTATGTAAAACCCGTCGTGTAGCACTCAATAATACGTAGGCAGCGAGGCGCGGGCCGTATACATCACGGTAGGTACGCGAGGGCGGTGGCGGCGGATGTATAAAGTGGCGCGCCGGTGGCCGCTTGACATAGCTATAACTCGCGCCGCCATGACAAACAGCCGACCGAGGAGGAGTGGAGTCGTCGAGTGCTGAATAAATTTTATTTTATTCCCCTTTTTGGCTTCGACCCAGCTAGAATTTACTAAGAGATAAAAATGCTTTACCGAAGACATGACCAAAAGCAACAAATCTTGTCTGAACTCAGAGTGGGCCCTGTAACGTAACTAGCTAATTTATTTGCTACATAAAATATGTTAAGTTGGCATGGAAATATTTCTTGTCGCATTGCTTCTTCTCTATCGTATCGATTATTCTTCGTATCGTATCTCTATCTTTATATTGATCGTTATAAATACCTTTTTCTGAGTATCTAAAAATAAAATAAAGAAGTTACTTACATATTTTAAAGGACCATACTTTAAAATTTTCATTTAAGTATTTTTTGTTGACAATTAATTTATTTAAATATTTTATTACAGCATACAGCATTAAACCAAAATTTAGATCTAAAGTTTTTATTTATTTATATATTATGTTGCATTAAACGTTAAACTGTATGCTGTGTCATTAACTTTAGTTTCATTTTTAAAATATCCATAGTCTACATTCCCACAAACATATTATTTAATATAACAAAAGTGATAATAATAATAAAAAAGAATATCGACATACGCACGACTCCACCCCATCTCTACTCTCGCCCGTCACCGGAGGGCGCCATCGCTAAAGCGCGATACTACGGCTCGCCTCGGGCGGCGCGAACCAATTATGTACCCGTGCGGGCATTACCCCCCGCCCCCCGGCTGGGCCGCCGCTGCCGAGTTATCTCCGCGCGGCGCTGCGGCCCTGGTACTCTGCCGCCGCTAGCACGCCCGCAATGCGAATGACGCCGGCTTTTAATTTATGGATTCCGGTTTTAATGCATATATATATTTTTGAGGTTAAATTTAATATAGATTATGCATGTGAGACCACCATGTAAAACTCTATTCTAGACGAGGGACCTTAAAAGATTAGTAAGGTTACAGGCCAACTTTGAAATTGTTATCAATTATTGTGCAATAATGATAAATCGCTGCACAAACGCACTGCACTGCAACTGTTTATTATTCACTTCTATACGACAAAATTGTGTAAGTTAAAATAAATTAGAATTTTGGAAGACGAACTTATTAAACCTTTTCTTTCAGGCATAATAAAAGGCATTACGCCTCGTCAGCGTCAACAAATCCCTCTATCTAATTTAACCCTAAACAGCCGGTTGCCTACGCGATGACAGATTAAAACAAAAAACTCGGCAAATAGCGAACGCGCGGCAATTAAATTAATACGCGTCATCACATCGCGCCTAGGGGGCGCTGCTCTGCAAGAACGGTCCCAGCTGAAAAAACAAGCTGGCCAGCATCCATTAGAATTTCGAAAACACACTGGCTACGAAGAATAACATAAATGAAACAAAACCTAGACGTGAAAAACTTAATTTAAAGGAGATGTTTTGTTTGTATGGGGAAAATGCCAACACTTTGTACATGACACAAAAAAATAGCTTATGTGAAGCCTAATCATTTTGAGAATGATTTTCATTTGTAAAATATAAAATTTTTGAGTAGGTAATATTAACTTATACTAATAAAATCTAGCAATATTTCTTTATGTCTAATAAATCTGACAAATACCTGTCAGCCAATCAGTTGTTTAAACAGATTAAAAAAGATCGAAAGCGGAAAGCAAAATGGCATTTGACATTGACAGATTAAGCAAAATGACATTTAACATTGACAGATTAACTATTATTTATTAAATTAACCAAAACTAGCGAATTCAATTAAGATTTCATACAGTACGTCGAATCTAAAATTTTTAGGGTTCCGTAGCCGAAAAGCAAAAAACGGAACCCTTATAGTTTCGTGAAGTCTGTCTGTCTGTCTGTCTGTCCGTCCGTATGTCACAGCCACTTTATTCTGAAACTATAAGCATCACATCATCGAAACTTGATAAGTAGGTGTATCTTGTTCACCGCTTTCCGATTCAGACACAAAAACCTAAAAAAATTTTTTTATCCAAACCTATACGTATGGGGTGTCTATGGATAGGTCTTTCAAAGTGACATTGAGGTTCCTAAAATCATTTCTTCTAAAAGTCTAACGTTTGGGATATAGACGCTTCCAAAGTGGTATAATGGGTGTCCCCCCTGTGGGCGTTTCATACAAACTCTATGAAAAAAATCAAAGTTATTGTTGCGGTCAAAAAATATTGTGATATTTTCGCTAGGTGGAAGTAAGTGGACCCCGAATTCAGTTTATGGGTGGTACGGAACCCTCAGTGCGTGGGTCCGACTCGCGCTTGGCCGGTTTTTTTAGTTTTGGCCCAACAGTTTCGGCCCAACATAATCATTGTTATGGCCAGAAAACATCATGAATGAAGCTTTAATGATATTTTTTTACGAGTGAGATTTCGCACATAAAACAATCCGTCTCAAAAAGTGCTGATATTTTTTACATACCTACGCAAAAAGTCACTCTCCCGTCAATATTGAATTTCCCACTCCACAGCATTCAGAAAATTCGAACATCATACCAAAGCTACTGCCTACAAGGCAAAATATCTGACTGCCATGATTTTAACATCAAATGGAATCCTAAATGATGGCGTCGGTCGAATTCACGAATACCGATGAAGCTGAAATCCTGCAGGTCAATTCAACGTGTAAACTCACGGCCAGATCGCCGTGAAAAGCTCGTAGCTGACTGGTCACAAATAGATCACGGACAGACTGACAACCGCGATGAACAGATCCCAGTGATGCGTGGTATTCACAACATCGTCGCTAAATTAAATTACAACTAGCAATGTCACGCGGTTTTACCCACTGGTGACTTTCAAGGACGCTTGTACTGCCATCAATGTAGCAGCACTCGCAGGTGTATTATTTTATTTGTTATTGTTTCTAAATACATATGTAGAAAGTCATCATCAGCTGTATACTTTTTGCGTAAAGATAAAATTGGTCTTTATTATTTACAACAAACAAACATACATACTTCAACTTAGTATACGAAGTTTTGTCGAACCATAGAGCAAAAAATTGAAATAAAAAATAAGGTTTTAATTGCTCATCTAAAAAACCTGAACTTGAACTGAAAATTAATTTAAGTATAATTTATGAAAAACTCCAAATAATCTAGTATAGTTTATGAACATTGGAAATGAGACCGGGTAGAGAGAGACCAATAATCACGTAATTTACAAAAGTTGTAAATCACAACTAAAACGTCTTATTTGCCCACATAAATTGTAATGGTGCATCCACACATCCAAATCGGCTTTGCCGGCGGTATACGTCATGAACTGTATTATGCTTCGTCAAAAATAATATGTATAAAGCATAAGCGGTGTGGCCGCCGGCACGACCGCCAGCACATGCCGCCGGGCGGTGTGCAATGTGGATACACCATAGGTAATAACCATAGGTAATTTGGCTTGTGAAAACTGAACCGTGATTTTTGAAATTGCAACACTCAATAAAATCAAATTTTGACACTGTCAATCAAATAAAAATATGTTTATTTACTAAGACCAACGAACATAAAAAAATATATAAAGTATTTAAACTTAAAACAGAACAAATAAAATTATTGTTACATTAGAATAAATATATTATTTATAATAGATATGATATGCCTAAGCATTCACGCTATCCCTCTCTTTTATGTGGCTGATCCTTTATCATGAAAATCATTATCTTCCACCATGCTTAACCTGCCCGGTTTGTTAGGTTCCCTTATTTCTGGCAGTCGTTGGTTGCAATACAGATCACTTCATGGATGTTATATGTATAAAAGTATTTATGGGAGACGCTCCGTCATAATCGTTATCTGGTACTTCGTAACACAAGGAAGATAATATACCTTACCACGAAACCAGACAATTGGTGTGTTGTCTGGCGCATATTTATATTTATCACAAATCAAGGTGTCACTCTCTCAATAAGTATTTCACCTTAAAAATCCACAAAATGTATGAAATCATTTCGAAAAGTTCAACGGACATAGTATCTAGCACAATATGCTCTAGAATATCAGCAAGTACTCCCTTAGCGTCTTGACGACGGAGCATGATTTACTCGATTGGCAACTTCAAGGATATTCTTTTTTGGTTTGTGCTGGCTAGAGTTGAAGAAATAATATGATGAATTTACAGCCGAAAATTAAATATGCTTGAAAATAGCATTTGACGTAAAAATTTATTTGACAATGTCACGTATGTATTTCAACTCGACTCAGTCGATGTTATGAATCGGAAAAATGCATTACAGTAAAAAGTGTTTTAAACGTAATTCCGTAAAGTTAGTTTTTGCATACATAACCGTGACATCACAAGGCGAGGGCGAGGTGAGTCGAGAAGGTGTGTGAGAGCAAATGACAGGTGTATTTAACCATAGAGTAAATAAAAAAAGGTATGAAAAATGAGGTTTTGATCTGTACCAAAGAAAACTAAAAATCTCTCATCAAAAAATTAATTGATCAGTGTCTTTTAAATCCAGCATGACTTCCAGGTCAAGCCTGCTCAGTTTAGCCTACAAATAGTAAAAAAATATTTCAATCATGTCTTTAATAAACAATGTTTAAAATCATGTCTTTAATACTGTTTCGGAAATTTGAGAGGGCTAAGCGCGTGGTGCGGGGGCGGGCTACGCGTCCTTGCGTGTACTACTTACTTACTACGCGCTGCACTCGCTCAAATCAGAGTGATACTTTATTTGCTCATCATTTGGTACTCCATATTCATTTAAATTAGCATGAATAAATTGCATTGTATAAGTCCTTCAGTAGCTCGAATACTAATGATCTCAAAGTGAAAACAAATGGAACAAAAGGAACGTGCATAAACCAGATGAACAGTGGAAAACTTGTGGAAAAGAAAAACAGCATTTGGCACGTGCTGTAGTTAATGCAGTTCCTACATCTAAGTACCTGTATTAAATTAAAAAAAATATTTGGATAAATGGCTATTATTTATTATGTTATTTATAACAATAAATATTTCACACTTATTTTATCCTGCATCACGAAGCTCATGGTCAACATGCATCAACTGCCCTTAGCGGTTTGTTTGGTCTCTATTTCTTGGGGTTAGTAGCAATATAGATCACTTCATCAAACCTATAGGAAGTGCTCTATTTAGTCCGACAGTTAGTCTAATAATTGGACACTGTTATGCAAAAGGGTGTCAAGTGACCTAAAATCAGGTATGGAGTTATTGGTACCACTGGATTCGCAAAAATGTCCTCTAACTGTTCGCCCAAAGGTCGAACTTCGGAAAAATTTATATTAAAAGTTATCTCACAAAATAACGTATTGCGAAACAACCCATTGAGTATACTGATATATGCAAAAAGGTTTCATGTGTTCTTAATACCGTTTAGCGATTTATTATTGCTGAATTTATTTTAACAAAAAGGTTTCAAGTCCATGTTTATTAATGGAAATACTAAAATTATTGTGTTTTTTGAATTGTTGATCTGTCAGGTTTAAACAGCTGTCGTTTTTTCTTGCACAGATCTTTAAATAATGACTAAATAGACCTTAGTTTAAGATTTTTGACCAATGAATAGGACGACAAGTCATCCTAGTCATAATTCCTTTAAAAATAATTATTCAACCTACTAACTCCTAAAAATCTATCCAGTTTGACTTACTTTAGACAAAATCATCTATGTATTCCAAAATCCTTATAATAGAAGAGAATTTCTTTTTGAATTAACTTTTAAAAAAATACAGATTTTTCTAATGATTTTACGAAGGCATCTTATTATTTTTGAATAAAATAATAGTGACCTATGGATGTAAGAGTCTTAAGATTAATATCTGTGTTTTTTATAATCAAATCTGGCAAAAAGAAGCAATTTACTGCGGTTTAGGAAGTACATAGTACATACAAATTAAAAACGGAGTACATTTTTTAATATAGGTCTTGATTGATCAAGCTATCACCTGAAGTTGTATTTTATACTGATTTCGCCATGGGCAGACTGTTCATTGATAATCAAGTATTACAAAATGCATAGAAATACGCAGATTAAATTACGAATAGAAAAAATCCAGAAAAAGTGTGTGGATTTACTAGAACGTTAGAATTATTGAAAGTAACGCTTTTTATAAACTTCTACAAAATAAAACAAATGAAATTTTAATGAAGAAATCATAAAAATATAGAGAACTGTGTCGTTGAAACTGTTTGACTATAAAACTAATACTAATAGGATTCCTAAAAGAGTTTTGCAAAAGGGATTTAAAGTACTTTAAAACCTTTTAGCAAATTATTTGCAACGATATCCTATTAAAGCAAAAAGGTTTTAAGTGTTTTAATTGCATTTATCTACTTGTATAATTATAATTCACACAAATGAACATCAAATACATAAAATATACATCTCATTCTGTAGTTATGCCAATTTTCAGGCATGTAAACCGTGTAAATACGAAGTTACAGCAATTTTTAAAAGTGACGACCTTGAAAATCTTTAAACGCGTTTATCTCGAAATGACCAATATGTCACTTGACACCCTTTTGCATAACACAGTCCAATTTTAGTGGGGTTCTTCCTCTAGCTCTTTCGCTCTTTACGTTGGCACAAATAATAAAGTTTTCATCTTGGAAGTAAGGACGTGGCATTTGTATATTGAAGACAAACGAAACGATATTTAGCACTGGGCTGTATTTTGTATTATACTCCCTCTAATTCCAATGTATTGTACCTACATAGAATCTGAAACAACAGCAAACGATACATATAGGTTATTTCATATACCTACGAATTTTACAAAGTGATTGATATACACGTATCACGTGCTTACTTCTTATCCAAAGTATTGTATAGGCTCTAGCCCTTCTATTCGGTACCTTTGGTTAGAGTAGGCCCTTACTATAAAAGTTGGATTAACATATCGTCATTCTCTTTGGGAATCCACACCACGAGGATTATCCGTTAAAAAAAGTTGTTAATTACTGCTCCGTGTAAACTTGATGCTCGCTCAGGCAGTATTTTTGGAGAAAACTTGTATTTCGCAAAATTATTCTCCGAGATCCGGCTCGTATTACTGTGGCGGCTGCAGGAGTCTCGACGACACGCAGAGTACCTACCACAAGTTCAATCGGATTCTTATATGGCATTATTTTTAGGTTAGTGATGGCCAGATTTGCACGAAATATTATTAGTTTTATTGTAAAAATCTATTTTTTTCTGAAAATAGGTATTGGCTTCTTGTTAATTTTGACAGAACTCTTTCACGGACGGATCTCACAGTGAAGTTGTGAATACGGTGATGTATGTATTCACAGAGCAGTTTATAGTCAGTAGACACAGTGCAATGTTTTATGTTTTTGAGGGCTATCATGTATGAAATAAAAATAAAAAAAAACAAATTAAAATATCTCTATGATGTTATTTTTATTCTAACAAGATAAAATAAGAAATCTAAAATTTCATATTACCTCTAATTGTTGGCCTGGTTTGTTAGCCAAAAGTTGCTGGTTCAAATCCAGCTCGTGCGCAAATTTGGATTTCTTATTTCATCTTATTAAAATACCTAGTCGATGTCGCGTTGATATTGGCTATAAAGACATAACTTTTTGTGTCCGTTGCTGTTGGAATTAGTTCCGGTAGCAAGTTGATAGGCTTTTCTTATTTATCTAAAGGCCTAAATACCGAATTTCGCGTTTGAAACGTAATCTTAATAAGTCATATAAATTTTGCGATATTTTCCAAGAAAAAAACCCTAATTTCAACGGTCTGTCATTTTTATTACCTTCAAGGATCCGATAAAAGAGTGCTAAAAGTGGTTACTTTCACCAATTTTTTTTTCTAAATACTACTTGACCTTACTTTACTGTGACATCGACTGAATCGAGTCTGCAGCTTTGGGAGGCTGTGATTTGACAGCTGCCAAACACGTCAAAATCCATAGGAACGTGTCAAATAATTCGCCCAGGATTAGTTTCAACTCACGCCGTTTGGTGCGAACAGCGCTGGATTCGATGTGAGTTTGTGAATACCAATTTTTCTACTCAAGCGAACGCCCATATATGCCGCATATATGGATCAGAGTCGAGTTGTACATCATGAATCGACAGGCAGATCCCAGGGATGCGTGGTATTCACAACATCGTCGCTAAATTTAATTACAACTAGCAATGTCACGCGGTTTTACTCACTGGTGACTTTCAAGGACGCTTGTACTGCCATCAATGTAGCAGCACTCGCAGGTGTATTATTTTATTTGTTATTGTTTCAAAATAGGTAGAAAGTCATCATCAGCTGTATACTTTTTGCGTAAAGATAAAATTGGCTTTTTTTATTTACAACAAACAAACATACATACTTCAACTTAGTATACGAAGTTTTGTCAAACCATAAAGCAAAATCTTGAAATAAAAAGTAAAATAAGGTTTTAATTGCTTATCTGAAAAACCTGAACCTGAACCAAAAATTAATTTATTATTAACTCCAAAAAATCTAGTATAGTTTATAAACATTGGAAATGAGACAGGGTAGAGTAGAGACCAATAATCACGTAATTTACAAAAAAAGTTGTAAATCACAACTAAAACGTCCCATTTGCCCACATAAATTGTAATGGTGCATCCACACATCCAAATCGGCTTTGCCGGCGGTATACGTCATGAACTGTCAGATACTTTAATATTATGCTTCGTCAAAAATAATATGTATAAAGCATAAGCGGTGTGGCCGCCGGCACGACCGCCAGCACATGCCGCCGGGCGGTGTGGAATGTGGATACACCAGAGGTAATAAAGTTTGGCTTGTGAAAACTGAACTGTGATTTTTGAAATTGCAACACTCAATGAAATCAAATTTTGACACTGTCAATCAAATAAAAATATGTTTATTTATTATGACCACCGAACATAAAAAATATAAAGTATTTAAACTTAAAACAGAACAAATAAAATTATTGTTACATTAGAATAAATATATTATTTATAAAAGATATGATATGCCTAAGCATTCACGCTATCCCTCTTTTTATTTGGCTGATCCTTTATCATGAAAATCATGATCTTCCACCATGCTTTTCCTGCCCGGTTTGTTAGGTTTCCTTATTTCTGGCAGTCTTCGGTTGCAATAAAGATCACTTCATGGATGTTATATGTATTAAAGTATTTATGGGAGACGCCCCCGTCATATTAATCGTTGTCTGGTACTTCGTAACACAAGGAAGATAATATTCCTTACCACGAAACCAGACAATTGGTGTGTTGTCTGGCGCATATATATTTATATTTATTTATATTTCCACAAATCAAGGTGTCACTCTCTCAATAAGTATTTCGCCCTAAAAATCCACAAAATGTACTATGAAATCGTATTGAAGAGTTCAACGGACATAGTACCTAGCACAATATGCTCTAGGAAATCAGCAAGTACTCCCTTAGCGTCTTGACGACGGAGCATGATTTACTCGATTGGCATCTTCAAGGATATTATTTTTTGGTTTGTGCTGGCTAGAGTTGAAGAAATAATATGATGAATACAGCCGAAAATTAAATATGCTTGTAAATAGCTTTTGACGTAAAAACACAGATTAGTAAGAAAAAATTTATTTGACAATGTCACCTAAGTATTTCAACTCGACTCAGTCGATGTCCTGAATCGGAAAAATGCGTTACAGTAAAAAGTGTTTTAAACGTAAATCCGTAAAGTTAGTTTTTGCATGCATAACCGTGACATCACACGGCGAGGGCGAGGTGAGTCGAGATGGTGAGCGAGAACAAATGACAGGTGTATTTAACCATAGAGATAATAAAAAAAGGTATGAAAAATGAGGTTTTGATCTGTACCAAAGAAAACTAAAAATCTCTCATCAAAAAATTACATGATCAGTGTCTTTTAAATCCAGCACGACTTCCAGGTCAAGCCTGCTCAGTTTAGCCTACAAATAGTAAAAAAAATATTTCAATCATGTCTTTAATAAACAATGTTTAAAATCATGTCTTTAATACTGTTTTGGAAATTTGAGAGGGCTAAGCGCGTGGTGCGGGGGTGGGCTACGTGTCCTTGCGTGTACTACTTACTTACTACGCGCTGCACTGGCTCAAATCAGAGTGATACTTTATTTGCTCATCATTTGGTATTCCATATTCATTTAAATTAGCATGAATAAATTTCATTGTATGAGTCCTTCAGTAGCTCAAATACTAATGATCTCAAAGTGAAAACAAATGGAACAAAATGAACGTGCATAAACCAGATGAACAGTGGAAAACTTGTGGAAAAGAAAAACAGCATTTGGCACGTGCTGTAGTTAATGCAGTTCCTACATCTAAGTACCTGTATAAATAAAAAAATATTTGGATAAATGGCTATAATTTATTATGTTATTTATAATAATAAATATTTCACGAAGCTCATGGTCAACATGCATAAACTGCCTTTAGCGGTTTGTTTGGTTTCTATTTCTTGGGGTTAGTAGCAATATAGATCACTTCATCAAACCTATAGGAAGTGCTCTATTTAGTCCGACAGTTAGTCTAATAATTTTAGTGGGGTTCTTCCTCTAGCTCTTTCGCTCTTTACGTTGGCACAAATAATAAAGTTTTCATCTTGGAAGTAAGGACGTGGCATCTGTATATTGAAGACAAACGAAACGATATTTAACACTGGGCTCTATTTTGTATTATACTTCCTCCAATTCCAATGTATTGTACCTACATAGAATCTGAAACAACAGCAAACGATACATAATATAGGTTATTTCATATACCTACGAATTTTACAAAGTGATTGATTACACGTATCACGTGCTTACTTCTTATCCAAAGTATTGTATAGGCTCTCTAGCCATTCTATTCGGTACCTTTGGTTAGAGTAGGCCCTTACTATAAAAGTTGGATTAACATATCTTCATTCTCTTTGGGAATCCACACCACGAGGATTATCCGTTAAAAAAAGTTGTTAATTACTGCTCCGTGTAAACTTGATGCTCGCTCAGGCAGTATTTTTGGAGAAAACTTGTATTTCGCAAAATTATTCTCCGAGATCCGAGTCGTATTACTGTGGCGGCTGCAGGAGTCTCGATGACGCAGAGTACCTACCACAAGCTCAATCGATGTCTTATATGGCATTATTTTTAGATTAGTGATGGCCAGATTTGCACGAAATATTATTCGTTTTAATGCAAAAATCTATTTTTTTCTGCAAATAGGTATTGACGTCTTGATAATTTTGACAGAACTCTTTCACGGACGGATCTCACAGTGAAGTTGTGAATACGGTGATGTTTGTATTCACAGTGCAGTTTATAGTCAGTAGACACAGTGCAATGTTTTATGTTTTTGAGCGCTATCATGTATGAATAAAAATAAAAAAATGATGATGTTATTTTTATTCTAACAAGATGAAATAAGAAATCTAAAATTTCATATTAATTGTTGGCCCGGTTTATTAGCCAAAAGTTGCTGGTTCAAATCCAGCTCGTGCGCAAATTTGGATTTCTTATTTCATCTTATTAAAATACCTAGTCGATGTCGCGTTGATATTGGCTATAAAGACATAACTTTTTGTGTCCGTTGCTGTTGGAATTAGTTCCGGTAGCAAGTTGATAGGCTTTTCTTATTTATCTAAAGGCCTAAATACCGAATTTCACGTTTGAAACGTAATCTTAATAAGTCATATAAATTATGCGATATTTTCCAAGAAAAAAACCCTAATTTCAACGGTCTGTCATTTTTATTACCTTCAAGGATCCGATAAAAGAGTGCTAAAAGTGGTTACTTTCACCAATTTTTTTTTCTAAATACTACTTGACCTTACTTTACTGTGACATCGACTGAATCGAGTCTGCAGCTTTGGGAGGCTGTGATTTGACAGCTGCCAAACACGTCAAAATCCATAGGAACGTGTCAAATAATTCGCCCAGGATTAGTTTCAACTCACGCCGTTTGGTGCGAACAGCGCTAGATTCGATGTGAGTTTGTGAATACCAATTTTTCTACTCAAGCGAACGCCCATATATGCCGCATATATGGATCAGAGTCGAGTGGTACATCATGAATCGACAGGCTGAATTATAATTTTAGCGACTATCATGATGTCATGCATGATAGACATGAGGATGCTAAATAACTGCAGATTGAGTGAGTATTTTCAATTTATTTGGTATGTTAAAAATCTTTGTAGTTGGTTGGACTGAGTCGGAAGATAATTACTAGGGCTTAATAAAGAGTCGACAAAAGAAGAAGCAAAAAGAAAATGTAAACATAGTTGGTTAAGTAGAAGTGTTTTTAACAAAGATGTTGTTGTTGTTTGAAATCGAATCGTAATATCATCACAGCCATACAGACAGACAAGACGACATAAATCCGTAGATTCACAAATCAACCCTAACTTTCAAATTCCGAACGCGGTCATTAGCGGAAACTGCAATGTGGCGGGCGCACAATGCCGGCGACTTAACCCGTCGCGCGCCGCACTTCACACCGGGGCCGGCTGGCCATTGTAGGAATTACGTTATAAATCGGCCCGGGCCGCTCCCGACGAGCGCCCGCCGTAAATTATAGGGAGGGGGCGACATTACAAAGGCGCGGCGAAAAAATATAGATAAGCCCGCGGTCAGGGCTGCCACTGAGGTATTTATGGGACGACTTTTTGCGTGGAAATTGTGGGCGGTTATTTATTTTTCGCTGTCGCTACGGACGAGTTATGATATGAATGGGCGTGTTGTTTTTATTTCACCGTCTGGTCAGGTAGGGTCAACGTTTAAATTAATCACCGTTTAGATAAAAATGAGAAGTGGATTTATGGTGATACGACTTATCGTATCACCACAAATCCACTTCTCAGTTTAGAAGTAAGCACCGAGATAGGAATAAAAAGGATTTTTGGCAATTTGCAAAATACTTCTAAACTGGCTTAAATCGGAATTGTTTGAGTTATGAAATATCGAAACTTAAAAATGGAGTATAATACTACACTTACAGAATTTTATACGCTAGCTGGATGAATTCGAGACATCACAAACTCGGGCACAGAAATCAACGAGACAATCAATATTCTAGTATCTAAAAGAAGTTTTAAGTTACCCACTAGGTCGTTGGTGTTTTAAAAGCATGTGACTACAAATTCCGCACCCATATTACCTATAAATACGAAAAATGTCTGAATGCCGGCAGCCCTGCCCCGTCGTCGGCCAGTCGACACGACACGCAGATGGTGGGTAGCGTCAAGCGAACGAGCGAGCACTGTAGACGTGTAGATATACTTACGTAGGGTGTGAACCAGGCCTGCGATGCGGCGGCTTTGGATTCTTGAACTTAAATTAAATTATGCTGCCGACGCTCGCTTGCGGAGATGGCAGATGCTAAATTACAGTGAAAGGTGGTCGCTACCTTGACGCTTTATGGTAAAGACTTTTCTTTGACACTTGTTGATGGATTTTTTTGCATCGCAAGTATCGGACTCTATTTTTTATTTCAAAATTTTACTACTGCAATAAAAGTGTAAAAAAGTTGAGCTTAATGCTACAATTTTCATATCCCAATCATACTTTTAGGTCATGCTGAATGATTGAAACGGTGTGATGTCGTCAAAAACTACATAAATAAGAGACGGGCGGAACGCTTTGGATGATATAAGCTCATGATTATTGAACCAAATAGCATGTATTGTCATTACAATCCACCACCTTAACTTCCGTAAGCTCTAAGGTAGAGCAATTGGCAAATACCTGTTGCATCTAGCACGTACCCATCAATTGAGTGTGTCAACTAAGAGATAGCGGTCAGAGCCAAGCCGCTATGTCGTGCATGTGTGAAAGTGAAGATGCATCGGTGTGCACTGTCATTGATCACTGCCCCAGGAGTGAGAATTCAAGCAACCGAGTCTAGAGAGCGCTTGATAAACCAAATTATAGCAGTAACTATTAGACATTACGGGTCTAAACGCGAATAAAAACTTATGAGTTGCTATTACTCACTGCTCGACGTTTCGGCGGTATTGCAACTGCCGTGGTCACGAGTCAACTCTTAGACTCGTCAAGTCCAATAGTTATTGCAATGCAACGCGAAAGTTTGAATTCCAAATTATAGCAGTCCGGCAGAATAAGAGGAATTTCGAAAAATCCGTTCGAAATATCCTTAGCTAAAGCTTTTTGTAGAATACTTACGTTCATAAGACTAATAGAGTGAATATGTTTTCTTGTATACATATTATAAAAAAACTGTACACGTCGATATTTGCTTTCTGCTAACTATATTGCCAAATTGATCGATCATTATCGCAAACTCTCAGGCTTAAACCATAGGTTTTGTCGGCTCATCGGATAGAGTTGGATTATTTTGTAACATTATTTATTATTATTTGATTCAAGACTTGTTTAAAAACCTCTAAGCCTCTGTTTCGAATATGTGTTGAAATAATTCCTGTAGTAAAGCGTTTTTTCATGGTCGTTCCAGCCAATCTAAGTCCCAAGAGACAAATACTGTTCACTATTCAACACAGATACAAAGTGCGCCGGGAGATTACCGACCGATACGAAAAAGATAAAATCAATCGGACGACACAAAAGAGGTAAAACACGTCGGCAAAATCACCGCGTTCATTTGTTTTTCCACCAGACTAATCAGGAGCTCAACGTTTTATTTGCAGTTATAATACAGTATTGTTTGTGCCAAAAGATACAGATTTTTGTTATTAATTTATCGATATTATCATGGCAAATTGGAATTCGAAGTATGTTTGTAGGTATTACCACATAAAAGGTCACTTTTATTATACACTAGAGGTCCCAGAGGACTATGTTTCCACCCTATATACTATTCAGGGCAGCGACGTATCTAACAAAGTAAAAATAATGAAAATCGGTGCACCCTTTCTCCAGTTATAAGTGGTGTAACAAACACGACTTTCTTTTATGTATAAAAGATAAGATAAAAAATCAAATATTTTTTCCAACATTCTAATATGTATTTTATACGAAAAACACTTGCACACTTGCAACACAATATCGACCATCAACATACCTTATCAAAATATTCACCGTGAAACCGTCATCCAAATTGAATTGAGACGTGAATCAAAAGGCGAACTAATTAAACAAGTCCGAAATACGCGCTTTCCTTCAACCAGGAAATGTCCCGAAACTTTGCAGTCGCACTCGCACCCATTTAAGGGTTAACGTTTTGACTGGAAGGATAAATTATCGCTTAGAAGTAAGTTTATTCTTTGTTTCAGTTTAACATAATAACATAACAGTAATAGATTTTGAACATTCGTAGTCACCTAAGCTTGAAAGCAAGTTCAATCAAACATACATAGACATCCTATTTGAACAAAATCTGAACCATCAAAAATATGTTAGTTTAAGTTAAGGTACTTTTAGGGTCAGTTAGCTTAACTCTGGGATAAATTATCATTTAAAAAATGATAATTATCACAATAACTTTCTTTTTAGTTTCAGTGACAGAGGCAGACGCATCTTGTTTTGTTGGTATTATACTATTTTTATTTTATTTAATCCCCGGGTTTAAGAATAGTCCACAGTGCCCCTGATCTTCAAAGAAAGCTAAAAGACTAGTTTCAAATACTGCTAGTTATTTTCTAACAAAATACTCTCCAAACAACGGATCAAAGTGAGTCAGCGCGGTAGGTAATGGACCGATATTGTGTGCGACAACCTTTACACAGCGGTCGTGCGCGCGACACCGGGCGCTGCGAAATTTAAACAAACGCTCGCATTCAATTTATATTCACCGGCGCCCGGTTTTAGCAGACCGGTCACTCGGACCCACCGCAGTCTAGGGTTCTGTCATTTATCATACGGAATTATCGCCGTGTTTATAATTTTAGATGTTTAAGCCTGCTCAGAAAAGGCTGTCAAGCGGGTTTTTGGAAACAAAGACAAGACTGTTCAGTTGAATTATCTACGTGCCATCGCTTACTTTACACGATCACCTACCTTTCTCTGAGACATACGACGGGTTAAATTCTGCACTAGTTACTACTTGCACGCGACATTCTAGTCTCGCACACAGCGCCGCGTTGTCACCGGCATTTATGTGGGTGTTTTATCATCCTTCAGACCCCTAAAACACGAACAATGGCCCGTGTGGCCACACATGCCACCGATCATCTACCGATAACACCCGATCGATGAACGCGCGTACGATCGAGCAAGGAACGACCTCCTGTCGCATTATGTTGCCCTGTTGATTCGTATCGACTTTATCGATCAATTTCTCGACTTGTCGACTTATCTCCATGTTGCGGCTGCCCGTGGAAAAATTTTAACGGTGACGGAAGACACTGAAGAAAACGAATGCGAAGCGAAAATAATATTTTATCTTGAAGGTTAAGTGCACAATAATTAATTGTTTTGATTTCCAACGTATAGGTAGGTCCTTTATAAAAAAAATGTTATTTACAAATCTCCTCCAAAATATTCCATCCACCAAACAACGGCGCCAAAACAAACGATGGCGGGCACCGAGACAGGTCAGACGAATACTCGACGGCCATGTTGATTGTTGACGAAACCGATCTCCAAGGCGCGCGCCTTCTTGATGCCTTTGCGCTTATCGAATCTCGGATTCTATACCGTCTCGTAATCTCGATTCTCGTTTTACACACCGTGTCTGACTGAGGTGTCATTCAGTGGTTTTACTAATTTTGATAATCGGTTCTTGTGCGGTGTTGACTGGAGACGCGGAGTAAAAAATTTAGATGTAATGTTCATTCATTATCCGCACCACTGTGCGGTGGAATTCTATCCTAATAATGTGTGTACTCCCGTGGGGGAGGCCTATCTACATATTATGTTTAGCAGTGGACGTTCTTGATGAATGAAATGATGATGATGGAGATAATACATGTGTGTTATGTTTAGAGGATCAGTAAAACGATCCAGCCCCATAGTAAAAGTTGTTCATATTGATGGTCTCAATCACCTCCAAAAAGGCACCAACTTGCAAAAACACCCGTATTTGATAATGCAGTCGATTAGGTTAGGTAGGAAAACACCTCTGCATTCTCGCATGCCGAGTACATAAGGGCTATCTGTGACGTAAGTTACTGTCTAAACAGTAATCACAAGATTATCTACTTATCTTCCGTTCTTCTACCAAATTCCATAATTTCGAATTAGTTTTCCATCGCGTGTGCTTGAAAAACCGAAGGCGTTGTTTCGTAATTAGTTTGCCTATTTCCATAAAACTTCAGCTGGAAATATTAATACCGCGAGTCTGCATCAGGTGAGAGGCCGAGACCGGGCCCGTGCCGTGGGACGTCTTTAATAAACATGAACGGAGCACCGCTAATAATAAATGAGCGATGGCGCGCACCGGCCACCACCAGGCTCGCAGGGATGGCTAGGACGTATGCATCTAATTTGGACTTGATTCGGTTGGATGATGAATGATATGATATTATGATATCTTAGGTTTTATGTGCGCCTAATGTTTTGTATGACGCAACGATGAAAATAATGTCATTATGACCGAGTAGTCCAATCAACGAGGAGATTCGTTGTATGGAGACATCCGAATAATTCTCCCGTCGTTGAAACTTGGCACATAGTGAAAATAAGTAATACAGATTATAGATATACAATAATCCAATGATTTTTTTTACGAGAAGTTAGGTATTTATACCTAAACATGGAAATCGTTTACAACTCTCTGTGAAAAAATTCTCAGTCTGAAATTGTTCGTGTATACGTATGTATGTATAAGTTAGAATAGGTAAGAATAAGAATCCAATATTTTTTCGATTTCCGAGATACTCAAAATTAAACTTTTAGCATTTTGCTCTATAACTTCTACCGAAAAAATTCTCTGCTCATTTTTGTTTTTTAATATGGTTTTATTTACGTATATAAGTAGCTTTAATAAGTTATCCAAAACATTTTTCGTTACAATAATACAATTCTTATTATTACTTAATTATGGCTCGTGAATAATTGCTCAGGCAAATTAAATGCGTTTCTTAGTTAGGGGTCGCTCTATTGCAGTAGATTTTTCAATAATCCAATGAAAATTCCACTAAATACCAAGTTTTTAAAATATCAATAACGGGTAATAGTGAATTACCGCCACTTGGAACCGACGCGACCGGGCGCGCGGCAGTGCAGTGGTGCGTGTGCTCGTATCTAAAACGTACTGCAGTCAGACTATCTGTATAATAAATGATGCAAGTGTTTGTAGGTAATGGCTGTCACCCGCGATAGCCCAGCAGCTAACTTAGGTGGTCTTGGAACTTGGGCACACGGGTTCTAATCCCAGTGCATCACATCTTATGTTATTTATTTGTATGTATGTTCTTATGAGTTCTTTTAACTTTTTTTAAACAAAATATTGTGTTTTTTCAGTGATTATTTGCCAGTCGAATTCAGTCCTTATATGTTAGGACGTAAGGCTTATTTTGGCGGACGACTGACAGCGAAGTCTGGAACGCGGCGTGTGTTTATTGCGATTTCTGTTGGGCGAAAGTAGTTCTTATTTTTATAAGTGGAAGGCTTTTAGTCGGCTGTGATGGATGATTGAGAATTCTAGAATGCCGTCTATTGTATTTCGGCGCTCGCGCACTCCATGGCTATCGTATATCTATAGTATACTATTATTCAATTATTGTGACGGTATTTAGCGCGCGGTCCTTAAAAGTCATTCTGTACAAAGAAAGACATTTCAGTTTTCGTTCATCTCAGTTACCTACTTGACCAATCAGAGGACAACGACTCAACGCAATATAATAAATACGTGAAGTGTTTAACGAGAAATGAAGTGAAAAGATGGACCAAGAAATAAGTGAGCGACGGTGGAAAAGCAAAAGGCTTAAGCGACACTTTGACAGATATTGGTCTTTACTTAGTTGTATTCAGCAAGATTTTCTGCGTCGTTTGAGATGGGTTTGGTGTTAATCAGGATTATTGTAAAATATGTTCATAGAAATATCAATTAAAAATTACATTTAATAAAATAAAATTAAAGCACGATTTTTTTCTATTAAAATCTGGGTAGAACATACATTAACGGTCTGATTAATTAAAAATATGACTGCCCCATTACCTATTGATTCAATGGAAATCAAAATACTGTTGGTTCCTCCCCCGCAATCTGCATAAGCAAGAAGCCTTTGTACTTTAGGCGTTGCAGAAACAGCATTCTAAAGGCTTTATTGAATGTCACTTTAAGTGCCTTTAGCGCCTTTTGCGTATAGCTGACCCAGAGGGAGCCCGAGTAGAACAACTGGCAGTGTTTGAGGTTAAGACCTCCGTATGTGTTTTTGACATTTAGAATAGATTTGAAATTCTTTTAGAGAAGAAGAAATGACAGAAAAACATTCATAGTCAGATTGATTCCCGATTGCTGATTAGTTATCTGTTTACATTGTTTCTTAATAAAGTGAGTATTTAATCAGTACCTACCTAGCTGATTTCGACTACGGTGGCCAGTCACAACGACTAACTGACTGCGCGGGACATATTATAGTGCACAAGTGTGTGCGCAAACACAGGTGCACTCTCTATTTCTTTCACTCTCATAGCCCGATGGGACAGCAATCTGACACGACCGGAGAGAGATCGCGCGGGCACGTAGGTGAAACACCGCCAACTTCCAAACTCCGGGCTTCCCTGAGTATTTCTGAACAGAAAAACCCAGGCATATATTTTTGGCCCGACCCGGGAATCGAACCCGGGACCTCTGGCGCAGCCGTCGCTTTAAAATGCGACCCTCTTACCGCTGCGCCACCGAGGCAGTTCTTACAAACTACACAGAAAAAAAGATTTTTAAAATATTTTACACAAACACCTTTCTCCACTTTGATTTGTCTGTATCAGAACATTCATTTTTAACATATCGTCCCCGTCGTGGCAAAATTAAATAACCAACAAAACCAAAGTTCCGAGATATATGAGTTTTTGTGATTTTTTAAAACAAAAATGGCGATAACATTCCAAGCCGAAGGAAATTTACAGTAGAGATTTTGATATGTTATGAAGCTGCTTCAACTTCATAATTTAAATAGTCTATCATAATGCTACTTTATATTATTTTAAATATAAAAATAAAAAAGTAATTATTTAGTTTTGCCACATACGTATTTTATAACAAAATTGCAATTATCAAGTTTGTGTACGTCACTTTTGCAAGTTTTGACACACAACCAAGTAATACTTTTTTTTTATATTACCTAAATCATCCCACTGTTGGGCAAAGGTCTGACCCAATTCTATCCATTTGTCTCTGTCAGCGGCCAACAACACCCAATTTCTGAACAGATCGTCACTTCACCTCGTCTGGTGGTATCCATCGCGTGACGATTTGGGCCCTCTATCTATTCGGGTGCATTCTACACACATGCCCCGCCCCATTCCCCGTCCCATTTAAGCTTTGCTGTCTTTTCGCCTACATCTGCTATTCCAGTTCTGGAGCGTATTATGGTATTCCGGATCTTATCGATCCTTTTAATATGGTGAAAGGAACGCCAGGGTACATTTCTTCCAGAAGCCACCTCAAAGGAAATGGACCTGGTTGAATCCGGATGGCACGACGAGAAATGAGATAGACTTCATCATAACTACCAAGAAACGGTTATTTAATGATGTCTCCGTGATCAACTGAATAAAGAACGGTAGGTAGTGTTTACCGGATGGTTCGAGGCACATGGAATTTAATGTCAAATTGGAAAGGTCTCGCTTGATGAGGTCCACGCTCCGACCTACTCGTGCCCATATCCAAAATCCCGTGAGCTTTCAACTCGAGTTGTCAAACCGCTTTGAGTGCCTAAAGAATTGCGTTTCAGTGGATGAAATAAACAACGAGTTTATGGAAACTATTCAAACGGTGGGGTCTAAGATTTTTAGTCCTGGCCGTAAAAATCGTCCTCTAAGACTCTCGATCCACACTCTCGACCTTATAGCGGAACGTCGATCTATATAGCATTGAAGACCTCCTTTAATGTTGAAAACTACAGTAGGTGAAAAGACGAATATGGAAGTCCCTACGACACGACATTTCTTCCTTTAACACGAACAGTGTTAAATAACCGTTAGATAGAGTGAAAACAAGGCTCCCAAGCAAGAGACATGTCTATTGGGCAAAGCATAACAGACTACATTTTACATGTTTTCTATATTATATTAGTTAACAAGGATTTTAAAACATAATTTCAATAGCCAAGAGGAAAATTCAAACTGCTGTCGCGAGTGCAGAAAATATGCCCCACTCAACCTTTGCCAGATTATAGACAAAAAACGCAAAAATCAGTTCATTGTGTTACGTTTAATTTGTTTACTTTAATATTTTGTGAGGTGTTTAAGTAACAAAGTAAATAATATGAGAACTGTAAACTAAACAAATATAAACAATGATTTATTCGTTTTTAATTGATTGCGGGTGCAACCAGTCTAGTTTAATCACTTGAACCAGATATAAAATAAATTTAATTATAAATACAAGAAGAAAATTAGAAAACCAACAATATTTATTATTAATTAGTAGACTTTTGGTGTCGCTTGTTCTATTTATTTTTTAATACGCCTTGGCATTCCGGAGTAATATGCTGGCCCGGAGGTTTGCTCGATGTAGTAATGAAGTTAAGTTAACTCTCCTTAAAGCATACTGCCTGTTCTTACTTGCAGATTAAATAATTTGGTATTAAAAATAGGTAGGTACTGATTAAATATTCACTTTATTAAGAAACAATGTAAACAGATAACTAATCGGAAATCGGGAATCAATCTGACTATGAATGTTTTTCTGTCATTTCTTCTTCTCTAAAAGAATTTCAAATCTATTCTAAATGTCAAAAACACATACGGAGGTCTTAACCTCAAACACTGCCAGTTGTTCTTGTCGGGCTCCCTCTGGGTCAGCTATACGCAAAAGGCGCTAAAGGCACTTAAAGTGACATTCAATAAAGCCTTTAGAATGCTGTTTCTGCAACGCCTAAAGTACAAAGGCTTATTGCTTATGCAGATTGCGGGAGAGGAACCAACAGTATTTTGATTTCCATTGAATCTGTAGGTAATGGGGCAGTCATATTTTTCATTAATCAGATCGTTAATGTATGTTCTACCTAGATTGTAATAGAAAAAAAATGGTGCTTTAATTTTATTTTATCAAATGTAATTTTAATTGATATTTCTATGAACATATTTTACAACAATCCTGATTTACACCAAACCCAGCTCAAACGACGCAGAAAATCTTGCTGATTACAACTAAGTTAAGTTAACCAATATCTGTCAAAGTGTCGCTTAAGCCTTTTGCTTTTCCATCGTCGTTTACTTATTTCTTGGTCCATCTTTTCATTTCATTTCTCTTTAAACTCTTCACGTAATTATTATATTGCGTTGAGTCGTTGTCCTCTGATTGGTCAAGTAGGTAACTGAGATGCACGAAAACTGAAATGTCTTTCTTTGTACAGAATGACTCTGAAGGACCGCGCGCTAAAAACCGTCACAATAATTGAATAATAGTATACTATAGTTATACGATAGCTATGGAGTGCGCGGGCGCCGAAATACAATAGACGGCATTCTAGAATCCTCAATCATCCATCACAGCCGACTACAAGCCTTCCGCTTATGAAAATAAGAACTACTTTCGCCCGACAGAAATCGCAATAAACACACGCCGCGTTCCAGACTCCGCTGTCAGTCGTCCGCCAAAATAATCCTTACGTCCTAACATATAAGGACTGAATTCGACTGGCAAATAATCACTGCAAAAACACAATATTTTGTTTAAAAAAAAGTAAAAAGAACTCATAAGAACATACATACAAATAAATAACATACGATGTGACCACCTAAGTTAGCTGCTGGGCTATCGTGGGTGACAGCCATTACCTACAAACACTTGCATCATTTTTTTATACAGATAGACTGACTGCAGTACGTTTTAGATATGAGCACACGCACCACTGCACTGCCGCGCGCCCGGTCGGTTGTAAGTGGCGGTAATATTCACTATTACTATTGATATTTTAAAAACTTGGTATTTAGTGGAATTTTAATTGGATTATTGAAAAATCTACTGCAATAGAGCGACCCCTAACTAAGAAACGCATTTAATTTGCCTGAGCAATTATTCACGAGCCATAATTAAGTAATAATTAGAATTGTAATATTGTAACGGAAAATGTTTTGGATAACTTATTAAAGCTACTTATATACGTAAATAAAACCATATTAAAAAACAAAAATGAGCAGAGAATTTTTTCGGTAGAAGTTATAGAGCAGAATGCAAAAAGATTAATTTTGAGTATCTCGGAAATCGAAAAAATATTGGATTCTTATTCTTACCTATTCTAACTTATACATACGTACGTATACACTAACAATTTCAGACTGAGAATTTTTTCACAGAGAGTTATAAACGATTTCCATGTTTAGGTATAAATACCTAACTTCTCGTAAAAAAAATCATTGGATTATTGTATATCTATAATCTGTATTACTTATTTTCACTATGTGCCAAGTTTCAACGACGGGAGAATTATTCGGATGTCTCCATACAACGAATCTCCTCGTTGATTGGACTAATAGTATTTCGTGAAATATAGAGAAAAACAAGTTGGCTCAGACGACCGGATGTCCGGCTGTCTGAGCCATACGTTTATCATGATTTCTCGAAAAGTATTGGATTAAAATGGATGAAACTACTTCAGATGGCCGTCACCTACGCGTCACATTCCTTTTTATAAGAAACAGCGCCCTGAAACCCTCTGTGAGCTGAGATCCAGAGTGTCAGTAAATGTGAAATTCTGGCTGTCTGAGCCAAGTTTTTTTGATTTTACAAGAAAACTATTGCGTCACCTACGATGAAACCTGGATATACCAGCGTCACCTACGATTCGTTATTAGCCTAGATAGGTGAGATCTCTCTAGGCGTCTGGCTCAGACGCCCGGATGTACACCCTAGTTTAGGTCATATAAATGTGAAAGTTAGTGAGGATGAATGTATGGTTTATTTATTTATTTATTTCAAACTTCATGCACACAATATTGTACATACGGCGGACTTAATGCCAAAAGCTTTCTCTACCAGTCAAACATAGGTCTGATCAGAGAAAATATGGTTTTTGTTACTACTTCACGCAAAACTACCCGATGAATTCTGATGAAACTTCACAATTAAGCTCATACAATAGCACAAAGGGATAGGCTATAATTTAATGAATTAACATAGGCGCCAGACAACACACCAATTATCTGGTTTCGAAGTAAGGAAAAATTCTGTCTAGCCTTGTGTTATGAAGAACCAGACACGATTATGGCAGGGGAGTCTCCCATTAATATACTATAGATACATATAAACATCCATGACTTACATACAAAAATTCGTGCTCATCACGTCATAAACATTTGCTCCTTGCAGGATTCGAACCCGCGACCGTTGGCTCAGAGTCACGCAGGAGCACTAACCACTTCACCAAACGTTTTGTTTAACGGTAATTTTAGAAATCCGAAAGTGACTTGGGAGAAGCTACGGGAAATCTCTAGTATTAAATTCAAATTTAAATTCAAATTCGTTTATTGCCATTAAATGTAAAATACTTAGGTCTTAAAAATTAGTTAAGAGCTTAATATTAATTAATAATTTATCTTAAAAACTAAGTGAGTAAACAATGAAAAGCGTATTAAAATATACATGTGCTGTAACTCTTGCCCTCGTTATTACAATAGAAAATTGGGAACAACATTTTCTTTACTTATTTTTTGCTTGATTCAACACCGCGAAATAAGAATAAGAACAACGTACGATCTGAAATATAAAACAAAGAAATTAGTCCTAATCATAAAGCTTTTACTAAGAGAACTCATGCTCAAGCTGGGGGACCGCATTAGTCGTAAAATAATTATACGTTACATACGGACGCGGACAGAGCCGCCTTACCACTTGCAAACGCAACTAAATTTGTATACACCACACAAAACAAAACCAAAAGACGACTCATGGTGCAAGCGGTTTTGGCTCCTAAACTGGCTGGTTATGGTTTCCGTTTTATTGCGCTATGATTGATTTTTACATCAACTATTTACTAGTTCAGTAAGACCCATTTGCGCATGATGATTTAAATCAGGATTACACCAATCCTGGATTAGATCTTATTTCTGTGTCTGTCTACGTCAAATAAACTGTCAGAGACAGACTGATGATTCAGGATCGGCGTAATCATGGGTTTAATCATCATGCGCAAGTGCTGGGCCTAAGCGTACTAACAGAAACAAAAGTGGGCCTAGACAGTGGTATGTAGTAACCAGCGCGAAAGACGATGGGCCGCTTCATGCACTCCATGGCAAGCGCTAGGGTTTTGCGGAAGCTCCGGTCCTGGGCGTGCCACGAGCTCAAGTATAGTGCATCTCGAAGCAACTCACTCTGTAATCATAAAAATGGCAATTCAAAATTCAAAATACACTTTCATTGGGTAAGCTGTCTTCTCCTATAGATCGATAGTGGTAGCGAGCAGAAAATCGAGAAACATGGAACGGCTAGACAAGCGAGTGGTGGTGCCCACGAGCTGTCAGTCTGACACGGACCGACGACGCATACAGTGCGACATTAGCGTATAGTAATATATGTAGGATCATCACGGATATTCTAAGTACCGAACCATTTGACATCATGTGGGCAAAATAGGCAAATAGATAGACGTGATGATTAAGCAAACTTTATTGCAGACTTCACAAACAGCCGTTTTTGATTCTAATTTAGGTAGGCACTAGGTACACTAAACGTGACGCAGGGCAGTTCCGTGACGTAGATCCTCACAGCACGACGACTCGACGGAAAGTGAGCTCCGATGAAGCGCCGCTGACCGCCACGACTCTGCCGAGCGCGCCAAAACCTTGTTTGACGTGAAACTCCGCTAGAGGGCGCGCTGGCGTTCCGTTTAGTGTTGCTAGCTGCGACATATATTTCATCGAGCAAACCCTGTCATGAAGCAAAGGTCTCACTCACACGGCCCACCCATAGATAGTATCAACATGTTTGGTAAGGTAATGTATGCTACTAGGACATACAAACTGAAACTTACGCATTGCAAGTAACACGGTCACTCAATCATCAACACTACGTAAACAATTAACTTATCAACGATTTACCCTGTTTGTCAGCTCGTTACCGCACCAGCAGTAGAGGAACAGCTGCGCCAACATCGTCACGAGATAGTTCACCGTTGACAGGAATTGAAGGCTGTTTGGTGGCTCCTACAAATGTTCGAGAGAATTACACACACGGGCACAATAAGATGAACAGAAAAAAAGTTTTTATTTCAATATCAGTCAAATCAGAAGATTTTCAGTGAACTTGTGGACGGTACTAAAATAACAATGTGATGGTGCAAAACTGTAGGTATTTACTGATAAATATATATAATAAGAGGAAGTTAAACCTCGGTCAACGAATTTAACACGTTCCGGGACACTACTCCAGACACAATAGATGTTTTATTGTTTTCACGCCTGTAGGCGGGCACTGTCCCGGAACGTGTTAAGAAACTGTCTAGGAACTCGCAACGAATGAAATACCAGAACTTGCTGCAGTTTGAAAGCGTGCCTTGCTTAACATATCTTAGACACATGACTATAGCAAGACAGAAGATTCACGGCTTGTGAACGACTACGTACAATAGTAATCCGCAATAAAATGATACAGATGATGAAGACAGTCCCGCTCATTTGAAAGAAAATGTTAACATTGAACATGTTTTCCACCAGTTTGACATATCTGCGAACAAAATCAACAGGCACACCCATGTTATGGAATTTTCGAGGTCACCGCTGCCTTACCACTTTCAGAGCCAAAATTGCTTGCACCTCGTGTCGTCTTATGTTTGAAATGACATCCGTTTTTGTGTCGTGTGTGCAAGCAATTTTCGTTTGAAAGTTCCACTATTATCTGTGGCAGTGTTCTCGACCGTATTCACATTACTTGTAAGGGCCAACCCACACGTACCACAACCACACCACATCGCAACATCAAAATGTAGTCAAGCACTACCTTTTGAAAAGTGTCGCTGCAAAATGTGGTACGTGTGAATAGTCCTATAATTTTC
Source organism: Pyrausta aurata (assembly GCA_963584085.1). Taxonomy (NCBI): domain Eukaryota; kingdom Metazoa; phylum Arthropoda; class Insecta; order Lepidoptera; family Crambidae; genus Pyrausta; species Pyrausta aurata. Next base: position 7,032,015 of record OY757274.1, read on the forward strand.
AATACAAAATGTACGTCCGACCACGTGGTGTGGTACGTTTTCGTTGGCCCTAAAAAGACTTCTTCTCAGTTCGTTATTAAGTAGGCTATAAGTCTAACCTCATCACTGCTTGGTGTTGTTGAATGCACTCATTAAGAATGTCATTGTTGTCTTTGATAAGATCTCTATTTTCTTCGGCTTTTCCAGATAAATTCACCGGTGGAATCTAAACAAAAATGCAAGAAGATTGATGGTTTGTTGTTACAAAATGCATGGTTTATTAGATATGTACATCACTATGGGTGATATTGAGACCAATCGGGTACTTACTCATCGGTAGGTTATCATTTAGGACATACCTACATTAACAACTATTTTTGGTACCTTGTAGCGACATCTATGATCTACTAATGTCACTACATATCATCGCAAGCACGCTGACTCGGCTCGACACGACTAGATGGCGCTGTTAGTCGATGTATGGAGACTAAACCGCGATATTAAAGATTTAGATCGGACCTAACTACATATGAATAAACCAAGACGGTGAACATCGGACCTTGGTCCCCGACCATAACACCCGGTCGGTAGGAAGCGCTTCCCTTTGCCTTCCTAATTCAGTTGCGCCAAATTGGTGACCCCGACGTGATACCATCCATACCCTTCAAGCCGCACCGTCGTCGTCAGCGTCGCCTCCTTCTCCCCACCACCAGCCAGCCGCACCCAGCCAGCAGTCTCCTCCAAGCCAGTTCCAGCCTTAAGGACACCACCGCAGACCGCACTGGTTCTTCCTGGTTCCTCGGCAGCCTAACCCAGCTCACCATCCCGACTCACCGTGGACTTCGAGCTTCATCCTCACGCATCGTGGACATCCCGCATGTACATCCCGACTCACCGTGGACATCAAGCATGCTCATCCCGACTTATCGTGAGGACATCGCGCATCTCATCCCGACTCACCGTGGATATCGCGCATCTCGACGCACCGTGGACAGCCTGCCCATCCCGACTCACCGTGGACATCGCGCATGCACATCCCGGCTCATCGTCGAACACTGGCACTTGCAAGCTCACTACGCACAGACTGCTGAGCTTAACCACCCTGGCTCAATCAACCTCCGGTTTTTCGGAGGGGAGTGATGTAGCGACATCTATGATCTACTAATGTCACTACATATCATCGCAAGCACGCTGACTCGGCTCGACACGACTAGATGGCGCTGTTAGTCGATGTATGGAGACTAAACCGCGATATTAAAGATTTAGATCGGACCTAACTACATATGAATAAACCAAGACGGTGAACATCGGACCTTGGTCCCCGACCATAACACCCGGTCGGTAGGAAGCGCTTCCCTTTGCCTTCCTAACACAGTTGCGCCAAAACCTAATTTATGCAGCAATAGTGATAATTTTTTTTCGCTTATGGCCTGTATCACCATCAAGCCATCGAATAATAATTCAAATATGGAACGTCATGTCTCATATCGTATGAAGTAGTTGACCAGATAACGCTAATGGGAACTTATAGTCAGACATTGTGAAACAGGCCGTCATCATCATCATCATTTTCAGCCAAAGGACGTCCACTGCTGAACATAGGCCTCCCCCACGGCTTTCCACAACGACCGGTTGTGAGCAGTCTGCATCCAGTGCGATTCTGCGATCTTTACAAGGTCGTCTGTCCATCTTGTCGACCAGAAGTACAGCGTAGCACGTCCACCGACAAGAAACAGGCAGTAAGAGTAAGTAATTTCACTTTCTTCTGACCTAGGAACTTTGGATCTTATGAGCATTTTAACCTGACTTATCTTGTGTGCGATGATATCAAGCTGCGCAGTCGCAAACATGATCATAGAGACGGTGATGTAGTCTACCGCCATGTAAACACTGGCGCTCATGGACAGTGCTATCGTCTGATACGTGTACCCGGCGTAATAGTCCAAAGACTTGGATGGATCGGCTGGCATCCTGAACATATAATTTTTGACCTAGACTGTAAAGTACTGAGAATATTGGCAATTAGTTTATTTATACAACTAACCAAATCCAGAAATAACTACTCATTCCTTTTGTAACTCCATTTTTTTCCGCATTTCCTTAATTTCCACTCTTTAGGCGTTTTATATTTTGCTCGTCATATTTTTAGTAATATAATAAGTACTCTGATAGACAACTTAAGGTTATTTATAACCTACCATATCTTAAAAGGGAAATCCCTCTCCCCGTGATTTTGATTTTCGAACAAAGGAACTACTGCCCATTCTGCACAGTTGGCTAAAGTGCTGCCAAGGAAAATAATGTAGATCCTCCACATTTTTAAAGCTGCCGCTGATAAAATTCTGAAACAGAGCGCAAAAATAGGTATTTAATTAAATATATTAGACACCAGTCTTATACTTGCTCTGGGCCCCTATTTTTGAATCATTCGCTTCAAGATGGCGAGTGATTTTCGTTCGACGTAGTGTCAAAAGTCATAGAAAAAAAATCGTTTTCGAACGAAAATCACTCGCCATATCCAAGCGAGTGATATTGTAATCTTATTGCTCCTGATCCCAAATTAAATAGATGCACTTGTGTTATGGAAATCAAAAACAATGGTGGTACCACAACACCCAGACCCAATTATAGAAATTAAAATTTCTACATTGAAAGCATTGAAACGACAGGAAACCAAACCAGAGACCTCAGAGCGCGACACGCCTTAAAACCCAGCGTGCTTAGCCACTACCCCACGGAGGCAAATACGTTAAAGTATGCTAATAGAACCCTTCAACTTAGGAGGATACTTTTAAGTTATGCACAAAAAAATCCAAATTTACTTACTGTTCATGAACTATTGAATGTGACGACGCAAATATGTCACTTTCCATAAAACCTAAAAGGCGAGTAAACCTCTTTTTGTACATTACAAAAGTGGTCGCTTTCAGACACAGCGTAGCCTGTGTGAAAAGCAGATATAAACCTTCAGAAATCTCCTCCAGATTTCCCCAAACCGTCATCATGTAGATGATGTTGAATGCTAGGAAACTGTATTGAATTGCTTGCAAAAAACTTCGGTAAATTAGGTACAGTACTTTGTACTTTTCTGGTGGAAGCCACAAACCGAAAACTGTGAGTGCAATTTTCGGTCGGTTTAGAAATTTAACTGTCATAGTGTCGAATAAAAACCAACAGCCTACGTGAGACGTTTCCTCAACATTGGTTGGCATTTCCACTTCGATGTTAATTAGGTGTAGGAAGTTGTGAAACTGCGTTATTAATTATAAGGTTCAGACAGTATATTAGGGGTGTTTTACAGATGGGTTTCACATTGCAACAACATTTTAGTTAGGCTTAAAGCACAGAATATATAATAGTACTACATACTTAAAGTTAAGTTAGGGGATAAAATATTTGCGAGTTGAAAAACCTATGGGGACATTACTTATAAATAATATCTGTGGTTTTATTATATAATTGACTCAATCAGATAGCTATAGCAAGCAGGATGAGAATGGGAACAGCAATAACAACATTTCGTTGGGCCGCGAATTATCGTCATGCCGGGGCCCGGGCGCAGGCATTGCGCGCGCATAGCGTGCCATCGTTGAAAAGATTTATCCTACTGACCTTACGAGTCCTTAATACCGGATTTAATTATGTCATATATTTTTTATCTAAAGAGAGTAAACAAACGATAAGTTGGTAATTTGTAATTAATTTTATCAGAGTATTTTTATTTATTCATAATTTATTTAACACACTGTATGATATAATGTCGTAGAATTATAGACACCGTCAAAACTTTTTAACAAACTGGGTACACTAGAATACAACTACTACTTAAGCTACAAATTATTAGATATAGATGTTAATTAAGTTCATGATTTAATTGCAAGGTGTGTGATGCTTTGCCCTTTGTCTAACTATCGGTTGGCTTGGTTCAAAACTGCAAAGTACGAATACGACATTCGCAGCACCTGAAAAATAAAAATAATGAAGGTTTTAATTCTTTAAAGTACATACTTTACTTACCTACATTATGTAGTACTATTTCCTATTATATATTTAATCTGTGTCTACATCACAACCAAAGTACCTTCCTATTTATGAAATAGACCGAGAGGTCCAGTTGCATGGCCCGGGGGCCCGGCCTGCTAACTCTAGATCTTTTGTTATTGGTTTATTTGATGTCATTGTAATTTTGTTCGAAAAATTGCCATCAATAAAACCTTATTGACTCCTTGCATTCGACTCCGACTCGCACTTAGCCGGTTTTTAGGGTTCCGTAGCCGAATGGCAAAAAACGGAACCCTTATAGTTTCGTCAAGTCTGTCTGTCTGTCTGTCTGTCTGTCTGTCTGTCTATCTGTCTGTCTGTCTGTCCGTCCGTATGTCACAGCCACTTTATTCTGAAACTATAAGCATCACATAGCTGAAACTTGGTAGGTAGGTGTATTTTGTTCGCCGCTTTCCGATTCAGATACAAAAAGTAAGAAAAAATAATATTTAAGGGGGAGCTCCCATACATGAAACTAAAACCTAAAATTTTTTTTTACTCAAACCTATGCGTGTAGGTATGTCTATGGATAGGTCTTTTAAAATGATGTTGAGGTTTCTAAAACCATTCTGTCTAAAAGTGTAAGGTTTGAGATATAGACGCTTCCAAAGTGGTAAAATGGGCGTCTCCCCCCCCCCCATCTAACTTTTGAACTAAAAAAGTGAAAATTTTGAAAAAAATATATGATGTAGATCTCAACAAAAACTTGCAACGAAAATTGGTTTGAAGGACATCGAACCAGTAGTTTTTGAGATATTGCACATTTTTATCAACCGCAAATATAACTTTGTCTTTCATACAAACACTATGAAAAACAAAGTTATTTTTGCCGTCGCAATATATTGTGATGTTTTCGTTAAGTGAAAGTAAGTGGACCCTGAATTCAGTTAAGGGTGGCACGGAACCCTCGGTGCGCGGGTCCGACACGCACTTAACCGGTTTTTTTATACTTGATATCAATTAGCGTTAAATTTAAAGAAGGGAGTAGGTACTAACAGCGACAAACGTCTGCCTAGACATGCCGATGTAGTGTCCGGCCCGAAGGACTATCGGCCGACTCATGCGCATCATAGCGAAGCGCAGGTCGCGCTTGAACTTCAAGTCTTGCTCGTACCACATGCACTTGTACAGGACTCTGTGGAGGTCTTCACTCTGAAATAAATCCTTAATTATGAAGTTAACAGTGACAAATAATAATACATAAAATATTTATGGGCTGCAACCGCGGTATGCACAAATAAAAGTGGTGTCAAAATTGAGCCCTGATGCATTCCTCCCTGTGCACGTGTAAGTAATACGCTTATTTATTTGTTTATTTTATATGGTGCTAACTACACATCTAGAACCATTTCATCACAATCGAAAACAAAATTTGGCATTATAATTTGTTGCAGCTCCAAGAGTACTATTATATCTTAACACGTTTCGGGACACTTTTCCAGACACAATAGATGTTTTTTTGTTTTCACACCTGTAGGTGTTCATTATCCCGGAACGTGTTAAGTCAAGACACAAAAAAGTTCAACAAGGATTTTGTACTTTTCTTTCTTAACGATATCATTTAAATAATTTCATAGGCGTGTTGACGATGGACGTTAAAATTTCTAATGTTTTTATTTACAGTTGCAGTCAGCTCGTGTCCAGACCAGCAGCAGATGAAGAGTTGGCTGAGCATAACGACGACGTACACCAATATCGAGGCAAACTGCAGGCTTTGCACTTCCTCCTGAAATGTACCAATATGATTTGCTGTTTAAATCTTCTTCATAAACGGTAAGAACCACATGTTTTTTCTGTAATACTTACTGGACTATATTAAACGATTTCCCATTCAGATTCAAGGAATATAACCATTTTTATTATTATTATGCAACAAGACAGAATAGGATTGAGGCAAAAATAAATAAATATAAGACTTGGACCAACTTGGACATTGATTGAATGGACTAAATAAAGAAAAAAAAAGGAAAAGTATTATCAGAAGAACATCACAAACATACACGTCATATACAATACGAAAAATAATGTTACAAAAAAGTTAAATAACAAAAAAGTTAATCACAGTTTGTATGTAGGTACGGACAACAACACGTCAAGGTAAACAAACACTGCGGTATCTTATGCAGTAGTTATAAGGGCTATTTTTCAACAAACGTGGGTAACCTGATGTGCTGGCGACTGTACAGTGCAGCCTCTTAGGTGATCTACTCACGACCAAGATCCTCAGTGCGCACATGCAGGTGACACCCACATCGCCAGTCAGTTGGAAGAGTAGGTACCAGTGGTAGGTGTCTTCCACTAGCTGGATGAACCTGACACATCAAGACGTAAACTATATTTTAGTAAATAACTACACGAAAGCCGTGGGGGAGGCCTATGTTGAGCAGTGGACGCGTCCTTTGGCTGATAATGATAATGATGATGATGATGAACTACACGTCTCAATACTTCTTACGACTGAAGGTAAAAACCGCTTTATTGGTTTTGGGAGTTCGCCTGCGGGGCACAAAGGCGCAAGGGGACTACCAGTCCACCATAGGTCTATACTGCTGCATAGATAAATAAGGTTAGAAATGCCCCGGTCAGTGCAGCAGAGGTGAGCTAGTTGTGAGCATATGCACGAGCAGTACTTCAGTCGCGTGACAAGAGCGTTGTACTAATATTCTGCAAGAACAGCGATTTTGTTGCACCGAGTATTTTAAAAAAATACTCATTGATGACTGTGCACGCACATTACTAACAAAATTGCTACCTTAGCACGCAATTTATCGCATCCAATTTGCTTGGTTCGCTTGCGTATACAACGATAGGGATGTAGCTCACGGCACAGTAAAAATATCGGTAAATGGTAATTTCCCTACTGATGTTTTAGGAGGTTAAAACATTATCAATTAGTTAAAATAAATATTGTTTAGTATTTATTTATAACAAACTTGCACCCTCCCGCGATTTCGTTCGCGCGTCTAAGTTTTACCGTTCCCATAAATCGTAGAATTTTTTATAAGCCCATACGCATTACTACTTCTATAGTCTTCCCCTATAAATATGCTATCTAAAAATGTATCTGACATAATTTATAACCAGACAAATAGTTTCTGATATTAGCGCGTTCAAACAAACAAACAAAAACATCTAGCTTTTTAATTAGTATATTTATATATTATAGATAAATGTCATGTATTTTACGTCCTTTAACACAACACGTAGACCGGGTATGATATTTTTTCTTATTTTTTATGTTGCATGTAGTTTTAATTTTTCTTGTTTGCTATTAATAAAATAAAGTTTTTTAAACTTATACGGGGATATTATCTTTTTATTAAACAACAAAATGGAAATACTATGTACGCTTATTGTCAATTATATGTAATTCTTTCGGATGCTAGAAAGAGTAGGCTATTGCTATTGTGCCATGTAGATATCTACCCTATCATAATCAACAACACCTAAAGGCTGTTCCCACGAAAAGTTTGCAGAAAAGTTTCACATTGAACACCCTTCGACAACATCAGAGCGTGGATGTCCACCGGCAATATGACCTTCTGAAGATTGCAGGATTGCATTGGACATAGTAGACCGCTTGCGACCGGTCGCTGTGGAAAACTGTGGGGTCTATATAACTATTCTGTTGAAACAAAAAAATATATTAATAAACTCTCTTCTTGAGAGCAACATCAATCTCAAACATGTGTCAAAAAATTGCGTTTTCAAACATGTCACATTATTGTCAAAAATAAAATAAAAAATATGTTAATATTAATTTATTTTAATATTATTTAAATCAAATTATTAATGTTAAGCAATACGTAAAAGTATTAATTTTCTCTATTTCAAGTAAAGTATAGCAATACATTTTATTTTTCTTATTGTTTTCTATCGGAAGGCTGTACAACCCTTTGATGCGATCAAATGTGCCGTAAAATTATATACGCAAAACTAAAATCTTATGGTTTTTTTTCAATTCATATTGAAAAATACATTACACCGGTAATTGAAGTTATCGATATCGATCGAGCTAAAATATCGACTTTTACCACAACGTAGTATTTTGACATTATAGAATGAACGTAGCGGAATGATGATTGATAGTTCCACAGCTAGCAGCTCTGTGATTGGTAGTTGGTTTTACGTACTAATCACACCAATCACAGAGCTCCCAGCGGAAAGTGTGATTGGTTTGTGTCATTGATGCGTTGATTCATTGATTGGTGCTTTTGGCACTGCGGCAACAACGCCGTACCGCCTACCGGCGACACAGGTTCTCATACAAACGAACTGTCAGAACGTTTCTAACCCTTATTTATCTATTCAGTGGCTGCACTGAATAAAATGTTGTCCTGTAAAACTTGTAAAACCTTAGACAGTCTCTTTAGGATTGCCAAAATGCAGATACGCACTGTATTTTCAACTAAATGACAGATTTTATTGGATTTAAATAAAAAATAACCATTTTTATAGTTCAGTATATTGAACTACTTGAAAAGAAATTGAATCGCACCATAGAAGTGACAAACTTCAATAAAATACTTATTTCATTAAATATTTAAAAACAGGCTTTATTTTATACCCGGTATCAATTCGAATCGGGTGGGTAAAAATAGCGTGTATTGGATATTTATCCAGTGGCTGGGTTATCCGGGTAGGCGCCCATCTTTAGTCTATCAGAGAAAATACAGGCGAAGGAAGTAAATATAGGGACAATTAATAAAGAGCGTGATAATGATAATAAAATAATTATTACATTACATTGATTACACGATTCTATCAATGTTGATTAGTCATTATGTAAGTTAACTTACGTTACAACCGCTTGATGTTGAAGAACACACTCGACAAGAATCTTATGATTTTTCTCATACAACATTTTACGTTCGCTCTCTTTCAGGTGGCGTGGAACTGGTGAAATCTATTAACAAGCATTTTAAATTTTTTTGTAAAGTGATGTATAACTTTATGGGTGTAATTTGCCTGAAATAAATAAATGATTTAATGATGATGATTAAAAGATTAGGATAGCTATCCAACGCGGCAACGCAGTCACCATCATCGCGTCATTGCCACAAAGAAACTTAGGTTCTAAGTTTATTTGTATGGTTTCATGCATGTCAAATTTTTATTTTTGATTTAAAAAAAAATATTAATTATTCACAAGCAATCATAAGGAGAGTAATAATTGACACACGCACACAACACCAATAAATTACAAAACGTACACTCATAATCTTGTCCATAATAATTTCAATTTGAGCGCATCCGAATATGACCAAGGAAAGAGCGACGCTATCTACTCCGAAGTACATGTAGGCACTCATGCAAATGGTCAAGAGTTGGAAAGCGTACCCGATCTCGAACTGAGGGGAACCCAATGGGGACACTGGCATCCTGGAATGTAAATTAACTCGTCAAGTATGTGTAAACGAGACACAATAAAAATTCCATTGTTATGCGACTCTCGGCATTCGTTTGATACCTGACTGATTAAAGAAAAATAAATTCAGTGATGGTAGAAGTTGTATCTTCATCTGGTTGTGCCTACTTAAACTTATTGAGTTAAGTATTTACATCTTCGCTCTTGCAGACGTAGGAGCCGAAAGTTAGAAATCTGGGCGTTAGAATCAAAACCGGTGTCGGCAAAAGTGCGAGTCGGACTTACGCACAAATGGTTTTGTACCATTTACTAAATGACTAGGTAAATCGGCAAAAAATGCGTTGTTTGTATGGGAGCTTATATTTTTTTATTTTGTTTTTAGTATTTGTTGTTTTAGCGGCAACAGAAATACCTAATTTGAGACAATTTTAACTGTCTAGCTATCGCGGTTCTTGAGATACAGCATGGTGACAGACAGACGGACGGACAGACAGAAAATCTTAGTAGTCCCGTTTTTACCCTTTGGGTAAAAAGAGGGACATACGCACAATGGCCCAATCAAAGGCTAAATACTTACGGAAAATACCCAAGCCAAATTAACTAACTATGCAGAATTACAAAGTGGTGAATCAAGCGGAAAGATTATATAAACCTACATAAAGTTTGATAGCGACGAGCTGTGCTAGATCTAGGCGATAATATGTCGAGCTATGCGTGATGATACATCAAGCGGTGTATTTCGTTATTCGTTAGTACGTATATACGAGTACATACTTGCTAAAGTACCTGGGCACTAAGACATACATACCACATATCAAATGGAAACTTGCGGGTTCCCGTCACTAATGGATGCAAGACCCAAAGAATGCACACAATTTGGGAGCCGAACATGAAACCCAGCAAAAACCTCTTGATTCTAGTAGCTTGCTTTTCCAGGATTCTGCAAACGGAAGTAATAAATAATTTGGTTAGAGAGTGAATTTCAACAGGTCCCTAAAAATCTTCATTCCGTGGCTTTTTTTTATCTTTAGCTTTTTTAAAAAACAAAGTCGCGTTTATTAAAGTACTAGATAATGTAAGTATTATTGCCCAATATCTAGCAAATAACTTAAAAAACTAACGAGATATACAAGATTGAAAATTTGGTGCCACGGCGATGAAAACTGCGTGCACGGCGATGAAACAAGCGTCCACGGCAATGAAAGAACTGTGCCACGGGAATTAAGGAATCAATCCACGGCAATGAAAAACCTAATATCTTTACCTTATAAGTAATTTTGATACTTTCATATTATTTGCCAATTTTGGTAAATGTTGATGATGTTTTACTTTACTTTGTAAAAAATATCAGTTGTAAATATATTGTATGGAAGGTTAAAATGTTTTTTTACCGTAAAAAACGTATCTCTCCTCATTTCAAAAAGTTAGAACCATGCTTAGAACCCAATTATGGTATTAACTGTTCAATTCATAAAAAAACCGCCTTCAAAAAACTGACTAAAAAGCTTAAAATAACGCATTCGTCTTCTTTTCAGAAGAAACAAATTCTTTTGGAGTCGGTGCATGATGTCAAGCTTACGTACACCGACAGTCTACACACATGCACCGACTCCAAAAGAATTTGTTTCTTCTAAATATGAGACGAATGCGTTATTTCAAGCTTTTTAAGAGCGGTTTCATTTTTAAATTATTTTTTATTCCATGATTTTAGTTATTTACCCATATCTCAAACACTACTGGACCGATTTTGATAAAACTTGCACTGTACCTTAAGCGAAAATATACTTGATTTAACTTAAATAGAATCATTGCGCTATGACTTCTCGTTTTAGAGAAATCCGAGGACAAACATACAAATATACAAACATACATACACTTACAAAGTTTTGCACACGTGTTTGAAAGCCTTAACAGATCACTATACTCAAATTTTATCCAATTCTAACGATATCACATACATACAGGTTGAATTGAATACGTCCTTTTTTTAAGTCGGTAAAAAAGAATGTTATGATGACAGTATTCAAATAATAGAGGTATACTTTTTAATTAGTTGGGTAACCTTACTCTTGGCTTAAACCAGCGGCCACAGTCTCAAACAAACGAATCGTCATATTTTTGAGATTCAGCCTCAATTAGTTCGATTGTTTTATTTTCTGCTACATCAAACATCCTTTTAATTTAGTTACCTAGCAATTTCTTTGAAGAAATAAAAAAAAACAATCAAGTATTTATCAATAATTGTTTTCGATAAACAAATACATGAAAACACGAATATTATGTCAGCGTTTTTCGAGCGTCAACTGATGTTCATCAGATAACTCTGTGTCAAGACTTCCAAGCCTACTGCTATCGTTTTTTTAGTAAGTGGGATCAAGTCCATCCTTAAGACTTTTATGCTTTTGCAGGTAGGAACGGTTGAATTAAATCATACGTCGTAATAGCATATGTCAGTGCGTGTAAAAACTGTATATTTTTTGACACACGATATTGTGGCAAATTAAAGTTATAAATAACATTTTGATAAATTGATTCATCGAAGAAATTACAGTTTAAGAGTTTCTATTATTGACTAAAAATTCTAAAGTATCAAAAATATTTTTCCGCCTAAACGCACCAGCCTGCCAGTATCCCTTTGACTCCCGCGCCGCGCCAATCAGTTCCGCATTGGCTAAATAGGTGCGACGACGCATTCCCTTAGTGGGAACAATCATGCGCGATAGCCAGATTACTAAAAGTGTAATTTATAGGATTTGTATCTTTTAATGTCTCAGTGCACGTACAAGATCGTAGGTGGGGGCCGATTTGCCACATGTTTTTGTACCGCAAAATACTAACTCAAGTAATTTTCAAGGGGAGTGAAAGTGTTGTTTGTAATATTGTGCTAGTGCTTAGGCTTAAAATGAAATACACCAATCAGCGTAAAACGTAAGTTAACTCAATTACCTACAATATTGAAAATAATAATATTCAGGGTGAAATATTTTTTTTCTACTTGATGAAAAAGTATAGTTTCGATTTAATATTGTGAAATCTGATACACATCGCTCTTGCAGAGGGCTAACTTGAAAAGCTATGTACTGTCAGTATTCGATACTACCTTTTTTATAGAACCTTATGCCTAATCATACCATGGCGATGAAAACATAAGGCACAGAAATGAAATACTTGGCCTCGGCAATGAAAGTAAATCGTTTTAAAAGGCATGGCAATGAAATTTTTTTCATTGCCGTGTCTTTTTTTTCATTTCCATAGCAATTTTTTGCCACGGAAACCACGAAAATGAAAGCACGGCAATGAGAATCGAGGCAAAAACGTAAAATAACAAAAAAACTTTTGTCTGTGCAAAGTAATAATAACTTCACTAATAAACATCATAGCAATAGCATTCTATCGAATGGCTAATCAAGAGGCAAAACTTATTCAAATAGAAGTTATACCTATGCACGGCGATGAAAGAACAAATGTCCAGTAACGTGAAAATGGTATACTTAAATTTATGGCGCGAAAATGCAGGCACGTGCGGGCGTCCTTCCACGTCGAGCACTTAGGCGGCACTGCTAAGGAACGTTCAGCGGGTAGGGGGCGGGGCATAAGTCGTTAGAAAAAACAGTATTCTCTAACTTGATAAGGACACGGAGATGAAAGGTCGTTCTGGGACAGATGTTTTTTTATTGACAATTCGTTGTCTTATTAATATATTTGAATAAATCTATTCCGTAACAATGCTTTAACTATTCACGTATTTAATAAAAATAGGTTTTAATATAAACAACCAATTGATTTTTATCAGTAAGGTATAATATGTATCAAGGTGTCGTGTGGACAAACATGGCAATGAAAGATTTCGAGGTTTCAAATTTTTTTCTGGAAAACCTATTTATCCAAATAATAAAATACTTAGTGCTTCACAAAGGCTACCATTTCAACTAACTGAAAAAAAATGATTGAACATGATTACTATGTTTTTAAGTACCGATTTCATCGATGCCACGCAGTTTTTGCTGTTGGGAAATCCACCCTAGAAACTTTATCGGTAGAGACTCGCTAGAATCTCTATCCTAGAATGGAAATTAATATTCCTAAATTATTTGAATAGGGAAGAATGGCGCACTTTAATATCGGAGGCCAAGATCCACTTCGGGTCGCTATGCCAGCGAAGTAAGTAAGTAAATTATTTGAATGCTCTAGCTTAACTAATCGTAAGTCATCTATAGAAGTATTAAACCAGTACTATTATATATTCTGTGATTAAACCCTGGCTTCCTCTGCGGCAATCAAACATAGGACTGCGACAGCGCATTCTTATCTCTTTTTTACACTCACAGGCCTTATGGGGAGGCGTACTGCTGCACTGCACACTGCACAGCTATCGATAAACGCGTGCGCTCAAGGCTCACTCCCTAGGTCATGAATGATTTATGGTCGTAGAGGAAGCGAGTGTTTAATACTACAATAACCCAGCTAAATTGAAGGAACATAGCCCAGCTAAACTGAAAAACTTGTGGTTGTAACTTTTCTTTTACACATACTTCTCATGTACAACAGACTGCGGCAAGAAGACATCAGAAGCCATTTGCTTAAGGAGTTCCCTGAGATTGTCCACGTTCACATGAAACAGCGTTATTTTCAAACAGAGGCACGCTTGCGTGAAGAGCAAGTACGAGGGCTGCGATACTGCTGCGAGATCCCCCCAAATCTGCACTATGTAAATCGTTTGAAAAATCAAAAACAAATATTGTAACATCAACATAAAGAGTTTGAAAAACTTTCGCGGCAAAGACTCGTTTTCGGGAGGCACCCATACTCCTAAATATTTCATCACAAGCTTAGCTCGACTTAGAAAAAGATCTTCGAAACTAAAATTTGACATTTTGCTTAATGTTTCATCAGGCCGTAAGAAAGCTTAAACTATAGTGGAAGGTACAGTTCCACTATGTCCTTTTAAATAGTAGTTAACTAAGTAAAGGGTTCTAGTTAAATTGTTAGAAACAGTTTATTTCATTAAACGTGTAATTTTCTCAAATAGGCTAATAGAAAGCAAATTGCTTTTGATTCTGCTTAAGTGGTTGACGATATTATCAATATTATGGATAATTATCGGGTTACTGCAAAGTTTGTTTACCTAATTGAAGGGATAATCTTTTGTTAACTACTTATTTCAATTTCGTAAGTATCTCTTTGGTAACGGCCCGATGATGAACATGAAGCGGGGCGAAAGAAAAGAAATAGAAACACCTGTCTGTTTATGTAAGTTCCAAACTGTTGTTATACATACTATTACATGCCGTTTCAAATTTTGTTTTGTTTCATGCATTTAGGAACGTATCAAGTATATTGCTGTCTTCCATCGAAGTGTAAATACCTTTGAGTATATAGCCCCCTGGAGATGCCAATACGGACACGCGTCTAACAAATTTTTTCACCACTTTTAGGGGGGAGTGAGGTAAACACGTACAGCACACCACCATTAGATGAATAACTCAACAGACACAAATTTTGCTGTGGCGATAAACGCACACTACAAAAAAATTCAACACATGAAACATTACACGCACACAATCAGAGTTTTCACGTAACTACGCAGCATACATACGAACAAGATAGTGATGTGACACGCGAAGAATGAGTCAGATCAGTTTGCTGAATGAACTGAATGATTCTCGCTGAAAATTTCTTTCATGTGATTTTTTATAAATTCAAGTTGTGAATATTATGTGTATATTTTTTAGAAATAGTAATCCTGATACATAGTGACTTGATCGGTGATTGATTGTTGTCCATTACAGCGAAATAACCCCAACAAATATTCATTTAACAGGTAGATTAGTCCAAATCGAAGCCTCTTAATATATGATATATATTTACTAATGAGCTTCAAATTATAAGTACACATTTTGATTATTCTATTCTATAAACGTTAATTTACGTAAAAAGTTAAGACAGAATAACACAGGTAATGCATATCTACGAATATTGTCTCAAGAAATCATTTTTCGTTTTACACTGGCTGCATTAGGATTGCACTAGGGTTGTCCTGGAACAATAATAAATAATAATGAAAAAACCGATTTGAAAAAAACTAAAAAGCCAAACATAAATGTTTGTTTTTAAGTCGGTTAAAAACCGATATGTACGTACATATCGGTAGAACCCAAAAGCCAATAATTTAATGTGATTAAAGGAAATATGCAGCAGCTGGCATATCTATACTTAAACCACTCAAGGATTTCAATAAGGCTCTTAGACTTACAATTACACATTGTGAAGATTGGGTAACTGCTTCAGCTGTTGCTGCAGCTGAAGCACTGGCAGTATTCAATATTGTTGGTTAATTTTTTTGTATGTTGGTTCAAGTTGGTTCAGTTACTTGTGATGTAGTGTTAAAAATAATAAAGCAACTAATATACTACACAAAAATTGGCGAAAAGAATACAAAGTTGAGGGACAAAACACGAAAAAGGGGAGCAATAGACAAAAATCGGGAGTTTTTATAAAATAAATTAAAAGTCCGATAACTTAACGGTAAAGTTTTGAATATAGGGTTCGATAGTCAAATCAGTCAGGCATGACGTAAACTGCCACGTCTTACAGGATTTAGGTCGACTTAACCTGTAAGCCTGTAGCCCTGTATATAGTATATAACATATACAGTCATAATCCCGGACCAAATGTATTCCTTTTACCTCGAAATATTTTTATAGCCAACAATTCTTTTCATTTTCAGACTAAATTTGGACACTGTTATGCAAAAGGGTGTCAAGTGACCTAAAATCAGGTTTGGAGTTATTGGTACCACTGGATTCGCAAAAATTTCCTCTAACTGGTCGCCCAAAGGTCGAACTTCAGAAAAAAATATATTAAAAGTTATCTCACAAAATAACGTATTGCGAAACAACCTATTGAGTATACTGATATATGCAAAAAGGTTTCATGTGTTCTTAATACCGTTTAGCGATTTATTATTGCTGAATTTATTTTAACAAAAAGGTTTCAAGTCCATGTTTATTAATGGAAATACTAAAATTATTGTGTTTTTTGAATTGTTGATCTGTCAGGTTTAAACAGCTATCGTTTTTTCTTGCACAGATCTTTAAATAATGACTAAATAGACCTTAGTTTAAGATTTTTGACCAATGAATAGGACGACAAGTCATCCTAGTCATAATTCCTTTAAAAAGATTATTCAACCTACTAACTCCTAAAAATCTATCCAGTTTGATTTACTTTAAACAAAATCATCTATGTATTCCAAAATCCTTATAATAGAAGAGAATTTCTTTTTGAATTAACTTTTTAAAAAATACAGATATTTCTAATCATTTTACGAAGGCAACTTATTATTTTTTAATAAAATAATAGTGACCTATGGATGTAAGAGTCTTAAGATTAATATCTGTATTTTTAATAATCAAATCTGGCAAAAAGAAGCAATTTACTGTGGTTTTGGAAGTACATAGTACATACAAATTAAAAACAGAATACATTTTGAATATAGGTCTTGATTGATCAAACTATCACCTGAAGTTGTATTTTATACTGATTTCGCCATGGGCAGACTGTTCATTGATAATCAAGTATTACAAAATGCATAGAAACACGCAGAATAAAAATCCAGAAAAAGTGTGTGGATTTACTAGAACGTTAGAATTATTGAAAGTAACGCTTTTTATAAACTTCTACCAAATAAAACAAATGAAATTTTAATGAAGAAATCATAAAAATAAGGAAAACTGTGTCGTTGATACTGTTTGACTATAAAACTAATACTAATAGGATTCTTAAAAGAGTTTTGCAAAAGGTATTTAAAGTACTTTAAAACCTTTTAGCAAATTATTTGCAACGATATCCTATTAAAGCAAAAAGGTTTTAAGTGTTTTAATTGCATTTATCTACTTGTATAATTATAATTCACACAAATGAACATCAAATACATAAAATATACATCTCATTCTGTAGTTATGCCAATTTCCAGGCATGTAAACCGTGTAAATACGAAGTTACAGCAATTTTTAAAAATGTCGACCTTGAAAATCTTTAAACGCGTTTATCCCGAAATGACCAATATGTCACTTGACACCCTTTTGCATAACACTGTCCATTTCAACATCGTATGACTAGAGGATAAGAAAGTATTTTTTTCTTATTTACCGTACAAGATTTAAATATAACATACATTATACTTACTACTTAATTCAAAATCTAATTAAAAAAACTGATTATAAAACTAACTCCAGTAAGGCCAGTGAGTGAATGATTATGTTGAGTCACATCACTAAGACCGATTCACCTCCGTACCACTGTATTCATGTTTTCATTTTTCTGTCGTTTACGTATCGCAACGGTTTTATCTTTAAATGGAAATTGTACTTAACCCGTCAAGTATGTGTAAACGAGACACAATAAAAATTCCATTGTTATGCGACTCTCGGCATTCGTTTGATACCTGACTGATTAAATACACATTTAATAGTTACTAAAAATACTTCAATATGATAGGAAACGCGATCTTGTTGCGACTTTGAGCTGTCAGATCGTCTTTTACATGAGAATACTGCCCAAGTCACCATTTTTCAAGAGAAGCGTCACGCGATACGGAACGATGCAAAATGGCGGTGTAGCGACTTCAAGTAGTTTTATATAACGTGTTTGAACAGTTGACCGATGTACTTTGCCGGAGGGGGTCGCCCGTGTATGGCATCTCCAGGGGCTATATACTCAAAGGTAAATACAAATAATACCTTTGCGACTTTGCGTGAATGTATTAATTGTGTGTAGCTGTATATCCGAACAAAGAAACTGACGTGTCAATGTGTCAAAAATCTGTCAAGTTAAATGTCAAAATGATTGCCGATGAAAGCGATCTAAATTAAGTAATTTTTAGATTTTCAAACGATTTCCCTCAATAATGGTGCCTTCGTAATACAATGCAGATAATCTGATAAGCATGGAGAATGATACAGTGGAGTTTACATTGCCGCCAGCCCCGCGAGGGTTGTGCTTTGATCGAAATGATTTCGTCAAGGTATTTCCCCATTTTTTTCATAAAATTCCCTAGTCAAGTACAGTATTGTGCTTTCATCATGCAATAAACATGTTCTGAATACTTTCAGACGAATTTCTCCGTCGACAACTTCTTGGCGGAGCACCAAAATGTTGCTTCGTTGGAGACGATGCGAGACGACCTGGGTGTATACTTAAAGGTCCTTCGGCTGGCAATGATAGAGCTAATCAACAAGGACTACGCGAATTTCGTTAACTTATGCGCGACACTCATCGGTTTTGATAAGGCGATCATAAAAATTCAAGTGCCATTGGGACAATTGAATGAAGAAGTATTGGTAAGTTGTTTTGATTAATTAATAGAAACTATGCTGCTTTTTTCAATTGAAAGTGCATAAATTTTGTTAATTGATTCAACAGTTTCACTTTGTTAACTCAATGCAGTTTTTATTGAGAGTAAAGATGTTTACTAAGTTGGTTTCTTGTATTTCTCTTAAAGTAAAAGGTTTCCTATATTTTTAATTACAGAGTGTGAAACAATGCCTAGAAGATGCAATGAAAGAGCTATCAATGTGGCTAAGCCAGAGGCATGCACTGCAGAAGAAGAAACAGCTCTTGAAGTATTACAGCCAAGCTTTAAACTGTCTTAAAACTCTGGACAACATCCTCAAAAACATTTCAGACAAAAAGAAACAAGAACAAATTGTATTAGCTGACCGAGCAGTAATGCAGTACAATCAGCTGAAGTTCTCTACAACCAAATGTGAAAATTTAATTAAACCTGAACACAAATTGCTTTACAACGAAGTGGGTGGGAAGCTGGTTCAAGTATTAAATGAGTTGCTGTTTCAATTTTGGAATGATAATGATGAAGAAAATCTTTTAAAGACCTTAATAACCCTGGCCTCATTGGATCGGGTTACAGAAACAGAAATGCTTATTAGGAAACAGGCAGTTGCACCTCTACTACAAGACATCATAAATGAATCATCACTACAGAAAAGTAGAGAAGGCTTGCAAGGAATATACAGTAGAGTTCTAGAACTTTTAGATACAAAGCTTAAGCTTTTATTGACTGTAACCCAACATTCCAAGTTGACATTTCTCTTGAAGAAGTTTAGATTTTTAGTAAACTGCTTTTGGTGCGAAGTAGAGAGTCGAATAGAGGTCAATTTATCATCAATATTTGCTCCTGGCAACCCTCAAGTTTTTTATCAAAGATATAATGAAAGTATTCAGTTTATAAAAAAGTTAGAAGAGCATTGTGGCACAAAAGATATTGTGAATCTAATGCATAGTACTGCAGAGTATAAAAGTTTTCAGCGAAGGTGGAATCTTCCTGTATATTTTCAGATTCGGTTTCAAGAAATTGCTGGTAATTAACTTCATTCATTATCATTAGTTTATATTTTTAATCTTATCCTTAGACAAGATGCAATCTACAGAGACATTTGTATATCTTGTGATATTTGTCTTACTTTTCATGTTATTATGATGCCATTACAGAATGTCAACAATTTGTATTGCAGGAAGTTATGAAGCAACATTACAGAATAGTCCTACTGCTGTCAACAATGATGGCTTTTTGCTGAAAGAAACACACAGTTGTTGGAAGGCAGTCGAGCAGTGCTGGGCTGCAGGGGTGTACATAGAAGCCTTGGGACACAAGTTTTGGAAACTGTCTTTACAGCTTTTGTCTAGATATGCTACATGGGCTGAGAAATATTGTACACAGGTATATTAAGTTTTATTAATAACAAACACATGATAAAATGATTTATATTTTAAACTATTTTGTATTACAATATGTGCTAAAATATTTTTTTTTCCAGAAATCTATGTCACCAAAATTGGAGCCAGCAACATTGAATAAAATTCTAATAGAAAATTGTTTTACAATCTATGTTGATATTCAAATATTACTCCAAAGACTACCACTATTTCTCAAAACTGCTGAACGCAAAATCCCAGTGGAAAATAAAGATATTTTGCAGAAAAGCATGAAACCATCACAAAATGCTTTATCAGGAACTAAAGAGAGAATCAAGCAATGTATTGTGACGGAATTGTATGAATATTTCAATGTACAGTTGAAACAAGTCAGTGACATACCAAGACTGTACAGAAAAACCAACCGTAGTGTTCCTTCGAAACCTTGTGTGTATATAGATGTGGTTACAAGGACATTGGATGAATTTAATCGCGACGCGATGAGAAGACTGGATAATGCATTCTTAGTTGAAGTGTATGAAGCTTTATTCAATGTCATGACCGTCTCGTAAGTATATTTATACAGGGTGTAACAAAAGGCTTAACGAAGCCTTAAACCTCGCATTCAGTACATCAAACCAAATCGTATGTAACAATAATAATTGCTGGTAAACGACTTTTATTTTGAGGCATTTAAATAAATCATTAATTTATTAGCCGAAATTTATACGCGCGCAGAACGCTCAGTGCGTGCGCCCGCGCCTTACCGCGCGATACATTGCTTAGTGCACGGCTTATGGTCTGTTTACGAAAAAAGTAATGAACATTTTGAACATGTTTCTTAGTTGTTACACTTGTTAGTACTAATAATAAATAATAGATTTTTTTTTATTTAAAAATTTCAGAAAAAAAATCACTGACCGTCAATATCTCAGTAACGTGTCATTTCATGAAATTGAATGAGGGGAATACGTGGTTTTCGGCTTCGTTAAGCCTTTTGTTAGTGTACATCCGGGCAGCTGAGCCAGACGCCTAGAGAGATCTGGCCTATCTAGGCTGATAACGAATCGTAGGTGACGCTGGTATATCCAGGTTTCATCGTAGGTGACGCAGTAGTTTACGTGTAAAATCAAAAAAACATGGCTCAGACAGCCAGAATTTCACATTTTCTGACATTCTGGATCTCAGCTCTCAGAGGGTTTCAAGGCGCTGTTTCTTATAAAAAAGGATGTGACGCGTAGGTGACGGCCATCCGAAGTTTAGTTTCATCCATTTTAATCCAATACTTTTCGAGAAATCATGATAAACGTATGGCTCAGACAGCCGGACATCCGGTCGTCTGAGCCAACTTGTTTTTCTCTATATTTCACGAAATACTATGTTTCGGACAAATGTTTTAACGATATACTGATGTGACGACGTTAGTGACAGCTCTCGACCAGATTTGAACCTTCGTGACGCACGCGTTTAGGAGCCACCCAGTTCTACCACTTCCAGGTGTTCTACGAAGCTGGAAACTCATCAAATCTGATGTGACGCGGACTCTGAGTAAGTATAATCGTAAGTGACGGCTCTATATGCCGGCAATCAAAAGTTATAAGCAATTCAATACTTTTCCATACATTGATGCATTTGGGTGACCACACTTCGCACTTTTTATGGGAATGAAAATACAATATAGTATATAAGTTGTCCCATATAAGTTGTAGGCATGATGGGACGAGTTGATAAATGACTATATTTTCCACCCATAAAAACAGGAGACGACTTGCAAAATGAAGTTAGTATTAATTTTGTTTTTTTGCATCTTGTCCCAAGTGGGCCGTAATCACATGGGACGAGATGAGTAT